>JAEILZ010000004.1:1800000-2340481 GCA_018873225.1 [Phialemoniopsis] sp. UDSM-2020
AAATGGTGAGTGCTGTCCATCGCCTCTCTCGTCCACCTCCAGAGAATCAGGTGCAGCAGTTGGTTGTCCGAAAGCACTGGCGGGTACATCCCGGCTGATGGCTTCGTCCTCTTCATCTTCATAATCAGCCTCGCTCGACTGTTGAGCCGCTGGCGCATTCTCAGTCGAGGAGCGCGCAAATGTTGATGCTGTTGCCTGGGTGGCGGGCCTAGGTGGCGGCACGTCGTCATCCTCGGAGTCAGAAATCAGGTCGATGACTACCGGAGGCCCAGGCTGGGCAGGAGATTGGGAAGGGGGCTGTCTCGCACCGTGCCGCTCTTCTTCCTCCTCATCACTATCGTATTCCTCCTCTTCCTCTTCGTCGAAGCTTCCTTCCTCATCATCCGGGCTGAGCATTTCGCCTTCAGAATACTCTCCACCTTCCTCATCATCGTACCGTTCGAAGCCCTCTTCATCGTCGTCAACGTCCGCATAGTTGCGCATGTCGTAATCATCACCAGCGTCATCCGGCTCTTCATCGTTGTGCTCGATCGCATCATCCTCCGAATCATCTTCATCCTCGTCATCTTCAGGGCGATCAACCATTCCAACCATGCGCTCCTCAGCCTCGTTCTGATACCGGCGTGCGTTGTATCCATAGTCGTCAACTTCCCGCGGTAATGCTTGTCGAGTTGGCGAACGTGATGCAGGATCGATCTCACTGCCATCGGCTCTCGGCTCAGGTGGCAAGGCCAGGTCTACATGACCTTCCGCATGCTGCGCATCTAGTGTCGCAGACGTAATGGGCCAGACCATGCCTTCTTCGTGAATTTCAGTGTGGTTGACTGGTGGCACGGACGCCATGCCAAAGGATGACTGTTGCGCGATCAGCGCGCTAGCCGCCTCCCGCTCCTCGAATCCAAAACCAGCATGTTGTAGTGAAGTATCTCCGGGCTCTAGATGCTGTTCCGGGTAATGCTCATGTGTCTCGATCGGAGGTTCAGAGATACCAGACATCGGTTCAGGGGCAGGCTCCATGGACGCAATTGGCTGGGCAAACCCGAATCGAACCTGGTCACTAATAGGAACCTGGTTCTCTCCAAAGCCAATGGTAGTGTTTGCTGTGGGAAATTGGTTCAAGTCGTAAGCATCACCACTTGGCATGAATGAGCCAAACAAGGCAGAGCCGAAGGGCTCGCTACTGGTTGTCAGACCCTCAGATTGCGGAGGCTCTTGTGTTGGAATATCCACGGCCATTGCCGACTCGCCAATGCCGTTGACTGTGGTCTGAGGTAGCGGCAGTGCCAAGGCAGGTTCGGAGGTCTGAGGTGGATGTGGCTGCTCCTCTGGTAAGGCTGGCTCACTCATAGGCGGAGCTGGGGCTACATTGAGCTCGACGGTCTGACATCCCTCATCAGTCATTCTCGCCCTAGGAGGGGAGGATAGAGCGGTCTCTCGTGTGATGTCGGCTGGCTCTGACGACGGTTCTTCTTCGGGTTCCGGGCTTGGTGAGTGACTGGCGTATCTCCAGGTACTACTGTCGCGACCAAAGCGCGTCCGCTTGCGGCCTTTGCCCTTGACACCGCCATCGTCCTCAAATATATCGAATCCTCCCTCGAATAGGGAACCATATGACACCCTGGCGCGTTTGATGAACGCAGGCGATGCGTACACATCAGGTTCGTCATTCGCTACTACTCGACGGAGGGCTGATTGCGCAGGTGTCGGTGGTGTGATCTCGCGTTCAATAGGATCGGGTAGGGGAGCGGGAACTGGCTCAGCATTTTCGACCGAGACGGGTTCGTCTATGTTCACGTATTTGACGCCTTGTTCATCCTCGCTGCTTTTGACCTATAACAATATTAGCAATTGTCGCATACAGTATTTGAAGTGATATGTGAGTAGAAGATACCTCTAGCAGCAGCTTTCCGGTATATCTCAGCTGCCATTCAATGCGCGAGCCTGGTAGGCGAGCAGTCGACTGATCCTTTGTCCATTCAACCCCATCGAGACTCAAAACAAGCTGGTCGCCTCCGCCGAGATTGCATGCGGCAGCAGCCTTGGCACTCGGGCCTTGGAGCTCGACGCGAACCTGGCCTTTGGAGCGACGAAGACGTACATCCGGATCTGCCAGGAGGAAGGCCAGGGTCTGCTTCAATGAGTTGTATGGCCAGGTAATAGTGATTTCGCCCCGGACAACACGCGATGCGGGCGTGGACAAGTCAGGGCTGAGTTGCGCTATTGGAGTCTGCTGCGCGGCGGCCAAAAGCTGAGCCAGACTTGAGTCGTCGGTCACTGTCATTGTGATGTTGCTCGGGGAGGCGAGAGAGCCTCAGAAACACGTTATGAAGCTTTCATGGATTGTTCAGAAAAGCTGGTGCGCGTCATTCGCGATGCGCTGCAGGGTGTTTTGCAATTGTGGCAGCGGCGAATTTGGAAGAGTGGGTCGGAGCACAAGGACGAAAATCCCGTAGTCCTTTATTCTCGTGGTTGACCAGAGGGTGAAATGTTTGTGAGCTGCATCTGGTCAACCCCAAAGAGATGGATGTTTGCTCGTGGCGCGAGTCGCCTTTGATTGATTGACGATGGAAGCTGTGTTGCTGCACTTGCAGGTGTGGGGACACAGCTTCACTTAGTGGCAGGGGAGGAGAGACCCACCAACTTTCAAGGTTAGCAGTTAGATACTTCGGTACCTGTTATCGATAAGGGCGAGATCGTGTCGCAATCTGGTGATTGGATAGCATCATTTTCCGCTGACTTACTTAGACGTCGCATGCACCAGGTCTTCCTTTTGTGCAGGGCTAAAGAACTCTCGTTCACTTCCTTGGGAAGATCCTTGGGAAGGAAACTCATCCCTGGGAGAAGCGAATCCTGCTCTTACACAATGGGGTCAGTCGAGCCGAGAAATTTCAATGTCAAGCGTGTGGCCGTGATCGGCGCTGGACCATGTGGCCTATCTGCCGCCAAGTACCTCGTGGCACAAGGCTCTTTCGACAATATCGTGGTCTTTGAGAAGCAAGCCGAGGTGGCCGGGGTTTGGCTGTATAGTGACCGGCCAACCGAGACCCTGCACATCCCTCAAGAGAGCGCCTTCTGTCCCCCGGATCCCCCAATCACGTCTGATCCTCCTGGCGGTCCTCCTGTCTTCCCAACGCCCATGTATGGTCTTCTCCATACAAACATCCCCAAGAGATTGATGCAATTCCAGGACCAAGACTTCGAGGATAGCTCACTCATCTTTCCAGCCAGAGAAGACGTCGAGTCATACCTGATCAAGTACTCGCAGGATGTGCGCCATCTGATCAGATTCTCTACCCAGGTCGATCATGTGCTCCTCAAGAATGCCGAGGGGCAAGATCAGTGGGAGGTGTCTTCGCAATCACTTGTGTCGGGAGAGAGGACTACCGAAGTGTTCGATGCTGTTGTTGTGGCATCTGGCCATTATTCTGTGCCATTCCTGCCAGACGTGAGGAACGTCAGGGAGTTCGCTCAAGCGCACCCAAGTGTCATCACGCACGCCAAATTGTATCGTCATCCGGAACAATACAAGGACAAGAAGGTGGTGATTGTGGGTAATGCGGCGTCTGGTTTAGATATCGCTACTCAGATCAGTCGCCTAGCCGCACGGCCAACGTTGCTCTCCGTCCGTCATCCCACTCCGCCAGAAAACTTGGCTCATTCTGGCTGTGAGGAAGTCCCGGTCATTGAAGAGTTCTTGGTGGAGGAGAAAGGCGTTCGCTTCTCTGATGGCAGGATAGAGCGAAATCTGGACGCAGTCGTCTATTGCACCGGCTACCTCTACACGCTTCCATTCCTGGAAGACATGAAGCCACAGCCAGTGACAAACGGCCGCCGGATACATGGCATTTACAAAGATCTCATCCATATCGACCATCCGACGCTGGCATTTCCTGGCTTGCCAATGAAGGTGGTGCCCCTCCCCTTCTCAGAAAGCCAAGCGGCTATCTTCTCGCGGGTCTGGGCCAATGAACTGCAATTACCGTCCGCAGAGGAGATGAGAAAGTGGGAGGAGAACGCAGTCAGTAGTAGGAAGGACGGTCCTCATGTCTATCCCAAGGGCGGCGATGCCGACTACATCAACGAGACCCATGACTGGCTCGCGAGGACGTCCGGCAAGGGCAAAGAGCCGCCTCTTTGGGACGAGGAACTCTGTTGGGAGAGGACGATCTATGCCGAAGCCAAGTTGAAATTCGAGCAAACCGGGAGAACTGCAAAGACTCTTGGAGATCTTGGGTTTCACTTTACGCCATCAGCAAAGGACGAAAAGTCGAAAGAAATCTTGTAGACTACCGATGACCTACGGTGCTTGGAATGAGCATGGACTCATGATAAAGTGCTTACACAACGACATTTAGCGGCTCATATGCATTAGATCCATACAAAAAGACATATACGATGATATAGACTCTGTAAAACCACACATATCAACGATCATCAGTCCGAACAATTTTTGAGTAACAATTCAAGTCACCCCTACAATCCGAAAGCCCTTTCGATGACTGTGTTGGTTATCGCAATTGCGCCTGAGAGTTGCGCTATCTTGCATGACCAGTGTCGAAAAGACCAATTGGTGGTTGCGCTTTGAACTTCCTTATCTGTACTGGTGGCATCAAATGGATCCCATCGCCAGGCGACCCATTTCTTCATTTGTAAGCCAACCCCGGAAATCCAACAGATCCGACCAGCCATCGGGGCCGAGTCTAGGAAGAATTGGGGCAAGTGGGAACATCATAGACATGGTATCAAGACATTACTCACCGGTGAGAAGGGCCAAAGATTAGATTTTCGAGTAGGACATTGTCACACTCGTGTTTGTCGGCTGGAGCATAGAGTCAATAACATCAGAGAGAAGCTTCACTTACAATTGACAAATCCAAGTCATGGCTTCATCGACCAGAGCTGGCCCTTCGCAGGCCACAGCCGCAGCTGATAGCTCGGCCGATAAGCCTCTCCCGCTCGACATGAGCCACCACTTCTCAGAGACGACCAAGAACCGTTTGCCCAGTAAGATCAAGGAGTACTACAAGTACTTCCAGATCCCGGGCATCGGTAACCTTGCTGGCGGTATGTTTTTTTTCTCTGCGTGTCGTCGCCGGCTTCTTGCGGCCCCCCTGCGCCGGCACATGATAAGGACCGCTGACAGTACCATAGGCCTGCCCAACGTCCAATTCTTCCCCTTTGACACTCTCGAGGCCCAGACCGCCAAACCGCAGCGGTGGACGCCCACGCCAAACCAGCCCGATGATGAAGGAGAGCTCGTCGACCGGCTGAGCTCGGCCAAGCTGCTGGCGTCGTCGGACCCCGCCGCGGCCGCGAAGCACATCACCGTGCCCAAGACGCTCGAGGAGAAGGACCTCGTCAAGAAGATCGACCTCGCCACGGCGCTGCAGTACGGCCAGGCCCAGGGCTACCCGCCGCTGCTGTCGTGGGTCCGCCAGTTCACGCGCGAGCAGCTGCACCCCAACGTGCCGTACCGGGGCGGGCCCGATGTCACGCTGACGGTCGGCTCGACCGACGGCTTCGCCAAGGCCCTCGAGGTCTTTGTGAACCCGTGGAGCCCGGCCAAGGACGACGTCCGCACCCGGCCGGGCCTGGTCTGCGAGCCGTTCGTGTATAGCAACGTGCTGAGCCAGGCGCAGCCCAAGGGCGTGCAGGCCATTGTCGTCGAGGCGGATGCTGACGGCATGTTGGCCTACGGTAAGGGCGGCTTGGAGGATGTCCTCTCCAACTGGGACGAGAGCAGGGGTAGGAGGCCGCATCTGATGTATACCGTCACGTAAGTGCTCGTAGGTGTCCATCCACGTGCCAACGTATCTAACCGCCTCCCGCAGCATGGGCCACAACCCAACCGGCATCCTCCTCGGCATGAAGCGTCGCCAGGAGCTCTACGCCGTCTGCAGCAAGTATGACGTCGTCATCGTCGAGGACGACCCTTACTGGTACCTGCAGTACCCCTCCGCCGCAACGGAGGAAGCCGCCTCTCGCAACCTCGCCTCGCCCCGACTCGCCCCGCCATCAGACTACAGGCCCGCCAAGTCCTCAGGCTACCCCTTCCTCGACTCCATGACCCCGTCCTTCCTCGCCATAGACGTGGACGGCCGCGTCGTCCGCCTCGACACCTTCTCCAAGACGGTCGCGCCAGGGTGCCGCCTCGGCTGGGTGACGGCGCAGCCCGAGCTGATCGAGCGCTTCGTCCGCGTCTCCGAGGCCGGCACCCAGCAGCCCTCGGGCTTCGTGCAGGCCGTCATCAGCGAGCTCGTCATGGGCGGCCCCGAAGCCGCCGGCAAGAGCAAGGACCGCGCCGCCGCCTGGAAGACCGACGGCTGGGTCCGCTGGCTCGAGGGCCTGCGCGGCGAGTACGAGCGGCGCATGGGCCGCATGTGCCGGGCCCTCGACGAGGGCAGCGTGCAGCTCAAGCAGGGCACGCCCCTGCGCGCCTGCGACGCCGACTGGGGCGTCGTGACCAAGACGCGGCTTTTCAGCTTCGACTGGCCGCGCGCCGGCATGTTCGTGTGGGTGCGCATGCACTTCGAGTCGCACCCGCTGTGGCAGGCACCGGGGGAGGACGGCAGAGTCATCGACGGATCGGCCCTATCCACGGCGCTGATGATGTACCTGATCCGCAAGCCGCACCTCGTGCTCGTGACGCCCGGGTCCATGTTCAGCGCCACGGACGAGGTGCGCCGCGATCGCGGCTGGGCGTATTACCGCCTGTGCTTCGCGGCAGAGAGCGATGCCAACGTCGACTCATGTTCCAAGCGGTTCGTCTCCGGTGTGCACAAGTTCTGGAAGATCAAGAGCGTAGAGGACCTAGATGACCTGCTGGGCGACGCACCTAGTGCCGCCGCCATGCTTGGGGAAGATGCACCTTTGGGCAACCTAGGATCCCCTTTTGGCTGCTAGAGCGCACGACAGGTGATAGAAATGGATATTGTAGAAATTAGGAGTATGAGGGAAATTCCTTTGGGTCTCTTTAAGCGACCTTGGTTGCTCGCAAGATAAGTACTTACGGTATTCCTTGAGGCGCCATGGGATCACCTGGTACATCCTGTTGCTCTTTTAGGGAAATTCATCCCTGTAAAGAGCCATGCGTCTGCAGTGTCATTGGACACTGGGCGTCTTCCTACGGGATATCATTTGACGATATGAATGACAATCTTTTAAAGCACACCGCAAGTATGGCCCTTATGAAAGGGCATCAGATCCCGAATGCTTACCTGAATCCTGGTCACACAATTACAAGCTGAGATTACGCAACCGCATTTGTGTACCACCAGAGATAATCTGAGACCTGCGGCTGCTTACTGCACGCCACATATCCAACATGAGAGGTCGTGACAATGGGCAATGGCAGTTCTCGAATGAAGGGTGGCCATAACAATCTTAATGACTAGACAGGGTATATTTCACGATTGTTCACGTCTGAGACCTCTAGCGATGAATGTGAAATTGTTGATCAATCACTTTCGTAGATAGCGTGCTATAGCACGGTCCATAGTGTCCATTACGCCTAAACAGTCCATGCAATCCGTATCTCCACCGAACCTAAACCCCTTTTAAACCTCGTGCAGCGTCTGCTTCCACTCCTGAGGAAGAGCCTTGGGCTTCTCAGTGTTGGTCTTCTGCTGGCCAATCTTGTCCTTGTTGAAGGTGGCAGCGTAGGGGTTGAGGCGCAGAAGAACCTGCTTGTTGCGCAGGGGGTTCTTCTTCTGGACGGCACCGCGCTTGGTGCGGGCCTCACCCTTGGGGCCGCGGAGAACGCTCTGTATTTCAGAAGAGTTGATGAGACGGCCAAGGTCGGCCTGGGAGACGAGGTTGGAGGGGAGGAGGAAGTCCTTCTTCAGGGTGGAGGGCTTGGTGGTGGTGCCGTAGACGGTGTCGAGGGCCTTGAAAGCACCGGAGGTCCAGACGATGAAGCGGCCAAGGTGACCACCGGGGGCGAGCTGGAGGAGGTTGAGGGAGTAGACGGAGCAGGTCTCAACGCCGGGGATGTTGCGGAAACCAGTGACGAGCTCCTTGCCATCGACCTCGGGGTCGTAGATGACGAGGGGACCGCGGCGCTGGCGGTAGCGGCGACCACGAAGCTTACCCTTACCGGCACGGACCTTGCGGGAGTTCTTGACCTTCTCGAGCTCAGCACCGGCACCAACAGCCTTCAGCAGGCCAATGGCAGCGGAGGTCTTGGCGTAGGCGGCACCGTTGAAGGCGGCAGAGTCGACGACCAGGGGGACCTCGGCAACGTTGGAGATCTTGTGGCCACGGGCCATCAGGAGGGGGGTGACAGCGGAGGCGGCAACAGCAGAGGCAGTAGCGAAGCGCCTAGTTGAGTAGTTAGCACATCGTGTCTTGTCGACGTCTCATGGACTGTATCGATTCAAAACTCACTTCTGGCCCTGGTTGATCTTGATGTGCCACTTGCGCCAGACCTTGGTGGGAGCGAACATGCGACCGGAACGGCACATGTTACCGAAAGCAGCCTGACCGGCACGGTGAGTACCACCACCGGAGACACGGGGGATACGGGCAACAGCGCGACCTGTAGACATCCACGATCAGTATATGTTGTTTCCCAACCAAACTAGACCACCGGCCGAATCGTTCCCTTGGGATGCATCCACGTCCAATCTTGCCCCCTCTTCCGATTGCTGACCTCGCAGGTTCCTCCTGCTGCTCCATGACCCATCTATTGATCCCTCCTCTTACGCAATCCCAGATTTGTGGCATCTGTGTCTCGACCCCCAAGATGATTCGGGAAGTACTAACCAGTTCCCCAAGACTCAGCAGAGGTCTGGTGACCAGCCTTCTCGCTGACGGCGTACGGCTGGCGCTTGTTCTTGGCCATGCCGGTGTGAACCTGCTGGACGATATCCGGGCGGATAGGGCTCAGGAAGACGGCCGGGATGGCGTGGGTGTTGCCGGTGGCAGCGCCATCGGCACCGATGATGGTGACGGTCGGACGGGAGGCCATTGTATCGAGATTAAAGTCGGAATCTGTGAATGATGCTGTTTTTAGTATCTTGACCTGCGAGTCGAGCTCGAAATGATGGCAGGTTGAAGTGCTGGAAAGCGTACCTCGTGGTCGTTGGGCGGCTCCTACAAATTTGTTGTCGATGCGAAATTTCCACCTCGAAAATGCCTGCACTGGGAATTTCTCTTTTTTTCGTTTGTTCCGTGGGGTGGATGGACCCTAACCGAAGCTAAGCCGGAAAGAGCGACAAATCAAGCAGATTTCACGTGACTTTCTCGTGTGAAATTGAGGAACCAAGATGTGGCTCGTGCACTTGGGAATTATTATGGGCCCTTCCGTGGGTCTCTTAAGATTCACCTTTCAAACAGGCCTCAGCAGAAGTACCTAGGTACCTTGTAGGTCGCGATGGTTCAATTCCACTTGAGTAAGTATATGAAGTTATATGTCGGCCTCTGTGAGACCGCGTCAACTATTTTTTACGGCAATTCTCTAGACCTTATCGGTTTCCGCTCAGCTGCTGAGGCCAGTTACCGGGACATGTCCCCGTGCAAGTCCACCCCATGGTCGCTTGGTTCTGAATGTTGGAGCACAGCACCTTGGCCTGGCCCCCGGCCAGCGGCTTGATGTCGATGCCCTCAAAGTGCAGGTTCTTGCACGGCGCCGCCGACGAGCAGTGCATGCCCGCGGCGATGTTGTAGCGGCTCGTGCCCGTGATGTTGATCCAGCTGATGTCCTCGATGCCGAGGCGCGAGCCGTCGCAGCCGTTGCCCGAGTAGGTGCAGGGCGTGATGTAGATGGGCTGGTTGACGTTGTCGCAGACCACGTTGCGGAAGGTCACGTTGCGCACGTGGCCCTGGCCCGGGTACGTCTTGATCCAGGCGGCATTGGACGAGTGGTGGCATGATATGTCCTCGAAGACGACGTCGTCGACGTAGTCGGGCTGGCCCGAGTTGGAGCCCATGGAGCCGATGCACGCGCAGCCGGACTCGTAGCAGGTCACGTTCTGGACGTGGATGTTGGTGCTGTTGCCCTTGACCGAGATGCAGTCCTGAAAGTTCAGCGCTGTCAGAATCATGGTCTTCCATCTTCATGTGGATTAATACAGAGAGGTATATACTCACATCGCCGCACGTAACAACCCAGTTCTTGAGGAAGATGTCCTTCGAGTTCCAAGAATCGAAGCCGTCCGTGTTGACAGCCGAGTTCGAGTTGCTGCTCGTCGTGTTCATGTCCAGATTCGTCATCGTCACGTTCTGGCTGTGAGCCACAAAGGTGTGCCAGAACTGGCTTTGCCTCCAGGTAATGCCATCGATCGCGATGTTGGTCCCATGCCACACCGTAAGACTGATCGGCCGGCCGTTCATGTTGCTCCCGCCCCGGTTCCTGTCAATCCACACCTGTCCGTTGCCGTTGAACAGTGCCTTGCCGTGGCCCCTCATCGTCACATTGTTACCGCCCAGCAGCCACGCCGTCGACCGCCCCGCGTACGTGACGGAGAAGGTGCTGCGGATCCAGTAGTCGAGGTTGTCGGCGCTCCAGACAAAGGTGCCGTAGATGTCGATCTCGCAGTTGCGCAGGTCTGTCGTGTTCATCACCTGCCGGATGTTGTACGTGCCCTCCTGGAAGACGATGCTGCCGTCCTTGCCGCACTGCTTGAACGCCTCGAGGATCTGCGGCGTGTCGTCGCCCGCCGCGAGCTCCGCCTCGGCCGCGCTGAGCCCGCGCTTCTCCTGCTGCTGCTTCTGCGCGATCATGTCTGTGAGCGCCACGTCGCCCGGGGCCTCGGGCCGGTGCGCGTACGCGTGCGCGTCCTTGCTGCCGGGCTCTGGGCGCGGGTAGTGCTCCGGGCTGCCGTTTGGTCCCGGGATGTAGCGTTCACTGCCGGGAGACCGCCGCTCCAGAGTCTCTAGCGATGGTTCATCGCGTCTGACGACCCTAGGCTTTGGGCTCGCCGATAGTGGCGTAACAGTGCATGCTGTTCCTTGCCTTTCGATGGCTGCGGACGCAGTCGAGCTCAGGAGCAAGAGAAGACTGAAAGCATCAGTGAGACGCATATTGGGAACAAAACTTAAGACTAGACAATAAGCTTGTTAGTCGTCTTTGATGTCGCTTGGGAGTAGAAGTGCCATCTTCCTGAGCCGTGATCAATGTCTTATGGCGAAAAGCTCTTCTCAGGAAGTCCTTTCTTCCAGTGTCGGGTCAATTCAACGTCCCAATGTACATTTTGCCGAATATCGAGTACCACGCTCGGAGAGGGGTTTTCGAAAGCAACACGGCGATTCACAAGCATTGCCAAGGAGGCAAACTCCCTACATCTTCCCAGGGTATTGCTAATTAGACCCTCATTTGCCAAGGAATGTACTGGAGCATCTTGTATGCCCGGAAGCTTTCCCTCGTCTCTCGTGGAACATCAACCGGAGGCAAGGTCACATTGTCAAGGCACGCCAAATCTGCAGATCCGGGGAAAGACGCTTTGGGAAGAAGGGGGGCACCGTCATGGTTCGGCAGTTCTTTTATCAATTTTATATATAGCCGGTAATATGCCTATGTAAGTCTACACCATAATAATATTGCCCTGTGCATGCCGAGAGCCGGCCGCCTGGAATCGAAATCAATGAAGCAGTCGTTGTCGTCTATGATACATGCGCGCGCTTACGTAGACATGATAAACATCCAGTCATGAAAAGTCGTCGCTTCACATAATCGCGAGCCCGTCTCATTATTCGTATCTTTTCCACTCTTCAAGCAGGCGCTTAACCTCCTTGCTTCGAGCGGCGCTTGGAGGAGCATTGTCCAGTTTATCCAGGCGCTTAAAGATTTCGACTTCCTTCGCTTCTCTCTCAAAGAACTTCATCTCTAACAGCGCAAGATCGTTCCTCCGATAGGCTTTCTTGAAGACGTCTCGCATCCTAGGCGAGTAGAGCTTGCATTCGGCTTTGGGGAGGGTTTCCGGCACTGGGCAGAATTTGATGGCCCCTGGAGGGTAAGCGTAGAGCTCGGGGTATATGACTTCGTGATAGCATTCCTCGCACACGGTAAAGCGAGGCATCGATGTCAGCAGAAACCATTTCCTATTTTCGACCGGGTGATCTCCAGGACATTCGTAAGGAATCGCAATTCGCTTAAGCTTTTTGGATAGTTGCCCAACATCGGGCGCAGTCTTGGACTCGACTGCTTTATCCGAAGCCGACTCTAGCACATCGAAGTACTCAACAAACTTGTCCATCTCTGGAGTGAAGTGTAGAGAACATGGTCGGTAGTCCGGGTCTGGACTGGTCATGGGCCGCAGGATCCCAGTAAGATTCGGGAACATGATCTCCACAGACTTGGTGCAACCGGGGCAAACCCTCAAGTCGGGAACAGGCTTGTTGGTGCGAGGGTCGATAACGGTGTGCCAAGTCGTCCGCTCCTTGTCAGGGCACTGGGGATATTTAGTGGCGACCTCAGCTATGCTCTTAAGATAACGTAGGTCTTGTATGTTGTACTTCTTGGTCATGAGCCATGCGATCCTGAACCACAGCGACGTTCCCAGATCACACGCTATGGGTTTGTCGATGGCGCGGAATGGCGCTGGGACTAGCTGGTGTTGATATGGTGTGGATAGGAAGACCGCGTTGTAGCAAGTAGGGCAGACATTGAAGCTGTCGCATCGTGGGATGCTAAGCCAATCGTGACGACCTGCCTCGGGTATCATCCTAGGGCATTCGGGCATATCAGCCGCATTCCCTTGGCTGACATCTTCTGAGTAACGGCGGTAAGACACGATAGGCTTTTCTAACGTCGCAGCATTCTCGGCAGGGTCGAAGACTGGAGGCTTCCAAGGAGCCTTTGTAGAAGCACCATCTCGCAAATCTTGGCGCGCCTTGGGAGGGGGCGGCATCGGCGAGTGGCGCCTCTCTATGGGAGATTCGGGAAAGCTTGGCATTACCACGGGAGCAGCCATGGCGAGGGCGGCAGCACCTGCGGCGGCGCCGGTGTTGTTGAAGCTGGGTGCACGGGAGCGTGGCTTAGGATGTAACTCGCCAGATCCTCGGGATCCATTCCGAGACGAGGATGATGCAGACGAGAAAGGAGAAACAGGCCTAGGCTCTTGCCTCTCCCTTGTCGAAGCTGGGAACGTTGCCGAGCTTCTTGGGTTGTTCGATGCAGGTACGTCTCCAAAGTAGTTCTGAGAAACGCGGGGAGAGGCGAGTGGGGTCGTTGTCCGCGATCCTACCGTGCCTGATCTCGGTCTCATAGGTGGCACAGCAGACTCCGGGCTCAGTAGGTAATGACGGTCATCCTGGTTCAGAAGAGACTTTCCGTGATCGCGGTGGGGTCCACGGGGCCCCATGTCATCGTCGCTTGACTCTTCATAGCTGGTCCGAGTGGTGTTTGGGCTTCTCGAGTGCCTTGAATCGCGCCTGGAAGACTTGTCCCGGCCTCCGTAACTCCGGGGCGGCGAAGAGGCCCTGCGTTCAAACCGTGGGGGCGAGGAGCGCTTACGGTCGTATGGTGAGGAAGAACCGGCGTGTAAGCTGTTCCTGCTCGCCCGAGGGCTATCGTCCAGCTCATCACGGCTACTCCTCTTGACTGATGGTCTCCTTGAGACTTTTGGCACCTCGATAGCCGAGGCTGATCGTCTTGGAGTGACAGGGCTGGTAGCCGGCGAGAGTCTCTCACGCCTGTCATGATCATGACGATGGGAGGATCGCCGGTCCTCGGACGTGACACGATTATCACGGTCAGCAGCTGTGCGACTGCCGTGAGGAGATCGGCTGAAGTCCTGGTATGCCCGATAGCGTCCGTTGGTTGAATGCTTGATCACTGACGGAGAGAGGAATTGATCGGCCGGCTCGTGTGACCCGGAAGAATCACGTCTGCCCCGCGGCGCCTGGTCGACATAGACTTCCGGCTTGTCCCGGTGGTCCCGGTGTGTGCTTGGTGTGCGCCTGGCGTCCTGAAACTCCGTGTCCAAAGGAGGAAGATCCAACCGGCTTCTTCGTCTCTTTATCTCTGCCGGCGGGGGTACTGCCGCGATATTCGCGGCATCATCAGGCCGGGACGTGCTCACCTTACGGCCCGTGTTCGCGGCGTAGGATCCGCCGGTATGTACCTTTGCGTCCTCGACGGGTGGGTCGTCGCCCTCTGATTGAGGTACGAGAACGAAGCGTCGTTCAGGATTATTCTCATGGACATTTTCGAGAATTGGCTGTTGGTCGACATCTCCCGGGAACTTGGGTTCTTCCTCAGGGAACGAGCTTCGCTTTGCGGTGCCGCTGTATTCTCGCTTCAGGGAAGCAGTCTCATCTTCCACGATGGGTGGTCGCGAACGTTTGGCGTAATCACAAGAATCAAAGGCGAAGGATCTCGGGACGTGCGACCCAAGCTTGACGCCTTGATTGGGGCGAACCGGAGGGATATCGAAGCTATAGGTGATGGGCCATCAGATATCACCACTCCTACAGACCTGAGGGGGCTAGAGATGGCTAATTGTACATACCGCTGCGGACTCTTCGCCCGAGACGTGGACCAATGTCCAGTATGCAGAAGATCGTCAATGGCCTCCGGCATGGTGAAGGAATGTTCAAAAGGTGACAATTAATTGCAGACAAGAGGCCGCAATGTTAGGAAGGCATGCTTCTCCAAGCAGGCGTTTTGCACACCGAATGCCTCAAATACGGGATGCAACGTAGCAGCCTCGCAGTCGCCTTTTTCTTTGCTCGCCTTCCGTGCTGCCCTCGAGATTGTGTATGAGCAGAGCTGTGTGATTTTCAAGGAGGGTTGCCACGCGAGGTCAGGTAAGCAGCAGGGCGAGATGCACGGGAAGCGGGGCGGATGTAAGCAGGCAGAGTGAGGCGGGGGATTGTCCTGTTGATCGACGTTGTCTGGGCAGATCCTACGCCCGTGCAGAGTTGCTTGGCATTTGTCGATGAAAAAGTAAAAGCAGACGCGGAACTTTTGGGGACAGGCTCCGAGAAGATGGTACGGGTTATATACTTGGGTAGAGTAATAACCACTTTGGACTACTTGGAAGGTGAGACAATCAGATGTGGCTTGTGTGTAGAAGAAGAGGTAGTGACATGGAGAAGTTAAGCCAGTGAAGGTCGGTCGGCAGATACAACAAGGGGTGAGCACAAGAAGAATGAAAAGTAAAGGGTGCCTGCAGAGGTTTTAGACGACTGAGTATCATTGCACAGCCTGCTGCTGTTTCTCGCATTTCAGGGTGTCGATGGGAGTCTGCTGGCTGGGCTGGCTTGGGACCCAAGTCGAATCCCATGACATAACGGCACGGTGCACGAATACCTACATGTAGCTAGCAGCTGGACGGAAAAAGACTGGAGCAAAAGGTGGCGCAAGGGACAATAATGGTCTGGTCCGCGGACATTTAGCACGGGTGGTGGACCTTCAGCATCAAGACTGGGGCCGCCTTTTGGACGACCCGAGAAGGGCAATCATCCATTGAAAGATGTCTTCCATCGCAGCACTTGGCGTTGTACTGCAAAAGCTGCAATTGCTGCAAGTGCTATTCGCGGTGGTGGGTGATGTTGCCCACAGGTGATTGATGGTGGTGGGGGAGAAGCGGAGACGGGCTTGCTTGGGCGACGGGCTGTCCCATGGGAAGGAGGCGTGGGAGGGCGGCTCAGAGCGGGTGGTCCCACTAGGCGGGACTCGCTAGCATGGTTGGGTAGCATCACCCATTTAGCGGCAACGCAGGTGATTCTAGACAAATACACAGTAACTACTACTTCGTACAATACGGTAGTGACAGTAAAGCCGGTGCGCAGCTGGTCGAATGGATCGACCATTGGACCTCCAGCCCTTGAACTCTGCAAGCCGGCTCTTCACTTCTCACCACTAGGTCGACTTCGTAGTACATATTGTGTGCACTCGTACGCTCTTCGTCTCTACTACAGCTGCAGTCAAGTCCCAGCAAGCGACTGATGTGGCTGTCTGATCCCCAATCCACATTTATTCTTCTTGGATGCACCCCTCGCTTGCTGAACATACCTTACCCTGACCGCCCTTCAAGCTCATCTTGCAACTTGTCTGCCTCCGTTTGGCAGTTGTACACGTGAGTCCGTGGCCGACAGACCATTGCCGATGACTCCTTCTGCCAGCCTTGAGGGCCAACCTGAAAGGCAGACTAGGAAATATCATGACGCGTGGCAGCAAAATGTTCGATGGTGGTGTGAACAGCACTATACTAAGAACATGTCACTGTCAATAGGTCTCTTATTAGCCAGGAACAAGTAGCAGTCGGTGTCGAATCCCGGCGCTGATCTTGAATTTTGGTGCCCTCCACGACTACTCCGTACACATTTACTTTTAGCTCATGACTGGCCGTTAGAGGATGGTCTTCCACAACGGTCGTCACTGGACTAGTTCGGTGTCGTTGTCCGCCGCCACATCCAGACAGTGGTTCCTTGGAGCTCCAGAGGTTTCAGATTGTCCGAGAAATAATTTTTAGCATGATGGACAGGCGCGTTCACTGCGTAATCACCACCAGCCGGGCCCTTCAAACTCAATCTTGTGAACAGTATTGGCTTTCTGAAGCACACCACGGAAACCATCTCGGCCACTATTATCAATCCTTACGTCTACAGTGCACGAAGCCTGGCGACTGTCCTACTACGTAGAGCGACCGAGGTGTCGAGATGTCCAGGAGAACGCCTGACGCAGGGCGGATCTGTCTCTCACACCGACGCCGTTCTTGGGGACCCGCAGTGCGACAAAAGACCAGCACTACCTGATTCAGTCGACCGATGGCCACTGACTACACAGCTCAGAGATGCTTGCGAAGCTCGACCTCCGCCTGGGATTAACGATTTGCGTAACCCCTCTTTGGGAGCTCGATTCAGCCGAGCTGGTCTCTACCAGCCAACAGCCAATCAGAGGTCTTGGCTTGTACGCGTTGTCGCTCAATTCAGACAAACCTCCTCCCCGTGGCCCTCCACAACACTGTAGCCGGGCGTCGGTCTGCCCACCACCTCGTTGACGGGCGCCACCATGGTCACCACCACCACCATCCTCACCACCTTTCGTCCATTTCCTCTGTCACGAGGTGAAACGGCTGCCTTCAGATCATGTCCAATCGATCAGTAGAGTGTCCCACACGAGGTCCAGCCTGGTGCTGCCCATGGAAGTTCCCGAACTCCTGCCTTCCCATGTGTGCCTGTGTGGATCGGCACCGATGCATGCTTCCCCTAAGTAATGTTGAGATGAGTAGTCGTACAAGGCAACATGCCTATTTCCAGAAACCATACATCCTTCTGACAGGAGCACAATCCCAGCTGCACGGCAGCGACGGGCGGTGTCTCGGGCAAAGGGGGGTCTCAGACCTTAGAGCCATGACACATTGTCTCATTCTTGTTTTCAGCCTCTTGAAAAGAAGACACGACAGTCAACAACACCATGCACTAATCGAAGGCACACTGGGACAGCCCTCTAGTGACTTGTGTCCCTAGGCTGTCTTGTCCACATCATCGTCTCGGCCATGACTCCAAGGCTGTTGCTTGAAGATACCCGCCGGCTCATCCATCCCGTGACGTCCAGTCCCGTCGTTTCCAAGCCACAGAACACTTGCTAGGCTCCTGCTATCGGCGAAGTGTTGCCTTGCTCCGAACAGATGCGTCACACTTGAAGGCAAGACGTGCTACAACTGGGATACTTATGATGGGAAGAGAGATATTGCGGAATGCCTCGCCTGATCCTTACGGAATGTCTTCAAGGACTTCAACATGGTCTGCATTGTCGATGGACCAGTAAAAGACACAAGGAATAATATATAAAATATGTGATGCTGCCCAATATCTGCATGTCTGCATGCTGAAGCACCAGCGCAGTCTGCGAATGACATGAATGGCAACTACCAGTCAACATCCCTCTTTCAGATTTTAAACCCAATCATTAAGCATGGCGCGATCTATTCACTCTAGAGATCTTCATCTATGTACGAGATGCACACAACAGCAATCGGAGTACAGCGCATAGCCCAACTACCGCCTTGCTAAGTGAGTAGTCAAGGCTGTCACTGCTAAATGCTGGGTGCCCCCAATTCTTCGCAGGTCAATGGCAAACGTCGTGCCTCGGAATATCATAATGCAATGGAACCGGCCAGAGGTCAATTGCGGTTCCAAGACATTCTGTAAAAGTAGGTTGAACAATATAGGAAATGTAGACGCTTCTATTCAGGGGAAGTTCGTACCGCACCGTTCGAAAGAGAAGTAGCAAGATCAATGCTTCGAACAGAATCAAGGCTGCCTGTGATACCGTTGTATGCCTGGCTAATAAAGCAGAAAGTAGACATTGCGGCTAGTTACATATGAACCATTCGTTCAAGCTGCAGACTGCGACGGGTGATACAAGCTTGCTGTCTCCCCAGATGCACAATACTTGGTCCACGGCGCATTCCGGTGAACACAAGAACAGCTCTGGTGGCAAGCACAACAGCACAGGCATGTGTGCGACCGTTCCAAAACATTCTGATGGGAAGTAGCTGCAGTGGCGGATGCGGATGATGCACTCGATCTTTCTATGTTCTGATCTCACTCTTATGCATATAACGAGGACATGAGCTTAGAACAAATCGCTTCGTATTTCAGACGGAATTGTATCAAAGGTCTCTGCTGCTCGAAATCAGGCAATGGAGTCACTTTTCATTCGATGCTTCTCACTTGACTGAAATCAGTTCATCCGTCGGGCGTCCATGATTAATGAGCTCCATCACCACATAGTCAAGTGCCCAACAAGATAAGTTCTGAGGCGACGAAGCCTGTTTAGAGCGCTCAAGATGTACGCCCTTACCTTTGGAATTCCAGTTCAGCCAAGCGTTGACCTCAACGATCATGTGAAAATCGAAAACATCAATAGCAGCGAAAGTCCAAGATTGTTATACCCCTCACAAAAGCAACTAGAAATCCATCGAGCTAGAAAAGGTTCAAGGGTGAGACTCAGTCAACGATATATTGATTTTGACATGGACAGATGGCCCACGCATCTTTGGACATGAGCTCGAGTCTTTGATCGCATCGCGAGGCACCGACTATGATCACCCAGCTTCACGTGCTCTCACAGTTTTCCAGGCTGCGGTATTATCATCTCGCAGACCCGAAACTCTGCAGAACATCATCAATCCGTCAATCTAAGCAAAGTAGACATTCTGCAAGAGAGATGCGAGGTTGAAATTTGGCCGAATCAAAAACGGGAAGATGCGGCAAAGCGGCTTACTTCAGGGGGCAGATACAGCGGCCCTTGTCCGGTACAGGCCTAGCCCGGCGGATTGACAGGGGCATCGCCGGGCAGGCCAAGGCCGTCTGCCCGCCATAGGCGCATCCAGGGTCCCCGCAATGACGACATAATCAGGAGCCAACGCTGGAGGGGTAAATATGAAAATGTCAGGTCTGGTCTGTTCGGCCTGCTTCTCTTGGCCGGCGGGTATGCTTTTACAGGTTCGAAACGAGGTGCAAGATAAGAAAAGAAGACGAATTGAGAGAGGGGGGGCTGACAAGCAGCGGGCTTATGTACCGCGCCGAGTGAAATAGACTCATAGTTGCAGAATTTAAATAGGTCGGATAATCCCCCCCTCAACTGCCAGTGTATCAATTTGTCGATCGATCTCAACTTCCCCACGCTCCAATTCTCCGCGGGAACCACAAAAAGCCGCACCTCGCTGGCCGATCATCGTCTCGTCTCACTCGATCTTCCTCTTCAACGTCAACATTGACCTCTGATTTCTAAAGCAAGCTGTTTAATTTGCAGATACCCTCCCCCTCGCCCTCGAAAACACACACTCCAATCAGCAGCCATGGCGCCCCGGAACATCACCACCCTCCTCTTCGACTGCGACAACACGCTCGTCCTGTCCGAGGAGCTCGCCTTCGAGGGCTGCGCCGACCTCATCAACGAGATCTGCGAGAAGCGCGGCCTGCCCGAGCGCTTCACCGGCGCCACCCTCATCAAGGAGTTTGTCGGCCAAAACTTCCGCGGCATGATGAAGTCGCTGCAGGAGCGCTACAACTTCTCCATGACCGACGCCGAGCTCGAGGACTACGTCCTGCGCGAGGAGGACGTCGTCATCGCCAAGCTCAAGGCCCACGGCCTGCCCTGCCCGGGCGTCGACGACGTCCTCGCCAAGCTCGAGAAGGAGGGCAAGTACAAGCTCGCCGTCGTCTCGTCGTCGGCCCTGCGCCGCGTCAAGGCCAGCATCGAAAAGGTCGGCCAGGACAAGTTCTTTGGCGAGTACGTCTTCTCGGCCGCCACGAGCCTGCCCAAGCCCACCAGCAAGCCCGACCCGGCCATCTACCTGCACGCCATGGAGGTGCTCGGCAAGAAGGCCGAGGAGTGCGTCGCCATCGAGGACAGCAAGAGCGGCACCCTCAGCGGCACCCGCGCCGGCATCAAGGTCATCGGCTACGTCGGTCCCTACGAGGACGAGAGGAAGCCCGAGATGGAGAAGGTGCTGCGGGATGCCGGCGCCGTCGTCGTCATGCAAGACTGGGCCGAGTTTGAGTCGTGCCTGAAGCAGATCGAGGCCGGCAGCGTCTAATGGAACTTCCCCGACTTCTCCTTTCTCTCCGGCATCTCAGATTAATAGCGACGGACTTTCACTCCTGCAATTATGGCAGGATTCAAGACATCCCATAGAGTGGACCATTATCTCGACAATAGATGAGGACACCTTGGATAGAACTTCTTAGATGCCCCTGGATGGGCTAATGAAATCAATTTTAACGCCAGTCCATGAGAAAACTGTTGACGCTTTGTAAAGTAGCCCTGTTGGGGTTGGCCTCGGGCATGGTTGTCATAATCTTGCCCAGTCGCACTCTGATCATGTCCTTGTTAAACCTCTTCTCTGCGTCTGGACTTCGTACGTCCCCATCATCGTCGAAGCAGTAGCAGAAGAGAGCAAGTGCCACTCCCACCGAGATGTCCTTACCACTCTCGCAGGTCACGAGAATTTGCCTTTTATCATCATCTCCAGCAGCCGGTCTGCGCTTGGCTAGGAAGTTGGAAACAAATTCGCAAATGCGAGGCAGAGCCGGGCGTAGATTGCGGCTTGCGATCTTGTGTTTCCCAACGCCAATTTGAAAATGCGTCTCGGATTGGACCCAGTCTTCCGCCTTCGTGACTTCTGGTAATAGATCAATCTGACAGCAAGAATTTGCCTCATGCTTGCCCGCGAGTGAGCCAACAGAGATGTATCTCGTAAGTCGTTTGGCATCTGCAGCACCACTTGAGCCAGCCTCTCCAGCAGGTTCAGATATTAACCTAGCAATGATGTCAGGCAGCTCGTTTTCCGGCGCAGCCAGCAGCTCCTCCGCATGCGCCCACCACACCGGCGCGGTCAGACCGAGCGCCCAGTTCTCGGTGTCGTCCCCGGCGCCCTGAATATACCCGCCCTCGCTCATCTCCGTGCCCTCGACTCTCCGGGAGCTAGTGCAGCAGATGACGGGGTGAAAAGACGGGAATATTTCGTCCGTGGGCACGAGAGGCGTCTCCTGCGTAACCCACATGGGCCGCAGTGGCTTCTTGACTTGGTTTCGCAGAGCGGCGACGTCGATACCAAGTTTTTGGAATGACTCGACGAACTGAGGTACTCGAGCAAGCATCTGACTCTGCTCCGAAGAGGACACCACATTGGGTGGCACATAAAGGCTGTGGAACGATGGATCATCAGGGAAGAGGACCCGGCTCAGGACGCAACACCATATGGGCACGGTCTTGCTTAGAGCATCGGGTATTCCTGACATACATCAGTCTCTAGTGTTCTTGTTATATAAGATGGTATGAGTTCCAAAACTTACGTTTGCCTCGGCGAGTTGAGTCTACAATAATGCACCTGATATGATGTTGCGATATGAGTACCTAGCCCTCTTTCGAGGTCGGAGCTCGAAGACATGACTTACCCATCATGTTCAGAAATCAAAGGCAGAAGATGCAGGTTCAGTCTCCTCGTGCTAAACTTCCACTGGCCGGTATGTCCGTCGGTAGACTTGAAGTACGCCGACGCGGCCTTGGCGGCCGGGGCGACATACCAGCTGCCGCAGCGCTCATTGGCAACAAGAGGCCGGCCGAAAGCTGCCGCTACCTCGTCCACAAAGCCAGCATCCTGGCGAACCGAGGCTAGGCGATTTGAGATGGAGAGGTTGGACCGTTTGAGGTTGGCAAGGATGCGGGAGAAGTTGTGGTTGGCCTGCTCCGAGAACACCAGGTCGGCAGCACTGATGTCGGACATTCAGTTGGAGACGTATAATATCTCGATTTTGGGCAAGATGTAAGAGTTGTAAGCTGTGCTATGGGGAGATTATCGTAACTCGCAAGAAGGTTGCTCGATGTGATCGTGGCTCAACTTGCTACACACTTTTCGGCCGCTGAGCTTCCAGAATTTTCCTTGTGTGGCGCTACGATTTGACAGCTATGGCGAGCTCAGGACCCAGCAATTTGGTTCCTTCGCCCCCAACGGCCGCTAACCAGCTCCCACTAAACCTCATTCATCTGTTGATTTACAAGGCCTCTTCATGACGAACTGAGGGAGTGCTTCATATTTGAGGAAATTCATGATCGAACATTCATGTACTACGAACTTGAAGGTTGATTGTTGGGTGCTGTTGATGGAAGTGTCATGGACCGTTGTAAAGCATACCCTGCACAGGTGTTAGTGAGAGAAGCTACCTTCTCAGCCTTGGAATGGTACATTCCGACAGCTCTTGGTCTCTTCATGCATCACCTGATTGATATAGGTATATCAAATTTCTATGCGACATATATCTACTGTTACTTAGTATACCAGAGGTTCTGATTACTTCTTCTTTTTACAATGGTACTGGCGGGGCTGGGGAATGCAAACCAAGTATGATTCAGCAGGGCATCTGTGAGCTCCAGTGTCGACCATTTGACGGTGGATCTCAGTCTCCATCACTAAGAAGAGGTTTCCCGGCTACGATGTGACTTAGGACACCGCAGGACTGCTTGACAGGTGAAATGAGTTTAGGCTGTTAAAAAAAAAAACCATGCCATCGGAACCCGCCGCGCTCTCACTGTACAAACCAGGTAATTCTGCGCGGAGCCAATGTCGTGTTGTACATAGCAGGCTGCAAGGATCTCGGTTGCAGTTGTGGGGATGTAAGCCGTACTACGCTATCCACCACGAGTAACAGACTCCGGTATGTGGTGAAAGGACCAGGGCGACAGAAGGATCTGGACCAGTAGAGTTTGAGAAACGCCTTTCTTTTCTTCTGCTTGCTTCTAGGTTCAGATCACAAAGACCAGGCAGGTCCACCGGCTCGACAGCCGCATGTCCTGGGCCGTCAGAACCTTACTAGTCTTGGCTCATACGCCACCTTTGCCGTCGTGCTGTCAAACACACTCGTTGGGATGAAGGAAGTGTCCGAAATAGGACATATCTTTCGGCCGTTTTTGACGTCGAGTTCCTCCGGCCCGCGCCTTATCTCAATACCGCCTCCGATTTCAAGACGCTACAATCGGGGACGGCAATGACCATCTTGTCACACAGCGTTTTACTTCGGTCAGTAGCTTCATCAGCTGGGCTCATTCACAGTTTTTTGGATTTCCAAGGTTTTAGAGGTGGTTTCGGCCCGTTTTGCTACAACCATCTTTCAAAGCGTGGGCGTGAGCTTGACATCCCACATGCAACCCCGGGGAAGCACAGGCCATCGCCGTGACACACACACATGTCGCCTACCTATCTGGGTAAAGCAGACACTCTCGTCTCATCGCTTAGGATGATATAATCTAGATAAAATAAAGATAGCAGGTCTTTCGATGCCGAGGACACCAAGAGGAAGCACTTCCCTGGCCGATCACAAGCGGAACGCGATACTACTGGTTACCGGGATCTCTTCAGAGACTCCCGATTGTAGTCAAGCCCGTCTGAGTCAGATTGAACACTTGCATCCAAGGTTGCCAGGAGCCAGCCATGATTGGGCCAGTCGCAGAAATGCCCCGACCTCACTCAGTGTATTGTACCGTCGAGAGAGACCGCCAAAGCACCCTCCCACACACCTCAAGTCAACTAAAAGTGCAGTTTCGTTATTCTGTTTTCACGACTTCGTAACCTTGGCGCACATGTCCATGAAGCTTCCGTAGCGCTTCGTCAGCAGCTGACGCTGCCATGACAGTTTTTTCTCGACGAGGAAGAGAAGCGCATCTCTGTTCCTGTTTCTCGAAACGGATGTCGGGTGAGTAAAAACAGAAAGACACCAAGGCATTCGTGCGCGGGCACTACGACCCACCACGGCGGCCCCGATCGATCCCATCAAGTGCGGGAGCGAGCGTCAGCATAGCCCCGGATGTGGAGGACACCCGCTCCACCAAAAGTGCAAGGCAGAGGTAAGGCAGAGCGTACCACTGCGCGAGAAGTTTGGGGTAGAGTACCCTGGACGGAATCTGCAGTGCATTGTGACCGCTTTTCCGCTCTGAACCATCGCAAGGTTTATGAATGCTGGTCATAGTCATGATGGTCTAGCCAAACCTGGTGGGCTTCTCCGTGCAGGCCGGGCAGAGAACATGGAGCGTGCATCACAAGCGTTCCAAAGCAGCGGGATGCCTCCCTCCAAAGTCCCGGACCTCATATCACCCAATGCAACAACACGACATCATGCCGACGATCTCGCTCAACTCTAGCATTACTTGCAGATGAATCACGGGCGGACATGCAGAGGCTTCTCGAGATTGTAAGAAACGCCATTGCTATCTCTCCCCATCCCCCTGTAGCGAGGTCCTCCCTGCCGCTGCTGTGCACCTGCATCTCGGGCTGCTCTCGTTCAAGACATTCTAGCGTGGTTATTCCGCACGTCCGTTCCCGTCGGGATGGTTTTGATCCTTCCAGAACTGGGGGAATGCCTGGCACGATTTGATCAGTCCGAGCTCAGGATTGGCAAATCCCGAGCACAACCCCCTGGCAGATTTCCGAGGCCTGCCCAAGCCGACTAGTCAAGCGCCATTAGGAGGGTCAAACGGGTCAATTATGTGTGAATAGGGGGGACATGAGATGTCAAGTGGCCATCTCAAAGTGTGATTGGAGAGCGTGGTGAGGGCCAGCAATCTTTCCTGGGACGCTTCTTACTTGCAGGGAAAAGCGGCGACCAGCGCAACCCTGAAGCGATGCCTGGCTAGCGCGCCGAATGGGGCAGTCATGTCGCCATGGTAGGGCTGAAGATGGAGGCATTGGAAGATGTATGTATGGACGTATGTACATGCAACAAGGAAGAGGGTTTCCTCTCGGATGTGCTGGTGTTGTCACCATTGAAGCACTGGGTTGGCACCCCCCATCGTGGTACTTTAGGTCTATCCCGCTCATGCAGGCCTTTTGCATGCAGCAATTGGCTGTCAGCAAATTCCTCAATGAAACCCGTAAGCCAATGGACTGCTGAAAGTCGGTGTAGGGGCAATATCCTGATTCTCGGTAGTGTAGGGCTGAAAAGGGGGGGTCTGTTCTGGAGGGCTGTCTTGGACATCTGACTGGCAGTCCTGCCCTCAACCACCAAGCCACTTCATCTCCCTCCCATCCATCAACATCAAGCCCAAATTTCGGCGCCGTTTCGTGGGGTCAATTCGTCATTTGAACGGTTGCGGGTAGCGGCCCGCAGAATGACCGTTGGGTAAGTTAGTGTTGGATCAAGCAAAATGACGAACACTGTGGACAAGGGGACTTGTCAAGGGACGGATCTGCGGCATGGAGGAAAAGGGGGTTTAATAAATGGCAGCATCCAATGATGCCGACGAAGCGTTACGTCGACAGTCCCCTCGGTCGCCAGAATTAGAACAACGGGCACATTTGCTCGATGGTGTCTTATCCACTTGCTGGTGCGATTGGAGAGAGATGGTCCATCGCGGGCATGCGTCGCCCGTCCATCCACGTTGCCGATGCTCACTTCCCCGGGTTGTCGCCTGTCTCGGCACTTGATGAATTGGTCGAGAGGAAACCAAGTTACGATGGTAATATCTGCTAGAGATAAGTATGCTGCGAGAGATCCAGTCTCGTATGGCATAGAGATGATGTCAAAACGCAACTGGCTATGGGGCAATCATGATTGACGATCTGCCGCACAGGGACTCTTTCAACGGCCAAGTCCGATCCTAGGATATTAATGAGCACACAAACGGAGCAAGTCTTGGCACTATAGGCGCACTAAGAGTGGGCGGTATAGGGCGGAGCGGGGCTCGGTTCACTAACAAAGTCTCTAGGCTACCTAGGTATGCGGGCAAGCTTTTTAGTGAGCGGTGCCCGCCCAGCTAAATCGCAGTTACTCACTGAGGGCCCACTGGTACCTGGGCGAGTAGGCTATGCTCGGCGGCTCGAGCAAACGGAAAACACACCATGGCCCGGATATCTCGAGGGCGAAGTACCTTAGCACCATGCAATTCAGGCCTTCCACAAACCTTCGGTCTATCCCGCATCAGGGAGGCGTTGCATAGGTTAGAGTACGGACATACTTGTTATGTTAAACGGGAGGAGAGTTGCCTCGGCTCGACCATGCTCTAGTCGAAAATGCCAAACTCAAAACTCCCGCCCCAGTGTCAATGAAGATCAGCCATTAGACACAGAAGAAAGACCGAATAGGCCTCCGTCACGCGGTGACATAGGAGGGGGTGCTGAAGATGCCCCCCTCATTGAGGTAAAGACTTGTCAAAAAAAGGGTACGGGAGCGTAGCGGATGTCAGGGATGGGCCCTGGATCGGGGCACAAGCTCGACCGCCAGCCGGGTCTCTGATGACGGCCGTGATGGGCCATGATGGGCCATGATGGGACATCAAGCTCGGCACATCCTGCTCGATCTCCCGTCAGCCAATCCACGGGCATAGCTGGGTTCGCCAGCAGAGACTAGCCTGGACGGCTGGTGAGACCTCCAAACGCAACATTGCAGCCGTGTGACACCCCTACTGCATGCTTTCTTGTCCTGCAGGGAATGACACACACACACACGCACTCACAAAGACGACGATTGCCTCTGTGTGTCCAGACCCTTTTCCTCTCTTTTCAGTTTGTCCCTCTCTCCTCTGCGGTCCTATTTGATTGCACTTCCCTGCCTGTTTGCTTGAGGTTACATACTGCTGCTACCTTGGCCTGCCTGCCCGCCTGCCTGGACATCTTGGTCCGGCAATGACGCTTCCAAGCCGCAACTAAAGCACTTTACTTTATATGTACGAAGTACTCACTTCTTGGATTCAAACCCATTCTGTTTAATCGAGATGCAAGTCCCTGATCCCTGTCCCGCTTGTCATCTGCATCCCGGCTTGTACTAGAGAGATACCTTGTCCTGGGTGGGCTACACGGCTAGACAAGAATTTCGGCTTGTCTCATCGGCCACCACACCTCACCACCCACAACGACAGCTGCAGTAGCCTCAGCCTCTTCTTTTCTCTTGAGCTCCCTCCCCTTCTTCCTCGTTCCCGGATTGTTTCTTTTCCTGGTTTCGCTCCTCTTCTTTATCACCAGAGCGTTACCCTCCGCCGGTCTCTACACTTTGTTTCACTCAAGACCGCCGGCATCTCCACAGCTTCTGCCAACAAAACCCCCAACGCAACTCATCTCATCTCTCACCTCTTGCAGCCATCATCCCTGCACGTACTTTTGCCCACAGCACAGACTCGCGACAGGGGCCCCCGAACCGCGGAGCAGGGTTGTTTCCTTTCCGCTCTGCGAGTAACCACGACGAAATTGTGCTATTAAATAGCTGTCCCTCAACATCGCACAATCTAGACCTTTCTGCTTTCCGGCTGGGGAATATCCGGTGCGCTCGCCAGCGCCAACTGCGTTGTGCGCAAACAAAAGTAGTGAAATCGAACTTCATTCAAAAGCATCAACAGGCGTGTTGAGCGAGTTTAGCACCATTGAGCCTCGAAGAACGCTTGTAACGAGGACGGACCTCTATCCTGGGCTGAAAGAAGCTGTCACGGAGTCCGTGTGCCAATCGCGAACCCCGCCCTTTCGCCTTCTCCGGGGGAAGCTCTGACCAGCTTTTGCCACCATCGCGGCTGCTCATCGCGGGAACAACGTCATTCATCCAGGCGCTCATGACATCGGCTGTTCTCCTTCACAAGATCTTGGGAATAAAGACGTACGGATACTCTCATCACGATGGCGCCCACCAATGCGCTAGCCAGAGGCTCAGCATCCTCGAGGCGGGAGTCGGGTCCTGTGACCGACAAGCACAAGCCAAAGCGGGCGAGCAAGCCCAAAGTAAAGACAGGATGTAGGAATTGCAAGTAAGCAGAGTGTCCCTTGAATTCGCCCTGGTTTTCTTGTCTCCCGTTCGGGATAGGGACTGACTTCGTCTCAGAGACCGGAGGATCAAATGTGATGAGAAGCGTCCCTCGTGCTCTCAATGTGAACGGTCCAAAAAGATATGTACGGGTTATCCGCCTCCAGCTCGCCGCGACAGGACCCACGATATTCTCATCGCACCCAAAGTCCTTGCATCAAGGCCTATCCAGCAGCAGCAGCAGCCACTGCCACAACAACGTGCACTCGCCCCAATCGCACAACACCAGCCTAACCCATGGCCCTCACGACACAGCCCCCCGCATACACCAATGGTCCAGCCGAATGCCATCATGATCTATCAGCCTTCGACCGGCCTGCCTTTTGATGAGCAGGATGGTCTCTATTTCTCTTTGTTCCGCAGCCACACAGCAAACGAGTTGTCGGGATTCTTCGACAACGTCTTTTGGTCTCGGATCGTTATGCAGGAATGTCATTCCGAGCCTGCTATTAGACACGCCGTCGTGGCCCTCGGCGCACTGTACAAAACTCTAGAAAAGGCAACCGAATCCCCTCCCAGCTCGCCAACCGACAACAACCAACTCATAGACAGTGCACATCGCCACTGGGAGGTCGCTCTGAAGCAATATTCTAAAGCTCTCGAGGCTTCCATCTCGGTCAGCAGGCAGGATGTCGGTGCGCATAGGACCGTTCTCATGGCGAGCGTGCTCTTAGCCTGCTTTGACTCGTTTGTGGGTGACCATAAGAAGGCCATCCTGCAAATACAACAAGGCTTGAGGTTCCTAGAAAGTCTGCGCGCTGAACGAAGGCGATCCTTTGCGCCGAAACCCGAAGAGCCTGTTGAGGACGAGATCATACAAATGTTCACACGCCTCGCGATCCAGGCCAAGTCATACGACATGGCCTTCCATTTCCCACAACCACATGTAATCCGCTTACTGCCGTCGCCGACCGATCCGTCGTCACCATCTGCAGAAGGAGCATCGCCTGTATCCATTCATCAGGAGCCTATCCCCGAGCAGTTTCCTTCCCTTCTGGATGCCCGAATCGCGTGGGACACACTCCTCGAGCGGGTGTTCAGATTCACTGAGCTCATGTTCCACTTTGTCACCGAGGGATCGGCGCCGAATATTTTGCCCCATTCCATGACACAGTATGGGCTGCAGTTTCACGCCGATCTCAAGGCCTGGTCTGATGCTTTTGAGCCTCTTCTCACCTCACGCTTCGCCCCTAGCGTAACTCGCCAGGAGAAGGCGGGCATTGCAGTGCTCAAGATGTTTCATCTGATGGGCGAGATCCTGTTCGCCATGACGTTCAGCGACAGCGAGATGCACTTCGACAAGTACCGCCATCATTTCAAGACCATTGTCGATCTCGCACAAGAGGTTGTTGGAGATGAAGAGAGAAGTGCGAAGGAGAAGAGATGCCCTAATCCGCACTTTTGTACACACCAACGAAACCACCCACCAGACGTCTTTGGCGGCAGCGATTATGCCGCACATCATCTCAAGGCCAGTTTCAGCGCCGATCTGGGAATCGTGCCTCCTCTTTATGTGGTCGCAACCAAGTCTCGTGACCGACAAATCAGACGCCAAGCCATTCAGCTTTTGAGGAGCAGCTCTCGTAGGGAGGGCATGTGGGATAGCGAGCTCATGGCACGAATTGGAATGTGGGTCACTGAGATCGAGGAGGAGGAGGAGCTCCTTACACCTAGAGAGAGCCCTGTCGCTTTCTCGCGACCATTCTCGGATGCTGGTTCGCCGAATGGTTCGCTCGACTTTGGAGAACGCCCCCTGGGTCCCGGAGGCAACGCCAGATGGGAGGATCGCCGGGAGAGCACGGTCTCTGTGCTTAGCAATCGATCTCAGCCGAAGCCTATACCGGCCGAGAAGCGAGTCCTCGTCAAATCCTGCGAATTCGATCTACGAGAGCACAAGGCTCTACTGCAATGCGGCACCCGTGGTCTGGCAGCTGGATCTCTCGACCTCAAGACACGACGGACAACAATCTCATGGTGATTTTGATGAGGATCATCCATACAAGACTTGATCCTTTTTTTCCCTCCTGTTTCTTGAACATTGTTTATACCCTGACGAGAAGACGCGGTGTGGATGTTGGCATGTGTTACGATTAACGGATGGGTCGACATGATCCAATGGAAAAGGCAAAAAGTTGGCGAGCGGCTGGTCCTGCTATATATGGCAGAATATGACCCAGGAAAGGGCTCGCTGGATCGAATAATCCCTGTGGTAATCTGTTCATACTTATAGACCTGTCTGGAGAAGGAGGTCATCATCGACACGGAGTTCTGTGCAGACAAAGAGTGCTTCTCGGCCAACCAATTGTAAAATCCTAGCTCAGTGAGGTAGTTTAGTTCTATCTGCTCAATATCTAGTGTAATTTGCATGAGAAACCTGGCAATAATCTACCATGCTTGAGGATGAGAGGTTATATTCTCGACTGGGAGCGCGACTAACCTCATCCTTTGTCCACTTACTTGGTGTTAGTCGAAAGGTGTCGAGTTTAGCGTATTGGTTGGGAGCTTTATCGATAACGACCACCAAACCCAAATGTTAGCCCTCCAAGCAAGCCTTGCGACAAATTTGGACATCTGAACATCACAGCAGACCACCTCACCCCAACGCAATTCCGCTTTCACTCAACACCGTCAGGCCGACGCGATACTACAGATTGAGGCGCACCGATCATGTCCAAACGACACGCCACAGAGGCCCTAGAGGACCTCGCGGGCATCGGCTCTCCTGCTTCAAAGAAGTCCAGATACGACGATCCGAGAAGCGGCAGCTCCAGCATCCACGAGAACGGCGATTTCGACACGGCAGCAGGGCCGCACAGGAATGGCACCTCAAATCTGGGAGCGCAAGTGCAGCAAGAGGAGGAAGATGACGGCTTTGACGACGAGCCGGAAGAGAGGGCACCTATCCGGCAGGCGGCGCCGACAGAGGGCTACGACGATCTCTACCTCGACACCATCGACCGCAACGTGCTAGATTTCGACTTTGAGAAGCTTTGCTCCGTGTCGCTGTCCAATATCAACGTCTACGCGTGTCTCGTATGCGGGCGCTACTACCAGGGCAGGGGGCCCAAGTCCCACGCCTACTTCCACGCGCTCGACGAGGGCCACCACGTCTTCATCAACATGGAGACGCAAAAGGTGTATGTGCTGCCGGAGGGCTACGAGGTGAAGAGCAAGTCGCTGGACGATATCAAGTACGTGTCGGACCCGCGCTACTCAAAGGAGGAGGTGGCGGAGCTGGACAGGAAACCGAGGTCGGCGTTCACGATCGGCGGCAAGGCGTACACGCCGGGCTTTGTGGGCATGAACAACATCAAGGAGAACGACTACCTCAACGTCGTGGTGCAGGCTCTCTCGCATGTACCGCCGCTACGAAACTACTTTCTGCTCGAGGACTTCAGCTCGTCGCCCGAGCTCGTCAAGCGCTGCAGCATCCTCTTCCGCAAGATCTGGAACCCGCGCGCCTTCAAGGCGCACGTCTCGCCCCACGAGCTGCTGCAGGAGATCTCGCTGCGGTCCAACAAGCGCTTCACCCTGACGGCGCAGTCGGACCCCGTCGAGTTCCTGTCGTGGTTCCTCAACAACCTGCACCTCGGGCTCGGCGGCAGCAAGACCAAGCCCGGCACCTCGATGGTCCAGCGCGTCTTCCAGGGCAAGCTCAAGGTCGAGTCCCAGGCCATCACCGCCAAGGCCGACGCCGGCGACCGCCTGCGCTTCGAGGAGGCCGCCGAGGTCAAGATCGACGTCTCGCGCTTCCTCCTCCTCACCCTCGACCTGCCCCCCGCGCCCCTGTTCCAGGACGAGCTCGAGGGCAACATCATCCCGCAGGTGCCCCTGACGACCATCCTGTCCAAGTACGACGGCGTCTCGGCGCAGGAGCACCTCAACCACCGCCGCCGCTACCGCCTGCTGCACCCCCTGCCGCCCTTTCTCGTCCTGCACGTCAAGCGCTTCAGCCAGAACAAATTCGTCAGCGAGCGCAACCCCACCATCGTGACCTTTGACGCGCGCAACCTCGACGTCGCGCCCTACGTCCAGCCCGACCCGGCGCACCACCCGCCGGGGGAGCCCATCTGGTACGACCTCGTGGCCAACGTGGTGCACGAGGCCGTGCGCGCGCGCGACGACGTCGGCGACTCGGCCGAGGAGCGCAAGACGTGGAAGGTGCAGCTGCGCGACCGCGCGCGCGACGAGTGGGTCGTCGCGCAGGACCTCTTTGTCGACAAGATCCAGAACGAGCTACTCTACCTCGGCGAGACGTACCTGCAGGTGTGGGAGAGGAGGCGGACGCCCAAGGGCAAAGGGCGGTCATGAAATGGGATAGATTTGCGCAACAAAGTGACCTGCGCTGAGTGGTAATGAGATGGGATCCATGTGTAAATCTAGATGTATACATCCCTCCAGCCAATCATCATTGGCGAGGGTGTCATAGAAGAATAGCGACTTTGGACAAGAACGATCAAGAGAGAGACCCCAGAGAGAAAGCCTAGACCGGTCGGTCGATCAGCCTTACGAGGGAGGACAGTCGGTCGGCTGGTCGGCCGGTTGCAGGGTCTTGCAGGATGCACGATGGTTGATTATTGGGTCAAACCAGAGTTGGCCACATGGTTGTGCATACATGCGGGCACCCCCGACGAGAGGGAGCCAGAAGAAAAAACTATAGGTACAAGGTAGAGTACAGTAGCAATCAAAAACGCAGCAGGACCAGCACTTTCACGTCTCACGTCCTTTCCCGCTCCCGCCCTATTTCCATGTGATTCCTCCCATTAACGTCGCTTGAACATGATCCATCATCATCTTGACCTGTTGCGGGCTGTGCCGATTCTCACTCGGATACCTTCCAAACCAAGAAAAAGAAGGGGAGACCAATTCTCTCCCTGCAGGTGTCCAAATGCGCGCGTATCAAGCAAGAATTACAGATATGGTGGGGGAGCCGCCCGATGGCTCGCCGCATGCTTCGCTGAATATTGTACACGAGTATTCGCTGAAAGTGGCGTGCCGCTCTGCTTGCCTTTCAGGAATTATATGAAGGCCAGAAGGCTGACTGGCTCTTGCTGTCCGGAAGGCCATCGAGGAACTCTAGGAGAGCTGCATCCTGGTCGTCACGCTATGACGCACTGGCGCTACCGCTACCTTGTTTCTGGTCGTCGCCCTGCTGGTGATGATGCTGTTTGGAAGATCGCTTCTCGGAGTGGTGCTGGTTGGCCTTTTCGCGCCGTGACTCCTCGATGGCGGTACGCTGCTGAATAGAGGAGTCGTGGCTCTTCCACTCGACTTTGGTCTCGATCGGGAAGTTCAGAACTCGCTTCATGGTTTCGCTGAGAGCAGAACGTCAGTACCTATGCCGTGAGCGCTGAATGGACCACAACCTACCGAATCTTGAGCACCCGTCCTCCACCGCCCCGAGTCCAAATGCTCAGTATGTCCTCTCCATTCCTGACGCTGAGCACCACGCCGCATACCTCTTCGCTCGCCTCACCAAACTGGTCGCCGATCACGGCGAGCAGCAGGTCCTCCCAGTATCGATCAGCGACACCCTTCTTGAGGCGCACAATCCACTTGCCGCCCCTCTTGTTCTCGTCGTCCTCCCATATGGGCCGCACTCCCTTTCGGAAGAGGTGATAGTCGGAGACAAGGGGGAGGGTCGAGGGTCGCTTCAGATGCGAGTATACGGCAAAGAACTCCTCGACGGTTCCACACATGGCGATCGGGTGCAGAGTCTTCTCGTACTCGATGTACCCATTGGCCTTGCTGATAGGTGGTCGGAACCAGAAGACCCACGGTGTCCGTAACGAATGCGGCGCCAAGGCAGTCGGGGCTCTCGCCTCTGCCTTGGTGGCGGTCGCCTTGCCGCCGAGACCTCCCTCCTTGACCGATTTCTCGGCCGTTGGAGTCTTGGAGCCGCTACCACCGAATCCCGCCTCGAATGGATTGCCTGCCGACTTGGGCGTCTTGGCAGATCCAAACGAGGCGAAAGCACCCGAGCCGAGCCCAAAGGCACTAGATGCGCTCGTGGGGCTTACCAGGCCGCTTCCTGGCGTCGTCGCAGGATTAAAGGGGTTGTTCTTGCCATGGGAGGACGTGTCGCCGCCGAATCGCTTAGAGAAGGCGGTATTGCGGCTCGATGACTCGCTCTGTCCTGAATTTGATGTGGATAAGGACAGCTTGTTGGAGCTATATTATAGATAAAACATGTTAGGAAGCTGGCCAGAGGATTGAAGAGCCGCCAGCACATTCAGCGTTGAGATACTCACTTGGTACGCCGGGTCCATAGATTATCCATCAAGAAGGCGGAGAGGGGAGGGACGTTAAGGGTCGGGGTAGTGGTCGTGAGCGGACGTTGAGCGACTCCTCCACAAGCTTCCTTGCTAGATGGGAGGAAGTGTAATACAAGAAAAATAGTGAAGACAGGATGTATGCACAGGTACAAAAATGATTTCTTGGGGCGATTAGCACGCGGCGGCACCGGGAGTGTGAATACCAGTCGGGGAGGTCGGACCAAACACAATGCTCGAGGTGCACGGTGGTGGTGGTGGCGCTTCAGGGATTCTGCGAGGGAGGTGATGCAATGGTAGACAGGCCAGCGGTGTATCGGGAGAAAGTGATGTTCAATGACAATAGAATTAGCTGTTGTACGACTTGTGAGGATTTGACAAAGATGTGACGTGGATAGGCCGGAGCAACAATATGAATGGTATTGTTTTGCGCGCGAAGGGAGGTCGAACTGCGGAGGTGATAGGTTGAATGATTAAGTCTGGTAAAGCAGGTGGTGGTTGTTGCCTTTTCTTCTGCAGGTCGTGAAAAATTGAACAAATTCTTTGGCGGGCCGCCAGCTTTTCGGGGGCCTCTCTTTTGGGTGCAAGTGGCTTTGAGTGACTTTGACTTGGGCTAGCTCAAGTCAGAGCAACGGCCAAAGATGTGTGCGTTTGAAAGGCACCAAGACGCTTGGTGACTGACTCCAGACGACACCTCACCAAACAGCCAGGCCACTCCCAGTGCTGCCGTTTGCTAACAGCTCCACTGAATATATGGGTCCTCTAGGGCGAAGCAGCAGTTTTGCGACTTTCTAGAGGGCACCTCCAGGCGACCTATCCACTGACTGTCACCAATGCAAGTCAGTCGGTGCCGCACTGCCGTCATTTTACTGCTGCTGGTTGGTGGTGGGCGGTGAGGTCCGGCCAAAACACAGCTCTAGTGGGGATCGTTTACTACGTACTTACTCGGGTGGTGCGTGCGTGCTCACGGCACTGGGCTGGCTTGCTCTCAGTGAGTGTATAGAAATTTCCAATTGGGTGTGGGGAGCTCTGCTCTTCTCTCTTCCTTTTTTTCTTTTTATCTAAAATCCACGACACCAAATCCAAATCATCGCCAGACCGCTGGACCTTGGTCATCTCCCACGCTGCTGACGATTGCGATTCGTGTGTCCAGATTGACCGATTACGATCGCCCTTGTTTAAAAAACCATCATCACGAGGGCCCCAACATGCGTGGCTTCCATGATGCGTTGATGACCTGAAACAAGACTGGACATATCTTCTGTTTTGACTGCGCATCGCTTGATCGCTTGCATCCATCTTGACACACTTCATCCCGGCCCAGCCTCTGAAAAAGATGGTGTCGAGACCGCTAAGTCCTGAGCCGCTTTCAGGCCGGGTGTCAAGGCTTCTACCTCAGGAGCAAACGTAGCGTTCTCTCATGATTTTGATGCGACATCGTCGTCCTTAAGTCTGTATGTGGAGCTATCAGGGCTCTTGTTTTCCTTTCGCTGGCAGAGAGATGCGTAAGTACTACTGGTTTCCCATCTTCACTACCTTGTCTCTGATGACATACACTTTATGGTAATCCTACTCAGCAGCTTTGCAGGGCAAGCTTCTTGCTTTTGTAAATGCGCCGTTGAGCATGTTGATACTTATAAGCAATTTTATTTTATCTGATCTTCACGTCACATTCTGTCTCCACGAGTGATTTCTTCGTTGCTGTGAGTACGCTGATACTAATATCATTCTCAGTAGCTCATCATGTCTTGAATATCTGATCCCGAAGCAGCTATGATGACCCTATGTTCGGACGACGGGTGTATTCCATCGTTCAATTGCAATGATGTTGTCCGGTCTGGTCCCACCAAAGCCCGACAGCCGTTCGAGTCGGCCCAGTGTAGATATTCCGGCCCGTGGTATTCATCTGTCAATCTGGTGAAGTGCCGATATTTGCAGCACCAGTGACTGAGAGTTTTCAGTGGGGCACCCACCAAATTGGGTCCCCTAGCTTGGTTCGTAGGCGCGTAAAGCCGCTAGAGATAGCGACTCATTGCTTAAGATCGATGAACCCCGCGACAAAATAATATTGGAGGGGCAGAACGAATGACGCCCTTCATCTTCAAGGCTCTTGCTTCACCCTTTTCACTCTGGTCCCCTTTGTCTCGTGGATGAAAACTTCAAACCTGAGGAGACCTGGATCGCATATCTCTGGACAAGGCAATTGAGGTGCAATTCCCTCGCTGATATCTTGCCTTGGCCTCTCATCTTCTTGCTCAGACTGTGACTCTTGAATTCAAGTGCCAGCAATAGGAGCATTTCCATCCCGGATACCCCGAGAGTCAAGAGCAGCAGCACGACAGGCAATTGCAAACCGCCTTCATCATGGACAAAATCACCGACAAAGTTGCGGCCCTGCCGCCCGATGCCAACTACTTCTCGCTAGAGTTCTTCCCGCCCAAGACTGCCATGGGCTTCTCGAACCTCCGGTACCGGTTAGACCGCATGTCGCGCGCCTTGCGGCCCCTGTTTGTTAACGTCACCTGGGGTGCCGGTGGCTCGACTTCCCAAAAGTCGCTGGAGCTGGCCGAGATTTGCCAGAGGGAACTCGGCCTGACGACCTGTATGCATTTGACCTGCACGAACATGAGCAAGGAACTCATCGACAATGCGCTGGCGGATGCGAAGGCGCTGGGGGTCCGCAACATCCTGGCTCTTCGAGGTGATCCGCCACGGCCGACGGAGTACAGGGCCGAGGGTGAGGAGGTGGTTCAAGATGGCGATCAGGAGTTTACATGGGCGATTGATCTCGTTCGCTACATCAGGCAAAAGCACGGCGACTATTTCTGCATCGGCGTTGCTTCCTACCCCGAGGGTCATGCCGAGGAGAGTCACCCCCTCGGCCAGAGCCTCGAACACGATCTGCCTTATCTGGTCGAGAAGGTCCAGGCCGGCGCTGACTTTATCATGACGCAACTATTTTTCGATATCGAGGCTTACAAGCACTACGAAACGACGCTACGAGAACATCCCAGTGGCGCCTTCAAGGACATTCTGATAATACCAGCTCTGATGCCGATTCAGAACTATCAGATGATTAAGCGGACAACAAAGCTCAGCCACGCCAGGATACCAGACGCGCTCATGGCACGCCTGGACGATGTGAAAAAGGATGACGAGAAGGTGAAGTCTGTGGGTGTGGACATTGTCAGCGAGCTCGTTGAGCAAGTGAAGGAGTTCACCGGCAGGAAACCTGGTCCCAAGGGCGTTCACTTCTATACGCTCAACTTGGAGAAGGCTGTCTCGTTCATCGTGGAGAGGACGGGTCTCATCCCTCCATACACACCTGAGACGGAGTCGGCTGTCGTGGACGACACGACGTCTCTAGCCGTACCCACAATCCAAGTGAATGGCACTGGATCATCAGGGGCTGCCCAGACCTCATCTCGCCGCAAGTCCTCGATGAACTCGGACCCACGCAACAGGGTGATTGTCTCCGGCCGAGCATCACACCCGGACTACGAGGTAACAGCCCTTGAGGCCAGCGTGCCCGCAGAACCCGTTAACAGCAGGGCCAACACCCTGGCCATATCGGAGGGAGAAGGAGTACTGGGCAGGGAGGCGACGTGGGATGACTTCCCTAACGGCAGGTGGGGTGACGCGAGGTCTCCCGCATATGGTGAGATCGACGGCTATGGCGTAAGCCTGCACATGTCTGTAGCGCAAGCACTCAAGTACTGGGGCACGCCTACGACCAAGAACGATATCAGCCAACTATTTGTGCGCCACCTCAAGGGAGATCTGAGCGCCATCCCCTGGAGTGAGGAGGAGTTCAACGCCGAGACGGGCACGATTACGGAGCAGCTTATCAAGCTGAACTCCAAAGGCTGGTGGACAGTTGCCTCGCAACCCGCCGTCAACGGCCTCAAGTCTGAAGATCCAATCTTTGGCTGGGGCCCGCAGCACGGTTTTGTTTTCCAGAAAGCGTTCGTGGAGTTCTTCATCCTGTCCTCGGAGTGGGAGGTCCTCCGCGAGAAGCTGTCACGGCCAGAGATGAAGAACCACATCTGTTTCTACGCCGCCAACGCGACCGGTGACTTCCAGTCGTCCGACTTCAGCGGCGGACTTGACGAGGAGGTCAAGGAGGCCAGCACCAACGCCGTCACTTGGGGTGTCTTCCCCGCGAAAGAGATCATCACACCAACAATCATCGAAGAGGTCAGCTTCCGAGCGTGGGCGGAAGAGGCGTTTGGCATCTGGGGCGAGTGGGCCAAGGTGTACCCCAAGGGGTCAGAGAGCGACAAGCTGCTCGAGGGGATCAAGGCGGACTATTGGCTCGTGAACCTGATCCACCACGACTTTGTCGAGAGCGAGGCGCTGTGGGAGTTGTTGTCGCAATGAGTTTCGTCTGGCACAAGGAGTTCAGGACGGGGGTGGGTCGTCATTTGAGCGTGGCAGCAGCATGTCACGGAGAATTTGCCAATGCTAAGGAAGAGGGCTTATCGCTTTCAACTGTGTCTACTATCGATTAGTTTGTGGTTACGCTTTTTGCGTGAGACTGCGCTCAAACCAGATCCTAGCAATATTAACGCCTCATGGAGGTGTGATCTCAAATTCTGTAGCTTTTCCAAGAGGTCTAGACTAATTTACGTCCCTGAATCTTGCTTGCTGCCTTCCAGTACCATCATCTGTGTGAATGCTCTTGAATCCCATGTATTCTCCTCAAAGGTACAAATGTTACTACTTAAGTATGTAAGTATGTAAGTATGGTATAATATCAAGTACCTGCTTAAGTACTTAGGTAACAATGGCCTCTTCTCAACCATGGAAGCCAAACCACTGGTCTAGGCCCAGCTTCCATGGTAATCGTTCATTTCCGCTCGATCACAGATCGATTTGGTACATTACACGTGTCCCTACAAGCTCTTTACCAGTTGAAGACCACAGTCCCTGTACTTGGCATTGCATTTATATTTCACGTTTCGAAGCAACACCACGGTCGAAGCGCCTTGTAAGCCCTCACAATCACATCGAGCCGCCCAAGACGAAATATCTCATCACTGTCCTGAAGAGTATAAGCACGGAGAATCGAAGTGGAATCATGTCAACTACACGCTATGGCGACCCTAATGATCCAGATCCCTTCAAGCCTCGGAACCCCAACATACCCTTCTTCGCCTGTACAGATGACTTCGACAGACACCCCAAACCCCAAGTCTCTGATCTACAAGCCGACGCCAAATGTCCATGGCTAGTACAGCCAGGCATTCATGCCGTCGAGGTCTATGAAGCCTTTCTTGACGTTGTTCTAGGCCAGAAGAGAACTCTCAAAGTCCGAATATGCCAGGCCGGCATCGAACAGCACTTCCGATACCCATGCAGATATGCCATGCCACGTTGGGTCTTGCGATCCGACTTCCATGCCGCTCTAGACCTGGACGTTTGTTTCGTCATGCTAACTTGGAAAGAGCAAGATGCTCTTCTAAAGTGGCTTACGGACCATGAATATATGTGGTTTCCTGCTAGCCACGTTTTGACACCCCTTGGCCCTTTACGTTACGCAAGACTTACACCGAAGGGCAAGTCAACTCCCGAGACACTCAATACGGCTCTCAAGGATCTGGGCCTCTCAGTCGATGCTTCTTACTCGGCAGATTTACCTCCCGATCTCAAGCACATCCCCATGTCAGATACTGAATGGACTTGGAGGCTGCCACCTCTTGGCCCAACTGAGCATGAAGGGCGTGTTGCTGACGATGCAGGTCTCGAGCGAGTTCACTGGATCTGGCCCGTTCCGTCAAGCGAAGCTTGAGATGTGATCGAACGACAAGGCTTCGCCCTTCACAGAACAGCAGGCCTGCTGGTATCAATCCTTCCGCACTCACACGGCACGAGGCATTTTCGCCAACCTCCGACCGCGAACCTTAAGACAGGTAATCATTTCAAAGGACTATCATGAGCTTACGCTGCTATTGCTTTGGATATAATCTTCTCCTCTTCGTATTCTTGCTAGGACTCAGAGAGTCTTCCGCTAGCTTCACATGTACGAAGTTCGTGTTCAGGGGCAGCATGGCAATCATGAGACAACTCTATTTCTGAAATCAGGAGAATCTCTCCAGATACTCGTAATACAACGCGAGTAAAAATATCTATAGGTACAAATTCCACTCGTGATTGAGACTGGTGAAAAGGTTGGTGTATCTTCGCGGCGCCGTGAGAAGGGATAAAGGGTTGGGTATTGCGCGCTTGTCTCTGGGGCGGACTGTTCGCTCCAGGTGAGAAACAGCAGAGAGAGCAAGTCAAAAAAGAAACCATCGCAGTCTTCCAGCGCAGTCCATAGCGGCTCATCGTGGTCGTGCCTCGCAAAGCCGCCTCCGGGAAAAGAACTAACTATTAAGTCGTATCATAAACAGCCTCACACATCACTGAGGTATCAACCCGTTCCTTTCCTCTTGTCTTCCCGCCATTTTTCGGGTCCTCAGATCTCGCCATCCTCCAGAGAAAAGCTATCCTGACCGGCCATACCGGCAGAATAGTCGATCTCGTCGAGGTGGGCGCCGCCGCCGTGGCCAAAGATGGAGCCGTTGCTCTGCTGGCTGAAGACGGGCGCCTGCTGTGACTGCGATTGCGACTGCGGCAGGGAGTAGGCCTGGCTACCGCCGGTGCTGGACGGGCCGGGCCAAGTGATGGGCTTGTCGACGATAGCGAAGCCCTCGTCGTCGTCGTCGTCGTCGTCGTCGTACTCGTTGTCGTCGAGCTCCGGGGTGCTGCCCATGCCGCCGGTGGAGGTGGTGGGCGCCGGGGTCGGCAGCGCGCCGGACATGGCGTACGCGGCCGGCGCGGTGGGCCGGTTGAGCGTCGCGAACGAGGCGTGCGACGAGGGAGGCGCGAAGTCGCCGTTCAGACCGTCCGGGATCGACTCGGTGCGCGGCTGCTGGTTTCTGCCGCCGGGGCCAAGGGACCTGGTGGGCGTGGTGTCGAGCGCGTCGTAGTCGACGTCGTCCTCGGTCGACTCGTAGCTGTCCTTAGCAGCAGGAGCGGCGGCGACAGGGGCGGACTGCTTCTTGGAGGCGGTGGTGCGGGCGCGCTTGGCGGTGCTGCCCGGGGTGGCCGTGGAGCGGGCCGAGGCCGCCGACTTGGGCGTGGCGTCGGAGGCGGGCGCCTTCCGCTTGGTCGTCGACCGGGGCGTCGATGCCGCCGAGGTGGTGCGGTTGGCAGACGGGGTCGGGGGCATGGGGCTGCCCGACTCGTGGGCGGCGCGGAGGTTCTTGGCCTCCTTCTTGATCGAGCGGAACTGGAACTCGATGCCCATGGGGGTGGACTCGCCAAAGTATTTGGCAATCTCTGTAACGAAGCAGGTCAGTATTCCTGTTGGTCTCCAGGGATGATGGAATGGTGGAGTTGATATGATTTAGAATGAAACTGAGAGAAGGCAGAAGTGAGAGATGTCGCTGCGGACAGGTCGTACCCTTTTCGTTCATGGTGACACAGTCCTGGTAGTCCTTTGCATCCTGACCCGCGGTGACGACCTTCCGGATGACGAGTGCGGCCTTCCTAATGGGACGGAAGCGATGCTCGATTCCCGACACAGATGTGTCAGAGCCATAGTGCTTAGCAATGGCTGGACGACATCGGTCAGAAATCTTGCATACCGTGGGTGGAAGGAGATGTATAGGGAAGGGGAAAGTTGCATCGTCATATGGGGAGGACGGGACTAGCCACTGAGGAAATCTTACCTTTGAAGTTGAGCCTGATGTTGGGATCGCTGGCCAGAACCGCGGCCAGAAGGCGGCTCTGCGCCTCGTAGGTCTTGAAGTTGGACGGCATCGTGAGACGTTGGTGACACTGGAGATGTCAGCTTCGTGATCAGGGTGTTGAGATGACCTCAGTTTGAGCAAGCCTGGCAGTCTCTGAAAGAGAAAGTCCAAGAGTGTTATCAAGAGAAAGGAGGAGGCTTGTGTGAGGTGAAAATGTGGTGGATGAATGTCTAGATCCTGAAGAGTAGAATCGGAGGAGAAAGTGATGAAGAGGGTGGGTTGGAGAGTGAGAAAGGAAATCTGAAATTTGAAAGGCACAGAAGACTGCGGCTTGAATGGAGGACTGAAGTGAAGAGGTGCTGGTTGGGAAACAGGAAGTGGGAGTGGAACAAACAAGTGGGAGACTTTCGTCTGAGGTCTGAGACGAGGGTGATGGCACAATGAGATTTTGGAGTCAACGCTTGTGTAGCAAATTGATGAGAGGTATGGCGAGGAGTTTGAGTGAATCACAAGGGTGGTTTATTCAATGTCAAGCTCACCTGCTACACAGATACCCAATAGGTATCTATGACTTTGAGAGAGAAGCAGTCAAATGGGTGGTGATGCGGATGGCCGCAAAGGCGTTGCTTGGCCAGCGGCACTGCAGAGGTTGATCGCGGGTACGATGTGTACTATCCCAGAGTTGGCAAGTAAAAGAAGCTGTGGGGAGAAATGAAACGAGCAGGCTGCGGGCACGTAAGGTAGCGAGAATGGTCTTCTTGATATCGAGAATGGTGGCCGTTGCTCGTCTGGTCTAAGTGGTTGGTGGTGGTCGTTGTTTTTCAGTTCACCATGACAACGGAGGCTCTCGCAGTGAGGGCCCGTAGAATATCAGAGAGGGCTCCTGTCTGGAAATCCTGGTGCAATCTTGATATCTTGACGAGCGCAAATCTACTCAGGCGAGACTCTGAACAAGTTCGAGTTGACGATGGGTAGGCATTCAAGTTCAGTTTTGGGGGATGAGATGCGAAACCAGGGCTGCACGGTCGAGATGCGCCATGTGGTGCACTTTGGATAGTGAGTGACCGGGCGACTCACCACAAACCCCCGGTCAAAACATCACTTATACTTCGAATCCACATCTCAAAATTTGACTTTCAAAATTTGGGTATCTATATTTCTTTATAGAATTCTATTTATGTATAATGACCCAGTCGTTGTCTCGTGTATCGACTTCAGGCTCGGGGGCTGGGAGTATTGCCTAGCATCGTCTAACGATGTTGGCAATCCGGTGGGGAGAGCTGGCATGGTCGGCTCTTCCACATCCCTGCAACCATCCGCCCCTGGCAACTCTGATCGAAATCAGGCTGCCTCGAGGCTTCTTTCATCTTGTGCACAGCATCGTTTCAGACATCTGAATAGTGTCAGTCCAAAAGTGGCACACTTGGACCAAACGACGCGACTACCCAAAGCTTCGCGCGGCGTTTCGATGATCGCTCAGTCAAGTCTTGGCATCGCCAACTCTGGCGATAGAACCGTATCTATTCTAATCCAGACCTCTCTTCTCCGAAACCGAAGTCCTCCGGCCTGTGGGCGTCGCCCGGCCTGATATATGCCCTGACTTTGGTTCGTATGAAGCTGCCCAAGCCATGGGCACCTCCTGCCCTTTGACTGGAGTTGTGCTGCCGCCGTACATGAAATACTGGACGCCCAGGAAGGCGTCGCAGGCTGCCTGGAACATGCCGCTGAGTTTGAAGGCCATGGGGATCTGTGTGGGCGAGGTGAAGAACCAGTACATCTTCATTGCGTCACCCGCCAGCCAGCTAGCCACCACGGAGAAGCGGAATCCCTTGACCGATCGAGATCGAGCGTTCTTCATGATCTGAGGGAGAGGCAGTGTCGCCTCGACGGACAGGCCTATGTAGCCGATCAAGGAGGAGTATAAGGGATAGATTCCACGGAAGGGAGCGAGGAGGAGTTCGAGCGCCGTCAGGGCGATAAACATGTAGAGCAGGAATTGCCAGTACCTAGCACAGGTCTCCGTTAGCATAACGAAAAGTGCTCACGATTGAGCGCTTCTACTCACGGTTTCGGAGATCGCCACTGCCAGAAGCTATAGGGCCTCTTTGCCTCCCATGCGCCCTCCTGAACGCCGGCAAAAGGCAAGGCTGCCTCCCCTCCCTTTGAAGACGGCGGGGTTCGGTGGTCGAGTGCGATCTTGAGGAGAAGAACCTGCATGATGATCATTAAGAACGACTGTATGAGCAGTGCGCTATCGAATCTGGCGCCCGGATAGTAGAAAACCCTTTGAATTGACATGTTAACTGCGTTGCATCGCGTAGCGCAAAGCGGTGGCGCGGACGAACCTGAAGAGGGATGCCACAAGCATGATCAGAGGAATGTCCAGAGAGAAGCCGGCGCTCGACTTATTGCGATGCATAGACAGAGCCTGGTCGCTGTAGGACAGCACCGGCGACATGATGAGGAACAATGGGGCGACATAGCCCGCGACGGCTTTCAACCATTGCAACATGATGCCCGATTGCCTCTGTTAAAGGGGTCTTGAGAACGCGGCGCTGCAAGGGCACCTGGGCGGCGCACCGTTGGTCAATTGGCTTCTGGGAACGTCTGGGCAACGGCGATGGTAAAGAGCGAATGACGACTCTGAAGAGACACAGTGATGCCGTTGATAGTTTGGAGGTGGCTTATTCTCGCGGTCGGAGGAGCCGGAATGCCGCGTGGTCAAAAACGGGTTGATTTGATGCTCCAGATTTCATTCAATGAACGTGCCTGAATTACCTCAGCCAAGCCAGCCTATCAGCCTAACTCACGGTCCGGAAACCCACCAAGCCGATCGGCTTCAGCCCCACCTGGCCGTCTTTCATGGTGCGGTGCGGTGCGGTGCGGCGGAGAGCCGCCGATCACGTTTACGTTGATTCATCACCAGTTCCACAAGCATCCCGCAATACTATGTTCCCGTTAGCCCTCTCTTTTCGGTCAACTTGATTCCTCGCGCTCTCAGAATTATTACATCCGTGCCTTCCTTGTCAATGTCACTGAAAGGCCAGTGGCTTAATTGCACGTACATCTAAGTCAACTTTCGTTTTCGATGATTATTGAATCTCGATATTCATAGCAGGCCTCCTAATCTTTCGTCCTGAAATGGAAAGCCAAATACACAGAGACAACTACGAGGTAGAAAATTCGCCCATAAGAAGAGGCTTAAATTCAACATTATCAGAACCGCACGACTCAATGCCGGGCCAACCCTTCGAGCAGCCCATGAAGGTAGATCACGAGGCAAGAGCCTTTATGCGTTGAGCGCTGCACCTTCCACCATCCATGTTAACCAATGTCAAGTAAAGTACAACATCTTCTGATGCTCCTTCCCGTGCATGTAGCGAATGACTAAAACTTTTCCAATCACAGGCATCAATCTTCAAATCATTTCCTGTGTCAATAAGATTTCTGTTCCTCTCGCACTTGACCAAGGCCACTGTCTCATCCCGTCGACCTCTTCTTCTGCCTTGGAATTCCTACTGGGGGCTTCCGATAGGTTCAGGAAGCTTTGTGCAGACGCCAGTGCTCCATTCACGGTCCAAATTCTCGACATGATCAACATTCAGACCTGACATCTCCGCTCGAGTCATGGTTGCTCTTTCGTCTCCGGGACAGGCACCGTCACTGTCACACATTTGGTCAAGTGAACGAGAACTATTGTTTCCAGCGCCGATGGTACTTTGAGCACGGGACGGGAAACTGTCCAAGTCAGCGATTCACAGACACATTTGTCTGCAAAGCCTACGATCCGTGTTCAATGCTTCTTCGAGAGCGGCGTTGCCGTTTTATCGCTAATCGCACCATTGCACAAGTCTCGCGACTCTCTCATACTTTGGCTCAGCCCTTGGTTCTCACTTGCAGATCGGGGGAGCGTCTCTTATGACAGGCCTATTCGTGCGGAAGCATGTCCACACTTAGTTGATCAGAGCAGAAGGCAAGAGGATGCAGATTATCACAACTATTGGTAGGATGTCCCCCGGAGTTGTTCTGCCGGATACTCAGTCGATGATTGATCGATTGAGCTCCTACTGCGCCTAGAACATGGTTGCCAAAGGGACTGTGACTGAGATGGGAGGACACCACCTTTGTGACGCTGGCAAAGCAACCGTCTTTCCACGAATTAGCACGACGAATGCGGGACATCATCCCTATTATCGGATTGCTCTGTAAAAGCAACAATGCTGATAGTCACCACCAAGCTAGGCCCTTTCTCGAGATACCATGACGGTTGCAGGCTGAGGATTGGGCTTCCTTTGCCCAGCATCGACTCTTGGAAGGAAGAAGAGAATATCACCGCCCAAATTCGGACAGGCCAGGAACTCGCAGGGGTGTGCTATTCGCCATGATCACCTCTGGAGTGTGAATTCGAATGACCGGAGTTATCGTTTTGAGCTCACCGAAGCCTGCTCAACGACATCAGGATGCAGTGGTGCCGTAGCATCATCCTTCGTTGGATACAGGCCCGGCAGTTGTACACTGTTCCCCAATGCCTCGTCCCGATGTCCGGTGTATTTGGAATCTACCGGTCGAGTTCCAAAGGTACTCGCCGAAACAAAAATAGGCGGTCTGCCCCTACTATCCTTCTCGGCCGATCAGGTGTGATCAACACCTCCTGACGGGATTTGGCATCTGATTATTTTTCGGAGAGACCTTCGGTCGCTTTGTTGCGTCATGTACCGAAAAGGCCCGTATTTCCTGATGCTTTAAGAACCCAGTCACATGTACGGCAACCACTGTCGATGGCACGGGGTTGGGGACGAAAGCTCGGTCCAGTCTGACCACGATGGCCGACCATTCACGCTCGGGACTTTTGGCGGAAGACTGTCCGTCAATCCGACAATACCCATTTGCACTTGAAGCTAAGGCCACTCCCTGGCACCGGCTATACGCGCGACGTTATTGTGCACCAGTATGATCTACGGACAGGCCAGGGCTCTCTGCAACAAACCCAGCATGCGTACGTCAGCCTTGGGCATGGCTTCACTACAATGCAACGACAAGTTGACATTGGGGTCAGTGTACCCAAGCAAAAGCCTGGATATGTGAGCGAAGAGGAAAAGTACTCACTTATTATGTCTAACTAGCCTCGGCGTAAAGCACGTGGTCGGACCGAAATGCAACTTCGAGGCACTTCTTGGGGACAGCTCCTTACCTTACCCATGCTGAATCTACCAACTGAGAAGTCTACCTTTTTCAAGTTGCCAATGCGAACACGCGCTTCGCTTGACCAGGGTCAACACCTCTCAATGTTGCGCCCAGGGAATACAACATGGGGTCCATCGATTTAGGAAGGTAGCTCTAGGTTTCTGCATCCGTACTTCGTACTTGCAAACAAGCTCTGGGCTGTCTACGGTAAGGTTTCTCATCTGGAAAAGCAATATTGTTTATCTGAGGCTGATTGAGAAGCTGCTCAGATTAGAGACAGCACTCAGCACACCACCCAATGTTTGCATATTCTCTCCCTTCACCGAGACCATCTTGTTTTGGACACTCCCGGCCCATAGGGCTGCGATCACGCAATGGTCGATATTTTGAATGTACTGTGAAGGTAAATGCCTAGGCGGCCCTTTTACAAGTAAGTAATTGGGAAAGTGAACTCCGGTTGTCCATACAGTTGGCATCTCACATCTGACTTGTTGACAAGCGAGGTACTTTATCAGCCAATTCCGGTATACTAACATCCTCCATACAGCACGCTGCAGCTGGAGATTAGGTATGCCGGTATTGCTCCTGCAGCCGGACAGTCTTCGCTGGTCGAGGCGCAGGTCCGCCTCCACTAGTCGTTTGCTTCCACCAACCTTGTCCACACCATCATCTTGGCACCACAATAGCTTCTGGGGCAGAATTTAACCCACTCCCGTCGGGAAAGCACTGGTACCAACGCCTAACCGGAAGAGCTCGATTTACGAAGCATTGCCCCATCTCCGCAAGCGAGTTGTGTTTGCAATGCCAGCTTGTCTTAGCACATGACATCGAGGACCCAGCTGCTGCTACTTTGAGAGGAGTAATGAATGAGGCGCCAGAGAAACAATGAGGGATCGTGCGGACAAAGTGCAATGACATGACCCAAGATCTCGTTTTTCCCTTTTTCTTCTGGCAAGGGTCCGCCGCCCTTTGCGGAACGGAATGCCGAACACATGCGTCACATCCCTGACAGCTTTCGGGACTGTAATCCTGTCGTTTCCTGCACCTTGATTCGCTTACCCTGTCTCGTCCATTCGTTGCAGAGTCCAGCCTACAACAGCCTAAGTCTGCTCGTCACACGATTGCCAGCTTCGCAGAAACCAACGGCGCAGCGCAACAGACCAACAAGCACTCTTCGATCTACTTGGCTATTATGAGAGACAGGAGAAAGACAACCCAATTAGGCTCGCAAAGAGTACAAAGATCTTCTGTTGACCAGAAATCATAATCGACAGAATGACCTACTTCGTAGGTCAGAAGGTCGTGTGTTGGGGAAGGGCATGATGCACAACACCCCTTGTCTCCCTTGTTCAACCAGCAAGGATGGTCTGCCGTGAAGATTCGTTAAGCCTGCGGCATAGGTTGATGGCGATTGGTCCCAAAAGCCAAGAGCATCCGTTATTACCTGCCACACACGGACCAACAACGAGATTAAGTGGGAGCCGTCACCCGGTGCAATTGATGGAGACAATATCAGCGCGGCCTAAAAATAGGTCGGCCCAGCCTAGGTACTATCACTGGCTACATCCGTTAGCTTTGCTGCACCATCGTTCTTGATTGGGGAAATGCACCGCAACGATGCGGCATTTCTCCTGATCGCCCCCTCTCTCGCCTATTATATCCTGGTTCTGCAATCAACGCTCTGTACGAAGTACTTATGAACACCCAACAGGTTATTAGCAGACGCTCCAAAGGAATACAACCACGGGACGAAGCGTGCTTTCCGACGATCACTCAATATTGACACTTCCGCAGCTTGCAGGTAAACCGCACCTCACTCGACATCAACACTGACTCTGCCTCCACAAGGGGCGGGGATTTAACCCTTTCGGTTATGTTGCTATCGGGAAAACCCAACTCTCACACCTTTGATCGAGACGAGTACCGGCCGCATCCTCTTGATGCAGAAACCTTGCTAGCTCGTCACCCACAGATGCACCCAGGCTTCTAGAAGCAAGGAAGACTGAAGTATCGCCGAGCAGGCCTGGGTACTACCTGAGTGCCACGAAAGTCCCATTCAACGCACCTACTACCTACATGCCTAGTGAGGGAGGTCGCGGGTGATGGGCGATCATGGCTGGTTACATCCACTAATTGCTCAAGATTCATAGGCACAGATCAGGCGAAGCACAGGGCTCAATTGTGCGAAGCTACAAAGTGGGCTACTCTCGATGACTTGTTGAAACCTGACTTCCCTGTTGTGTACCTCCCACAGGTACATACTTACATACATACAATACAGCCCTTCGCTCGCTGCAAGAATTACCGAAAACCTCTCCACAGACCCGGCACTGGCCTGGGTTCTCTCACTTAAGGGTCCGTTATTTTTTGCACCATCGAGAAGACAAGAACATCTAAACCCAATTCGTTTATGCTCGCCGGTATTTACCCAATCCATCGCCTATGAGGGTCTGGTATCATCCCCGCACCCGCGTTACAGCTACTCCATAGTGGCGGTCCTGAATGTCGCTTACACTTCAAGGCCTCCTGGAATGGTAGGTGCTTTCTCTGGTGGCTGAGATGATCTACCTACTTGCTCCATACGCACGCACGGGGTCTGCTCACTCCAAACCATTTACCGATCTCAGCCCTCTGTCGATGGTCGGGGGTCTATGTGGGAGCACACCCACCGTTTCTGCGTCATTGCACTTTTGATCAAAATTCATTTCAAGATAGTGCAAAAGTTGGACGCAGTTATCAGCTTTCGCGCACGCACTGCTTAGACCAAAGCTCCACCTGGTCACCTTTCAAAGCCGAGCACACCCGCGAAATATTGTATCTCCTGAATAATCTCCAATGTCGAGACAGCCATGGTCCTCGTTCTCAGTAGGCTGCCAAGGATTACAATATCGGGAAACGCAAGGTAGTATCGCCAGAACGACGGCAACCACTTCAACGGAGTAGGTGAACACGCGCCGGTCTCTGACCTACTCCGTCTTCCGAGTACCCTACCCTGGGGAGCAGATCAACGTAACATCCGCCTTGTCATCCCATTTGGTGGTGTGTGTCCCAGGGGTCTCCCCTACCTGTAGGACCAGTGCTGTGTGATGAAAGGGATGGGCCGCTTTCGAGGGATCGTCCGGTCCATAATGCGGCCCCGGTTTGCGGTTTCCCCATGTGCACCTTCGTATGTACAATGAGAACATTCGGTATTGATTTACGTCGACTGGAGCAAGGCGCTCTGTGTGGCTTTATTATGCAACCACATGCCAGCGAGGGCCATTTCGAGACAGACCTAGCAAGTGGTATGTCGGTGCTGATCATCGAGATGCGCCAGGAAAGCAGCATAACTACACCTGCATGGCTGGCAGTTGGACTGGAAAACGGGCATGCACTGTGATACAGCAGGTATCCATGCTGCGCTCGTCAACGCCTATTCTTGGAAACATCAGTAACATGCAACCAGTCCCCGAGAGGTCGAGAAAGAGTTTTGATCAAAAATTACCCGAGACGAACATGTGCAACAAGCATGGAAAATTACTCCGCGAAGGCAAGGACTCGGGTCAATTTAAGACAAGGATTGATCTAACAGATCGCCGACTAGCACAGCAGCTGGGGCACCATTCCAACTCCGCTCTTCCCAATCCCAAAGCCGCTCGCTCCGTCTCAATTCCTAGTGGTACTAACTGAGATTGGCAAATTGAGGATTGTGTTGGTTGACCAGTGGCCCGTTCGAACAAGCCACATCACAAATGAACCTCAGAAAGCATGTGCTGCTTTCCAATTGCCACTTTTGACGCATCGGTGTTGCTTTGTTCAAGCTTACCTAGTAGCGATGTGTCTGTGGCACCACCTCGGGATACATCACAAAACCCTTGTCCAGGGTGCTGGTGGATGCTGTGCACGGACGGATCGGGCCCGGGCACGCCTGGGAAGAAGTGACGGGTGTCGGCCGAGAATACCACGCGAGCTGGCTGGGCTAGTGCTATTGCACCGCGCGCCGGTACCAGGGAGCATGGGAGGTAATCTTGACAACGGAACGACGTGCCTTCAAGGTTTACCAGGGGAGGCGGGCCAGCAGGGATGCTCGTCCCAAGACACGCAGCGAGGGACTAGCAAGTACCTAGTGTCGCTAGCCAACGGCTATCAGGCGACAGCAAGCTGAATCCCTGGATAGCGCCATGCAAGTGACCTTATTGGGGGATGCAAAAGGACCAGCCGCTTTGGCGGGTGGGTGTTTAGGGTTGAGGCGGCGCGCGCACTCAAGCCTCCAGGTGTCAACTCTGGGCGGGCTGTAGGTATTAACTCCGGCGGCCAATAGCTGCCTGCCCCAAGCGACGGGCTCGTCGACGGCACGCGGAGCTCCCGTAGCCGACAGCCGTAGGCTTATTGAGCACGGCAATTCCCTAGACACCAATCACGGTATTTGACACCATGTACCGCGCGCAGCAAGGGCGGTCACCTATGAAGTAGCGAAGGCCCTACGACTTGCATTGAGAGAACCCATCAGAGGTGACAGTAAACGGGGTTGTCGAAACAGTCATTTATCATATGGTGTGTGCTTGATGACGACGAGCAATATATCTCGGCCGACACACCGGAACTGGACCAGTGCCTGCTGCTGTCATGGGGCACAGTCCCGTCGCCGTTGTTGCACGGAGATGCCAATGTTGGGACGATGCAATATTGCCTATTTCAGCATGGCCGGTCTTGCATCAAACGGAACCGCCTAACATCTGTACCTCATACGAAGCCTAGGTACTCCGACCTAGCTCTGTACCTTGTTGCTAAGCGAGCACGTTGGTTAGCCCCCCAAGGCTAACTAAGGCGATATGGTACTTTTAAAATAGGGGCCTTGTCGTGGATGAGGGGGGCGCGAGTCCCGGCATTGCCAGAGAACAAGAGCAGATTGAGCATGAACTGGTGGAGACGGATTGTTCGGCCACGTTGCTGTCTTCCCCAAATTTCTCAGCACCACGCGCCGTGCATACACGCGAAAAGAAAGCACTCGTTGAATACCGACGTCGATCTTTTTCTGACATGGATATCTTTTTATGGGCTTCTGAAACCCTGGGCGATCGTCATCGGCGGCAGGTCAGGATCATGAATACCATGTTCGCATTCGTTTCGCCCGTCCCGCCTCGATCACCGCCTGTGTTGCCTCGATTCGAGCATCGCTCTGTCGCGGACTGTCTTGGCAGCAGCGGAGGAAAACGTCAGGGCGGTATGTCTCAGAGAGTGTCAGAGTGTGTGCAACATTGCACGCAGAGGCCGGGGGTGTGTCGTTGGACGACTAGCTCGCCGTGCCGCAACACCGGTCCTTTGGCATTGCGACCGACGTGCGGAGCAAGGCCTGGTAAGGTTGAAGGTAGGGAATGTCATTTTTTCTTCCCGCGTATTTTTCTTGATTTGATGTGGGCGCATGGCATTTGCTCATGATGGCGCCAAGGCTGGCTATAGAATCATTAGCTGTGTTGAGGCTGCGCGGAGATTGCCAGCGTCAGAGTTGCTGACGGTGGCGTCGAAGGGCAGCCCAGCTTCCTCCTCCTTTCTAGCTTGCTGCTCTATCGGTAGCCTAGTAGGGATGAAAAGGGTGTTACGGCCGTCTTAGCGGAGTGGGTGGACTTTGGGAGAGGGAGGGTGCCGTGGGTGTTTTGCTCTTCGCTCGGGGGGCCGGCGGCGCATGGTGCGTGCTACCGTGACATTGTCCCGCCGTGCCATGCCTTATTATCTCATTATGCCAGCTATTCCCAGACACACCATAATTTGTTCCCAGGGCATTGGGATCGAACTAAGGAATACATGCCGGGCCCGTCTTATTAGCCTGTATTATTGCATGTTCAGCACAAGGGGGGGGGGGGGGGCTACATCAATGAGTACATACATTCTCCGTGCAGGACGGACAGAACAGACAGCCCACAGAACAATGACATTGACCTTGGCTAGGTACTGCACTGATTAGCAGGGGACGAGACGAGACGAGACGAGAAGAGAACGCGACGAAACGATAGAGCCGGACTGTTTCTTCTGAGGTCCTCTCGGTCGTCTGCCCTGTCACCCACAACCCACAACATCCCATAGGAGACACGGCGAGATTCAAGTTCCCGAGATGAACAAGGCCAGCCCCGCTGAGTCGATACAGGGAATCTACGCATGGACCATTGGCGTGAAATCTAAACCACCCCTTTTACGACGCTAGCGGCAGCTTGTTACTTCATACCTACCTTTCCAGCTTTCCTTTCTCCGTCCCCTTGCAAATCCGTACGAGGGCCCAAACCCGACCTACCTATCCTGTCGCGCCGAAACCCCTCTGGCGTGAGCTGGGCGCTGGGGATCGACGGGGACAGAACCCCATGCAGAGAGAGTTATGGGGCATGTACGTGCTGGATGCCGTTATTAGTATCTACCCGTGTGGTGGTCATATCGCAGCCGCTGACCATTTCGGCTCGTTCGGTTTTCCGGGGTTTGGGCAAATGCGGCTTTAATAGGCGAGACCTGAACTAGCGCGAGGATCATTGTCACCGTCCGTACCGGCTCAATGCAGAGCAGAGGGAGGGAGAGGGAGAACAGCGGCCTTTGCCTGCCGCCCGCCTGGGTATGTTCATCACCGGAACAGACAGACAAGCAAGACAGACTGACTTGCTACTCCCTGATGGTGGCCGACATACATACCTAACTGCGTATAATCCCAGACCATGCGACCAATCGAGTATCAAGCAGGACTATCCATCTCCTTTGCTGTTGGGCCTAGTGGCATTGGCTTAGAGTTAGAGCCAATGGCCGGCATCTGAATTGTCGCATGGAGCGCGCAAGAGACGGCACAACAGGTATGCCATCTGTCTCTGACTGACAAGGAGCAGTGGCCGCCGCCGCGCGCGCTGCCTGCCGCCTTTCCAAGGGGATTCGCATTCAACAAATCCCAGCGGAGAGGAAAGTGTTTGCGCTCTACTGCACTACGACCGACCGTACTTCGTACCTTGGAAACACCATGCGGGCTCAGATCTAAGGCCCGCCTATCCAAGAGTGTCCCTTTGCCTTGGACAACCCCTCATCATCCTCCCTCCCAGACATAAGCCGTTCTGTCGGTACTTCGTACATACATATCCTTACATCGTCGAGGGCAGCCAATGCGAGTGCGACGCGTGCATTGATTTGGAGAAACTGGCGAGCGGCAAAGAGCTCAGACCAGGCGCGGCACCTCTTTCGCCTTACCCCGTACACTTGCCAATCTGTGTGCCGATCAATTCCTTTACCTACCGGTAGTGTACGACGGAGCACGGCTCTTTAGATCCACTGAAAGGGCGGTTTCAAGATCCGGCCGTCCAAGTACAGCATGTACTGCGAGTACAAAGGTACTCTGCCCACAACCACATCCACCCACCACGCCGCTCCCTCGCGACTTGTACAGTATCTGGACATTTTAGCTTGGTCGCCTCGTCCGTCATGCCGCCGCTAGCTGATGGATGACTCCCCACAGCCCCAGGCGTCCTCTCATCTCTCATCTCTCACATCAGGACATTCCCCTCCCTCCCCAAGCCCCTAAGGGATCTAGCAGGGAAATAAGACAGTCCCAACGACGCCGTTGCATTTCTAGCCGAAGCTGATGTCAGTGCTTGCTACTAGAGATGCCGGATTTCCAAGCTAGGCTGGCAAGATGGGCCGTGATCCTGCTGATCCGGCAAATCTCCCAGGTGCCAAAAGGCTCCTCTTCAGCCAGACCACGCATATTCTCTTCCGCCGCCATGCCATTTGTTGTATTTGGACGAGCAGCCACACGAGTCACGACACTGTTGACCGTGTGCTTTGTTCAACCTTGGCCGCCACCCATGCAGCCAGCTCGTCACTCGGATCTTGCCAACCGGAGGTGCCCCGACAGCGCGTTTGTCCGCTGCTGCTGCACTGGGCTCTTTAACTGCTACGTAGTTAATCTTACTGCCGGGGGGCCTTGAGGCTGTTTCGATTTCGAAATGCCTACCGTGACCACGTTTTTCTCCTGACCCTGCCGACACCCTGGGAACTCACCTGCCCTTCCTGGCCCAAGTACGACCGTACCATGTCGAAATCTTTTTTTGAGCACTCCCGCCTTCCCCCCAACCTGGACCCTGGATGATCTCACCGATACGCTACCCCCTGGCACCAGCCAGGTGCGTATCACGCATTTGAATTCCGAGCCCTGGAGCGAGGCATGCTGCCCACGCCCCAAGCTAGTTAGCTGCTCCGTAGGCCAAGCCTGTCTCCCTGTACTTCAGACGGAGGGAAACGATGCATTGGGCGTTGGGGGTTTTCTTGGAATACCCATTCTCCACACCAAGACTGCCATGTATGTATGTACTTCCAGCAGGGACGGAGTACATACTCACAAGCCTAGCTACACTCCAAACAGCCGGCCGAACCCTTGAGACTAGAATTCCTACGGAGCATGGGGCGCCACCAGGCCCAAGTCTAGTGTCTTTAGTCTCTCTCCACAGCTGTGCCTCACGCGAAGGGCCACTCTCGACAGCAGTCACTACTCCCCGAAAAAGAGGACAAGCCATGCCGTGCTGCCGAAAAGATCGCTCATATTGGGTTTGGGACGCAACCTCATCGTCCCACCCCCGGCACCTCTGCATTCTGGAGTGACACCTAGACCAGGAAAATAGAACCGTGTATGTGGGAGAGCCCTGTCCAAGCAACCGCTACGCCGTACCTACCTACCTGTCCTGTCCTGTACCTGACGGGGGTCTGGCCGCCAAGCTTCTTTTCCCTCTGCCTATGTCTCTGTTGTTGGTTGCACCGTGCCATGCCATGGACTCGACTTACATCGGCAGCCCTTCCGTTTTCCATGACACCCCCCGGTCTCCAGATCCAGTTGCATCTCATATCATCTCCAACGTGCCTTTTAGCGTAGTCTCCTTTTTCAGATATACACTCGGTGTATGTCGGAACCGTAGTGCCTAGACGCCGGCCGAGAAGGACGGTCGACATACAATATCCAATTGTGTCCCTCCCCCCCGTCTCCGTCAACTCAGCCACACCTCTTTCTTACATCTTACCATCTTCCTTTCTTCTCGCCAAAAACCAAACAATCCCTTCACACGCACGTTGGTTCCCAATGTGGTGCGCATAACCCGTAGACGGGAACACTCGACGACGTTCCCGTTCGGCAGCAAAGACCTTGCATACGCCCAACAACTGACATACACGGCCCCTTGCTGGACCTGAATTATCCGGAATTTCGAGTCCCTTTTCCCCCATCATTATCGTTGGGCCTTGGCGAACCCGGTCTGAGAGAGAAAATAGAAGTGTGGTAGCCTTCCTTTCACTCCTTGTGTGAGTGTGCGTGTTAGCTGCGCCGCTGGACTACCTTTACCCGGCGGATAACTAGGCGAGCGCGAGTGCTCTCCGTATCGCTCCTCCTTGACGAAAGGCCAGACCCCTGGAACTTTTGCGCCAGTGGCAGAAAGACAAGACGTAGGAAGTGCGTGTGTCTGCCATCCAGTCCGAGAGAGAGACAGAAAGAAAGTGAGAGAAAGTTGAGAACGACCAACTTTGGATTCTCAACTCGCCATTCCCTCCAGGATATGTTTACTGTCTTGACCGGACTTCAGCACATCGATCTCAATGGGGATACTCTCCAGCTTTGAACCTCATCGTCGTTTGGTCCTCCCCGAAACCCCACCTGACCTAACAGGCTCAGGGACCTCTCCATCCAACTCATCTAGGCCGCCCGAGGACAAGACCTGGCGCCTGGCTGCTCCCATATCTCCTCCCATGTCCAGCTATGATCAGCCAACGAATCCGAGCATGTCGGCCGCCCCCAGCGGGGACGAGGCTCAAGGCCGCAGAGACAGCAGCCAGGCTGCTCCTCGACAGCAGCTCCCGTCTCTGAGCAGCCTGCTGGGCCAGCTAGGAGCGCCCCGCCCGCTGCACTCGCCACTATCTGAGCGGCCTGCGCCCTATCCCGCCAGCTCTCCTATGGATAGACCGCATGGCGGCCCCCATCAGGAACGATCTTTTTCTTCATCTTCATACTTTCCGGCCTCAGCATCTTCGTCATCCTCACAACCCAGGACGGCGACCTTCGAACCGCCGAGATTCGACGACAGGGGCTCCTTCCCGAGCCTCTCGCGGACGCCTTTTCCAGGACCGCTCTCCCCCCACGGGAGGGAACCCGACTACCATAGGCCCGAGTCGCAGTCCGACTACCGGCCAGGGAGCAGGTGGTCTTCCACGCACCAGGAGTACTCGCTGGCCAACAGAGAGCCGCAGGGCTCCTTCCGCCCGCCTCCCGAGAGGTATTCGCCGCACGTGCATCATCAGAAGCCCGAGCAAGATGGCGGCATGTACCAGAACCAGCGGTTGCACCACGCATCCTCGGGCACATTGCCGCCGACGCCGACGAGCACGGCCGCTTCGGAGGGCATCCCGGCGAAGGACGGACTGGGACCCAAGATCTGGACGGGAAGCCAGTTCCTGCCGCGGTTTGTGCGCGCGGCCGAGGTGCCGGGCGAGGGACTGTGCTATTTCTACGACGACGGCAGCCACTGCAAGACGGTCATCGACGGGGAGCCTGTCAACGCGCACTGGGGCGTCACCAAGGCGGGGAAGCCGAGGAAGCGGCTGGCGATCGCCTGCATCACCTGCCGGGAGAAGAAGATCAAGTGCGATCCCGACTACCCGCGATGCGTTCAGTGCGAGAAGTTTGGCAGAATCTGCAAGTTCAAGAATGCGTGAGTCCCGCCCCCGCAATGAAACTAGCCTGTTTTTGTGTGAACCTCTGAACGGAATTTACTGACATTTTGACGGGTGTAGTCCTCGTGGCGGCCACAACACTTCTCCCTCGACACCGCCGGCTGAGCCCGAGTCGTCGCGACGGCTTGGGTCCTTTGTCCGGCCTCCTCCCGGATCTCCGAGACCCGGAAGCACCTCGAGTACATCAGTATCGCCCCGAACGACGCTGCGGCCGGCCAGTCCTGACAACATGGGAGGGCCGCCGAAGCGGATGCGCATCGGCTACGAGCACTTCCCGCCGCCGCTGAGCGCGCAGCGGCCGCCGATGGCGCACGCGCCGGAACTGACGAGGACGGGCCTGCCGCTGCCGTGGCAGCACCAGGCGCAGAGGCCCGAACTGCCGCGGCTGCACGAGGACGTGCTGGCGCGTGCATGGCAAACAGATCCGTACGTTTCCGACCCTCAGTCCGTCAGCACCACCGTAGCCTCCTTCTTCGTCCACATGGACTGCGCGGCCCTGCGCTTCCTCCCCGAGGGGCCGTTCAAGGCCTGGCTCCAGTCTAGCTCAGCAGCTCACAACAGGAAATCACCAGAAGACACGATGCTCGTCTATAGCATCCTCGCCCTCGGCGTGGCGCTCTCGAGCGGCGGCAGCAGTGCCGCGGGTGACCAGAGCAGCGTCGCCTTCGAGTACGCACAGGTCGCGCGCTACGCGATGGACAGGCCCAAGCTGTCCATCCAGCTCGTGCAGGCGCGCCTTGTGCTCTCGCTGTACTATCTCTCGACGTCCCGGCCGGGAGAGGCGGGCGACATGCTCAGCGGGGCCATCTCTGCGGCCTCGGCCCTGCAGCTCAACGTGGAGCTTGAAAAGTCTCCCGACGCCACGATGGAGAGCTTCCCCTACGGCCTGAACAAGCCCGGCTACGCCGAGTGCCGGAGGCGGACTTTTTGGGCGTGCTTCATCCTGGAGAGGCTGGGCGGCCTCTTCCCCGTGCGGCCGAGCATCATCAACACGGAGGACATCTTCCTGCGCCTGCCCTGCGACACCAAGTCATTCGAGGAGCAGGTCGAGACCGCGACGCCGCCCTTTGAGCCTAATTTCTCGGCCGTGCAACAGCGGGGCGGGGCGGTCGGCGTCATGGGGTTCCTGGTGCAGATCGTGGCTATATGGGGCGACGTTATGACTTGCATCCACCGGGTGGCGCACCGGGCGGCGGGCGCCTCCTTCTCCGATTTTGACTTTATCAAGTTCCACCACCTTATCATCTCGCGCCTCGAGGACTGGAACTCGTCCCTCCCCGAACGCCTCGTCTACTCGGTGCCCAACCTCGCGGGTGGCGCCGTGGCCGCCGAGGACCGCGGCTGCTTCGTCGCCATGCACCTGGCGTACCACATGGCCGTCATCAAGCTGCACCGGCACGTGCACCCGCGGTTCATTGCGACGGCGGCGTCACGCGCGCAGTACAGCCGGGCCGCGGGCACGCACGCGCGCAAGTTGCTCGACCTGTGGTGCAGCGCGGCGCGTAGCAGCCCGCCTGTCGCCGGTGGTCTGGCGATCTCGCCGCCGCCTTTTGCGGCCGGCGCGCTGCTCGAGGCCGCAGACGTGTGCGCGGCCGACGGCGCGCTGGCGGATCTGCCTCCATTGCTGGACGCCCTCGCCCTGGCGCAGACAGCTGTGGACGCGCTGGGCGCCGTGTGGGCCGAAGCCGCGGCGCACGGGGCGGCGCTGCGGGATCTCGCGGGGCGCCTGGCGCGGGCGCAGGAGCAGCAACAGCTGCTTCAGCAAGAGCAGGGTTTCGTAGCTGGGCCGGCGGGAGCCGTGCCCGGTGTGCGGATGTACCAGTCGCGCGGCGGGGAGGAGGACGGCGGCGCTGGACAGTCCCCCGGGTGGCGGTGGCAGGTGCTCGAGCCGATCGAGGGCCGGTTCCCACGCGAGATGGACTGCGTTTATACGGGCATTGCGTCGTATGCTTGAGGGATGGGTTTCGCATTCATCGGTTTCCTTGTTCTCTCGACATCATCATTTCATCTCTCTTCCTTGCATCTTTCGGCGTTGATTTTGGCATTACTGTTTTGTTGTCATTTCATGTTGGCATTGGTTTCTTCCAGCTCCCTTGTTTGCTTGCGAGCGATGGGTTATGACAGGGAGACACGCAGAGGAGATGGAAATTCCCTCCTGGATCAAGGAGAGGGAGGCATACGAATCATTTCCTTTTCCCCTTTTCATTCATGAGCTGAGGCGGGCCCTTTTTTCCGAGGAGGCGAAGGCGGGCGTGTCGAGGGATGGGACAAGAAGACATGGAATGAGAGGAGAAAGGAGGCATTTGTCCTTTCCCTGTGTTATTACTATCAAATACCCTGTATACTGTTTTAGACGTTGACGGCGGTGGCGGTGGTGGTCAGAGCACCGTTTTCCCCATCGTTCGGGCGAGAGGCCCCAGAATAAAAAGGTTGAAAGGAAGGGTTGACGTTTGCGTTCACGCGCATCATCATTCCCTGTCTCCTACATACGCAAACCGCTTACTCATCTAAATTGCTACGTGCTTGTGACATGTGATTTGCCTCCTGCACCGGGTTACCGGTACTATCTCTTTTGAACATATTGAATGTAACTATACGGAGCCTGTTATATGCCATGGGTAAAAGTGTGTGATATTACGGTCTATTATGTAGGCGCGACGGTGTTAGTTGTACCTAAAACTTAATAAACCTGAAAGCTGAGAGCGACCGTTTCCACTACGTTAGCGCCGTGCAAGCTGAGCAAACGTTGTTGAGCTTGTAATGATTGGCCCACCTGCCTGAGCTTCTTTTTACCAGGCCCAGACCTCAAACTGTCTCGATATTCACACTCCGGAACGGACAACTACCACCAGTTCCTAATTGCACAAGACCTCAGGAACCCTTCGAGGCTCTGAGCCATCTCATGCGTCTCCAGCAGGGCCACCACACATGACCATGGAAGTGCCGAGGCCGAGACATATGAACAATGGCTTTCCCTGATAAGCCAGTGGCCCAGCTGCTGGGCGCCAACGGAGCCATCCACGCCGTCGCATACTCTGCCTCGCCGGGGACATACATCCTCGCCGGCTCCGCCGACCGCTCCATCAGGCTCTACAACCCGCAGCCCACCACGGCCATCCATCCCTCAGGCAACATCAACAAGCTCGGCGCGACGGCCTCCTCGTCAGTGCCCGAGGGCCGCCTCATCCAGACCTATGCCGCCCACGGCTACGAGGTGCTCTCCATCGCCGTCGCCTCGGACAACGCGCGCTTCGCCTCCTCGGGCGGCGACCGCCTCGTCTTCCTCTGGGACGTCGCCACCGCCACCACGATCCGGCGCTTCGGCGGCGGGCCCCAGGCCCACGCGGGCCGCATCAACTGCGTCGCCTTCGCCGGCGAAGCCGACGCCCTCCTCGCGAGCGGCGGGTTCGACACGACGGTGCGCCTGTGGGACTGCCGCTCAGGGAGCACCAAGCCCGTGCAGACGCTCGCCGAGGCGCGCGACAGCATCAGCAGCGTCGCCGTGCGCGGCGCCGAGGTCGTGGCGGGCAGCGTCGACGGGCGCGTGCGGGCGTACGACGTGCGCACGGGCAAGGTGACGACGGACGTCGTGGGCGCGAGCGTGACGAGCCTCGGGCTCGCGCGGGACGGCAGGTCGGTCCTCGTGGGCTCGCTCGACAGCCGCGTGCGCCTGATGGACCGGGAGAGCGGGGCGTGCCTCAAGGCGTACGGGGACGAAGGGTGGCGCAACGAGGAGCTGCGCGTGCAGAGCGTGTTTGGCGGCGGGGAGCGGTGGGTCGTGGCCGGCGACGAGAGGGGCTGCGAGGACGCGGCGGCCGGGGGAAGGGTGTGGGCGTGGGACGTGCTGTCCGGCAAGGTCGTGGCCAAGATCACGGTGCCATGGGGCCCGGCCGGGAGCGAGCCGCGCAAGAAGGTCGTGGGCAGGGACGGCAAGGAGAAGGAGCGGAGGAATGTCATCAGCTGCCTGGCCTGGAGGGAGAATGGCTGGGGAGACCAATTTTGTGTCGGCGGCTCCTCTGGTGTGGTCACAGTCTACGGATCTGGCTGATCCTTTGGGCTCCTCGATTCTCTTACATGAAGATACGACAGGTGGTACTAGCAGCGTTGCACGCAATACAGGAAGCCGGAGTTTGGAAACTGTGGACTTCATACTCACACGAGGTACACCACAGAACGTTCTCTATCGCCATATAACCCACTGGGCATACGAGCTTGTTTCTCGTCTATAGCGATAGTCATTAGTCTAAGATGGCAGAAAAGCTTCGCCAAGATACCATGCGCCCCAACACCCCGTCCGTTCTTCCCCCGAGGAAGGACAAACAAATGCTTCGCCTGTTATCCACTCAAAAAGCCAACTATGATTACAAGAACAGCGGGATATCGTCAATCAACCCATGGGAAACGTCACAACGTGCAGATGCAAATACAATGCAGATGCAGAGCTCGAGGTAGGTGGTCCATCTAGCTCATCCCAACATACTTGAACCAGTTGGGCCGGCAGTCTTCCTTATTGAGCCACGCCTCTCCGTCAGTAAAGCGGCCCGTCACACAGCCCTTGCACTTCCCTGAGTTGGGGCAGTTGAAGAAGGGGATGTGCTGATAACCGATATCTCGGAACCTGAGCGTGGGGGTGCATGTTAGTGTCTACTATAGCGAAAACTGGGTTCACGGGAAGGGGTCAAACACACCAGTGAATCCGGCTCTTGTCCTCAAAAAGGCCAAGCGCAATACTGTGGACGGGAGCATCCCCCCATCTTTCGTAGAAGAAACCACCTGCGCGGTCCAGGTGCTGGAAATAGTCCTCGTAGGCTTGGCTTCGCCAGAAGCCCATGTCGCCAACCTCAAAGTTGCTCCAGAAGTGGCAGGTCGAGTAGCCATTGGCCTGCTCGTTGTGATTGGGTCTACGTATTCTGTCGGTAACCCAATTCTGAGCATTGTTCTCGTTCAGGTATTCCGGATGAGCTGCCAGGAACTTGACCGTCTCGGGCCACAGGGTCGGGATCGATTTGGGAGCATCGTAGAGGTTAATGGTGAAGCCGTAAGTCTTGTTGTTGTCCTGCATATAGCGGAAGACATCGTAGTCTACGTCACAGAAGAAGTGGACATTGGGCTCGACTCGCCAATAGTACTGCATATCCTTCAGGGCAGGGTGTTTGTAAAACAGACCACTGTTCCACCTGCACATCTGGTGGTACGAGACCTTGTCGGCATATTGGATGTCGTTCTCCTTGAGGATTTGGACTGATTCCTTGAAGAGGTCCATGTTGATCCATGAGGGTACCTCCCAGTGTTCTTTCGGGATCAGTTCTGCGGAGACCTGTCAGCATATTCAGGCATGCATAGGGTTTAAGCAGCGAGATTAGCTCTTCACGTACCGTATCTGCACTCGGCCTTGGTGACCTCGCTGGTCTTCTTCTTGAATTCCTCAGTAAAGGGAACATCGTTGAAGAATGTCCAAGGGTAGTTGAATTTGTGGTTCCACGTGCGCTCCAGGTCCCTCATCGCCTGTAGAATGCCTTCGAGCTCCTCGTTCCTCACGAGAGACAATATGGTGGCGTTGATGCGGTCCGAGTTCTCAATGCCTGGCTTGTAGCCATCTCCCGTATAGCGCAGTATTCCTTCCGGTTCCCCCGTAGCTGTTTGATGCCAGAAACGTGTTAGTCAGAGTGCACAGAGGTTGTGAAGAAATCATCCTGCAACGAGAGTCGCAAATACGTACGGTCAAGGTTAGGGTCCCTCTCGCTTGACTCGAGGCCAGCTCCAGGCTTAGCCACGGGCACTGAGGGCTTGAAGATCTGGTAGAGAAAGAAGCACCAGAGCACGACGGCCACAAGGGTCAACACCCGGACGGGCCGAGCGATGGCCATGGTGGTGATGGTGGGTTTGGAAGGATGCGCAGGTGTGTCGCAGAGGAGGATGGGAAGAGAGGTGTTGCGCAGCGCTTATCGGCGCATCGAATCTAGACACCGGCAGCGATTGATTGCGGCGATGTCTCGGGGCAAGGAGAGAAAATAGCTGCAGGCAATCGAATGAAAAGAAATGCGGCAACTGGGTCGAGGTTGGAGGTGCAGATGCGGGTTTGCGGATGGGATGCGGTTGCAACGCGGCCTTCTGTATCACCATTGGAAATTTAGGTGACCACCCTTGTCGATCCTGCCTGGCCGTTGTAAATTTCAGGTGTCCCCGGATGCGGCCGCTTGCAGGATGCGGCCAAAAAGGGGTTGATGTCATTAAAGTTATTGCCCGTTTCCGCTGAGGCTCAAGCTAGCAATATCCATTGATGCCCTGAATTAAGGTACTTGGCAGCCCTGAAGCCAGCAATTTGTGCCCCAACTTAGACTGGCTTGCAGCGAATAGGGGTGCTGAAATCACCGACTGAACGCTGTGACACGTCTTATTTGTGGGGCCTTCCTGCCATTGGTACATTCATTCATGGCACCAGACGCCCGTGCCATGTAATCAATCGTCCAGTCAAAAGAAACCTTGACTGCATCACGCGTCGTCGGCACTGATATCCGGTCTCCAAAGGATCAATACGAACAACTCATATCACCAGCAACGCCCAGGAGACCCGAGGATCTCGACACCATGCCCAAAACATGGCATACCTTGCAACACTTGGTGCTCAGGTAGACGAGCTGATCGCTGCGGTAAATGCGCCCTCTGCACAGGTACGTGAAGTCGCGTTTCGCATCTGGGTAGGGTGTATATACACGCACCCCACTTTGGCTAATCCTCCTCACCAGGATAACAGTGATGGCTCTCAGACGTCTCGTGATGCCGTGATAAGGATTCTACGCCAAAATACCTTCCCTCGAACAAACCAGTTCGAGGTTGAAGAGCACCTGGATGGGTTCGAGGAGAGATTCAGTGTTGCAGGCCGAGATGGCTTGGCCACCGCTCTTGGAAAGCGGCGCCGTGCTCTTCAACCCCAATTCACAAGATGGACACCAGAAATCCTGCAGCTGTGCTTGGAACTCTCAGACCAGCCTGTCAAGAAAGCAAAACTTGAAGACTTGGAGCGTCTGCGTCCAAGCGATGAAGCCCCAGAGCTCACCCTGAGTTGGGATGAGATCGCGCAGGAGGATGGTTGGGGAGCAGACCGAGCACTCTGGAAAACAATCAACTACGCTGAAACTTCGGATGATGAGGACTACCGAGATGCGGAGTCTGGTAACTCGGAGTCTGACGACACGTCTCTATCCAGCCATGATGCAGGCTATCAGAGGAGTGCTCAGGATCTTGTCCTCCCGGTCGTGGATGTTGCGAAGCTCGATCCAGTGCAACAAACACAGGCGTGGAGATTTGAGGAGACGCCGACAGATCCCAATGGCCGACCTGTGAAACTCTCCATCAGCGAGTTTCAGGTATTACGAGAGGTGCTGTTCATGTTGCAGGGCTTAAGGAACAATCTGTTCGATTCACATTGCGAACCAGTTCTCAAATACCAAATGTCCGGTACATCTTGGCACACATTCAACGCTCTGCTAGACACCGTATCGGAGAGTGGCTACCAATTGTTCACGCTGCGAAGATTTCTCTCCATCAGCGGAGACGCGACACCTCTGCAGCAGGTATTCCAAGACAGCATCCGTCAGAGACTCTTGTCGTTTGACCAAGCCGTCTCCAGGATACAGACGCGGTTCATTGATATCAAAGAAGACGTTCCAGTCAGCGTTATGGCTGTTATGGAGGAGTTGAAGCCCTCGATCAAGCGTGTATATGCACTGTCCCGAATCGTCCAGAAGCTCGCAGCAGAAAAGTACGCATTCAGTTTCCGATGTCTCGAGCTTCTTTTCGATGCTGTATGCACGGCGCAAAGTGAAGGAGACGATGACGTCTATCGGTTCTTAGGCGAGATGTTCTTCGAGTGCTTCGATGTCTATCTCCGTCCGATTCGGAAATGGATGGCTGAGGGTGAACTGATCTCTGGAGACAAGACTTTTTTCGTATCAGCTTCAGTATCAGAGGTGCCACCGAACAAGATATGGGAGAGCAAATACAGACTTCGACGCAGCAAGCAGGGCATCTTACACACGCCCAAATTTCTTCAGCCAGCTGTTTCCAGGATATTCACGACCGGTAAAAGCATCATTGTGTTGAAACGTCTGGGCAAATACCAACCGAAGACCAGTTCATGGCACGCAACGGAGCCGATGTTGACCTTTGCCGCCGTCTGTTCCCCCGGCTCAGAATTGGCCCCTTTCGCCGAATTGTTCAACAATGCCTTTGATTTGTGGATGAAGAGCAAGCACCACACCGCATCGGCCACTTTGCAGAGGATCTTGTTTGACTCGTGCGGCCTATGGACATCCCTGGATGCATTACAACACCTTTACCTCATGGCGGACGGGTCTTGTGCCGATAACTTCACATTCCCCATATTTGACTATCTGGACAGCTTGAACCCGAGTTGGCATGATCGATTTACCTTGACCGAGTTCGCCCAGGAGGCATTCGGCACTAGGATCGACCAGACCCGGATATCCGCCGTCGTCGAGGGTGGTGACGGCCATGATGATGTAGCCGCCCGCAAGTCGGTAAGAAATGCCCTTTCGAAGATCAAGCTCAGATATCGGCTGGCGTGGCCGGTGCAGCTGATCATCTCCGGGGAGAGCCTCATGGCGTACGAGGCGATCTTTACCCTCCTCCTCCAAGTCCGCCGGACAGCCTACGTATTGAACCGAAACCGCATTCTGGATGACTTGTCTGACGTAGCTCGAACCGATGAGGCAACACTCTACTACACCCTCCGTAACAAATTATTGTGGTTCTGCACCACCTTTCAGACGTATCTGACGTCGCTTGTGCTAGCCCCCAGCATCTCGGTCATGCACGAGGATCTACGAACCGCCGAGGATGTGGATGCTATGATCAAAGTGCACGCTGCCTTCTGCAAGCGCTTGCTTGAGGAGGCGTGCCTGGGAACGAAATTGGAGCCCATCCGGGAGTGCATCTTAGATCTCTTCGATCTCGCTGTCAAGCTAGAGGATGGCCGGCGAGGGGAGGCGGCGCGACTCCTAGCCATGCAGAACGAAAGCTCACGGCTGTCGCTCCCATCCTCACCACTCAAAATTGACCCTTTAAGGCAGTCCAGGAGAGGCGTCTACATCAGCGAGGCGGAACAAGCAGAGGCGGAGATGACGTTCATAGATATGGAGGACACTCAGCCGGCCATGGAGCAAGAAGACACCTATCTCGATCTCCTGCATGGTATCGATGCCGATTTTGACAGATACCTCCGCTTCATAGGCGGCGGACTGAAAGGAATAGCCCGGGCCAGTAGTAGTGTCACTGCTGGAAAATGGGACTTGCTAGCTGAGATGCTGGAGACGGGCATGCGAGATCAGCGTCCGGGTTGAGCAATTATCATCCTCACGATGAAAGGTGGAACCGATATATTATTAACTTTGACATCACCGAGCCCACTGGCCTGTTGACACTCACGAGCGCCAAGGCCTCATCCTTTCGTCCCTAGATTAAGCCCAGATTCACGATCGAACGAGGCAAATCGTCAAAGATGGGTGAGGGCAGGTGGTTCTGAGTCTAATGCTGGGGATGGATGGCAAACCACTGGCGTCACTGTCAGGCAAGGGGTGGTTGGCTCGGTCATTGACGCCGGCGCCGGGTGGCGCAAGATAAGCATCAGTACACGATCGGGAGCAACAGCATCACATATGAACGAATGCAGACAATTTAACGACTATGCGCAAACCGCAAAATCAGTGATCGTCGTGAGCCATGGCGAGCCTATTCGAATGTCGCCGCGTGTCGAGCACACATCCATCAGCAGCAGTATGAAGACGAGTATGAGGGATGACGTTGGTGTCATGTTGAGGCAGTAAAACTTTATTCTGGGGCGGCGATGTCATAGGGAGGGCCATGAGGAGCACCATATTGACATTGGCTCGATTTGAAGTGTCAAAAGCAGCCCGCGAATCTGCTCGTGGTCCCAGGGCTGAGGAGTGAGGCCTTTCGTCATCACGTGTGATCGGCACGACGATAATGACATGCGATAGTACGCTGACGAGCCTCGAAGACAGAGACACGGCGAGGATCCAGACCCCTTGATGATGCATGAGACACTAGGCAGTACCGCCCGCAACCTTTGTCCTGGGGAAGCGGTTGAGGAAGGCGCACCATCCGTGGCAAAGCTATGGGGGAGCAGACGTCAAGGCTGACACACAAGCTTTTGAACACACGCCTAGAGGTGTTCTTCGTCGTGCACGCGATGGGTGGGCTGACTAGAGGGACAAAGGTGCGAGCTTAGAGCTATCCCAGTACCGAGTAATGTGAGTGGTGGTTGAATCACACGAACAAACGTCACAGCCCTTTCCGTTTTGATAGGGAATTTCGGGGGGCGAGAAACGCTGAGACTACGCTGTGCGACCGGTTCCGCGAGAAATGTCGCGAGGTGGGGTGGTGCCGTAACCGGCAGTACCTGAAGAGGCTTGGCCATGGTGCATCCAAGCTTGCCATTGGCTGCGTCTTGCAGATCTGATGTCATCGGGCGGTGGCGCTAGGCTGAGATCTCGCTAGTCAGAAACGTTCGCTGCAATCTGAGCCCACCGTATGACGCGCTTGCTCCCAATCCAGCCCTGCCGTCATTTCATGGGTGACCCCCATGGACCCCTAATTTCTTCCCACCGTCACCACCGTCTTACGGCACCCACATCACTGAGCAGCTCATGGGACCGTCATGGCTCATTCGGTCACACCCTCTCCGTTTTCGCGGTAGCGATGGCCTTCTACAACCCTAGAGACCTCCTTTAGGCAACGGAGAGCCTCCGATGGGTAGCTGATAGAGCGTCATTATTTCCCCAGTGTTCCTTCACTTGGGGGTCCGTTTTGACCATCCCCATGAAGCTCCAGGTTGTCCCAAGCGTCTTTACCCGACGGGCCAGCACTGGAAAATGCTGATCCTGTCATCATTCCGTTTCGATGCAAACAATGCACGGTGAATTCAGACGTTGTTTTGTTTGTTTCGAGTATCACAGCTTTAGACTTCCCTGCAGATTGCCGCGCCGACTGACTTCATAAGGGAAGATCTAGCAATCAATTATATTCGAGGCGGCTCTACGACTCAAGTATATGTCAATCCCGCAGCGGGAGGTTTAAGCATATCGATCTGCAAATTGAGAGAAACGTGCCGTAATGTGCGCTAGAAAGCGATTAAAAAAACGGTCTACAAAAAGGCACACAGTCGAAGCACAGGCATCCATTCCGTAAGCGGCTGGGGCCCAAGCTTGGATGGATGGACATCACACGTCCCCCGGAATGCAAGGCAGCCGGGATTTAGTCATATTTGTTTGGTCTAGCTGACTGACTGTCTTACCACATGGGAGTTGCAGAAGGTCAAGTCGGCGCGGCGCAATTAATTTGAGTGATCCGGTTCCTACTGCAGCACCGGAACCCACCCAGTAATTTACGGGCCTTGGAGTCGCTTGTGCGGTTCCTCGAGGACCCTTGGAACTAAGACGGCAGGCCCGGCTGTGATTGGTTGCTAGTCCAACAACAGCCAATGACATCATGCCAGACCTCGCGTTAGCACCAAGGCCAGACACGACCAGGCCTGTCGATCATGGCTTGGAAGCTCGACAGCTAACGTTTGTGTACTGCCCAGCTATGTACAAGGACCGGGGGGATAATGAGCGGGCAAGGGGAGCGGACGGTGCTCCGTCGTGGTACGCTCCTACCGCTCTCGACACTCCTCGCCGTGCATCACAGTCGTCGAGCTACCAAAGTCTGCAGATGGACGAGTATCGGCGATATTCACAGTGCGTGTTGCTGCTTTCGTCGACATCGATACGTATGTAGTAGAGCAATTCCCATTTCCAATCTTCCCGTCGATGTGGTTCAGATCTTCTCACCAAAAAGGGAAAGAGAGTGAGTGGGTAGAGAGCGATCAACGGGGCCAGAACATGAAGCTTTACCCTGAAGTTCACGACTACCGAGACGGGCATACACACCCTCCACGGGAGTAGACACAAAAAAGGGGGCGAGATATTACATGTATCGCCGGCCATGGGATCCCGACGACTCGTCAATGAGGAGTGTGTCGAGTGTCGAGTGGCCAATAGAATGACATAGGCAATGACTTCAGTCCCGTCAGTGATCAGCAGGGTCTCTTGCCTACCGAGACGGTAGCGCGGGATCCACAACAGTCTCCATACTCAACGCCCGTCCACCAAGTAACCCACCGCAGTTGATCTTGCTCGACATCCTTGCCCCTTGCGCCGCCACCCTCGTCGCTTTTTTGCGACTCTTCCGTGCTTCTCTTGGCTTTTGCTCTGCCCTGGAGGCCTGTCTCTGATCGTGAGAGCGAGCGTCACTCTCCCCCACTATGATATCGTCTTCCCTTCTCGCCAGCCCGTCTGGGAGGCAGATCCGTGTAAGGAGAATTAGAGAGCCATAGGAAGGAGGATTAGATAGTCAGTCAAAAGAGAAGACATGATGGAAGAGAATAGCCTCGTTCCCTATGCTCACACCGGCCCGTGGCAAAGACCCCTTCCTCGCCGCCGCTTTGCGTCAAACCTCATGTCATTGGGCTCCGTCCTACGCCATATCGCTCATCCCACCCTCCTCGTCCGACACCATGCAACCCCCGACCATCGTTAGGCCCGCCGATCCCATGCGCCTCTCACCCAAAGGCGAGGCGGGCATACTGACCCTAACATCATCCCCCCCATCTTTCCCTTGGGTCTAGACAGGACCCTTCTTTGTCCATCACTGCCTGTCCCTTCCCGGCCCCATGCAGGCCCACCCACATTTTCCCAACAAGATTGCTGCACAAGAGACAAGACGAGTGTGAGAGAGAGGGGGGTGGGAACCGTCTCGCTCTTAGTCCCTGGTCCCCTGCCGTCCTGCCGTATTCGCCCTATTGACGTACGTTACAAGGCTCTGGGGTCTTGTTCCCTCTTCTCTGGCCTCTCCAGTTCTCCTCTTGCCCCTCTTCTTTTCCGTTTATAAAGATTGCTTCCCTCCCGGCAACGTTTTGGGTCTCGATTTCTCTTTTGATCTTCATTGTACCAGTCCCACACAGCATCCACTTACCACCACCACAACACCCACCAACACTCAATCACATATAAGTGTCTTTGAAGGCCCCCACGACTTCAACTACCGACAACGAAACAACATCATCCACACTTCTATCCATATATATTCAAAGCGCTGGTCTCGCCTCAACAAGCCGGACTTGACACCTTGAAAGAACTGCCAGCAGTCCAATACAACACACCTCTCTTCTTCCCACACAAAGACTTGTCATCACCGACACACACATCCAAGACAAATGAAGATGTCGTCGCAACAAGGAGCCTACTCGGTCCACATCCCCACGTCACCCCCGCCGCCGACCGACCTGGGCACGTACTCGCGGTCCATGCACCAGCACACCAAGCGACAGATGGATGCTATCTCGGGAGCATCATCCTCTCACAGGAGATCAAACCGCAGCTCCAGCACCGGCACGCCCTCCATGCCCAACGGCGTATCGACTAGCCCGTCAGAGGATAGCTACCACTGATCTGGTATCACAACGAACATGCCGACCTGTCGACTTTAGCTGTTTGATCAGCGAGCTTTGAGAGCGTTATTTTCTCTGCGAGTCACTCACTTCTTTCGACGCCACCGTACTCCGCTCTACGCAAGAGAAACCGTCGCCGTGATATACACAAAAGCGGACACGACTGTTTCTCATGACTCACGAATCATTATGATTTCCGAGGTCAACAACATTCGAGGGCAGAGTTGAGATACCGATCATTTGCGACGGTGGCTCATCTCAATGTGTGTAGAGCACACCCTCCGTTCTGCATAGGCAGAACCACCTAAATCCTTTTTCCCTTCCTGACATTGATCGGGCTGGAAAATCATGAGCGTCTTAGCGTACAGATCTTGTTCTTTTACTTTCCACTTTGGGAAAGCTTTTCCTAGGTTTCAGCACATACATAAAGGGCTCGAAGGGGGGTTCGATGCCCTGGGAGTTCAGGATCTTTGATTTTGGCGGGTCAGCTTTTACCTACCCATGGATGGTTTGAAACATTATGATATGGTAGATACACACGGGAAATCATATTGGCCATCACGACTTGATGAAACTCAATACTTGCTGCCTCCATTGACATGCTTGTGATACTGTGATTAAGATCTGCCCACCGTGCCCGATGCCATGTCCGGTGCTTGGGTTGATCACCAGTCTTCCAGATGGTTGTCGACGTGACATTCGTCGAATCTAGTCCTGTCTGTGATGGTTTGGATCCCATACGAAGTGCGTCTGTTCGAGCAACATTAGCATATTGCAAACTGTGAAACTGTGGCAACTCAATCTCACTTGATTAGATATTTTGATTTTCCCCTAAATGCCTCTCATTGCCTTTCGTGATGCTCATTCGTTACTGTTACATTATATACCGTCTCACACCAGCGCAGGCTTCTTCTTGATGCCGAGGAACGCCCCGTGGTCCTTCTTCTTCTTGACCTGCCGCTTGAAACTCGGCGCCGCTGGTTCCTTGACTGGTGCGGCTGCCGGTGCCGTCTTGACAGGGGCAGCGACCGCAGCCGGAGCCGGCGCCAGCGCCGAGCTACTGCTGCTACTACTTCCACTGCTTCCAGCACCGATCCCATCCGCCTCGTCCTCATCCATCGGCTCCTCGAGCGCCTGCTGCCCCCTCGCAAACGCAAACGCCTTGCGCGCCGCCTCCTCGTCCTCGCGCTCCTGCCGCGCCCTCTCCTCGTCCGCGTCGTCGGGCCCCCTGCCGACGAGGGCGTCGAGCCCGTCGACACCCACGGCGCGCTCGAGGCGGGCGTTGCGGGTGCGGATCTCGTCGAGGGCGTCGGCGACGGCCATCTCGCGCTTGGCGTCGACCGTCTCGGCCTCGAGCTCCTGCATGGCGTTGCGCTCCTGCTCCTCGAGGGCCTCGGCCTCCTCGCGCTCGAGGCGGTCGAGGCGCTGCTCGTCCGTCTCGTTGGCGGCGTCGCCGGCCGTCTTGGCGCGCCAGACCTCTTGGTTGCGCGTGGCGCCGCGGACCATGACGTAGTCCTGGCTCGCGGGGTCGGTTGCGAAGATGATCTGGGGTCAGATGTCAGTAAATCTGATTAATATCGATGGGAGACTCCGGGACAGCTCGTTGTTACGTACCTCTGCGCTACATCTCGTGCATTTGATATAGAAGCGGAACCTCTGTACCCCGAGGTAGACGAAATCTGGGGGCGTCTCTTTCCTTGCGTTGAACTTGCGGCCCTGAAATAGAGAAGACATGTTAGCCCAGGTCCGTCCATGCTGGCGATGTCTTGACTCTGCTTGCCTTGTAGATGAACTCTCCGCATGTCGTACACTTCATGCTAAACGGCGCCATGAGACGCACCGGCTGGATCTTGGGGCCAGTCTGCTTCGGGCCTCTCTTCCGAACGAGGGCGCTCGGATCGAAGTCTGGAGGGCGGGCACATGTTAGTATCGTCAAGGCTCCGACGGACAGGGTGGACGTTATGGGGACTAACCTGGTGGGTAGTATTTCCCGAGAACCTTGCGTTCGGCCATGGCTGCTGTCTAGTGTTCGCGCGACGTGTTTCCTAGACGAGACGGTGAGTTGAGGCGGTTATTGTTGAGTTGCAAATATTGGCCGGAGTGGTGGTGCAAAGTCCGGCGCCGTGAATGAAGCCTGGCGATAAGTGGTAGATAAGGCGTGGCGTTGGCGTTTAGCGGTGGCAGAAATATTGTACGGAGGAGCGCAGGCTTTTTGGGATTCGTCTGCCCCATAAAATCCTGGTTGCCCCACACAAACCCTTGCCTGGTCCTGGTTATGCCATGGGGCATAAATTTCGATACCTCTGTCGAGTTATGAGCCCCTAGTCACGATACGTATATGAACTTGGCACGGATATGTCACTTATGCCAATACCCTTATTTTACCCTGAGGAGGAGAAAACGGTGTGAAATGAAACACCGTCCCCTTCACACACCTACCTACTCAAAGAGACGACCATGTGCCGTCAACCCGAACGAGGATTATTCCCGATGCTTTTGCTCTTGGCTAAGCTTAATCATACTCTGTGACACAGGACAAGCTTTTTGCCCAGTCAGCGCCACCAAGCAGCCGCATGCTTGGTGCCTTACTTCAGCTTCCCTACTTGTCGCTTATCGTCTTGAATGATTTGGGATCGGACGGCTAAATAGGATCTTATCAACCTCCTGGATGTGTTCCTTGTGATGCCTTGAGTGTCCTATATGTGACACGACAGCAGAGCTTCTCTAGTGAGTGAGTGATTCCCATCATATGCAAGAAATTGCTCGCCTCAGCAACTGGAAATCTGAGAGCGTTTCTTGTTTCCTCTTTACCCTCGCGGGATCACCGTCGGGCAATTGTCCAGAATCCTGGATGGCAATTCGGTATTTGCTCATGCAGATCGAGTATGAATTACGCCGAGCATATACACAATGCCAAGCCGGCTTGGAATTAAAACGGCCTTCCATCAAAACCTCCATGCAGCCGCCGCCATGTCGGCCAGGACGGAAACCCTGCCACACTCTGCCAAGGAACCTCGACTACCGAGATTATCCCAGGTCCTCGAGTGAGCTATCGGTACTCTGGAGTAGTATTCTGGCACTGCCGTGCGAGTCCTGCATACGTGGGGGGAATACTTGAAACCTCCCTCCATTGAAGAGCGTTGCATTCGCTTCTTTAAGGGTCGGGCTTCAACAGTAAATTGCGCTTTATCAGAGGCACCCGGAGGCACGACACGAGTCCTTCATACACCATCTCATCTTTCTGTCCCAGTTCTTGACATCGCTCGCTGCCGGCCATTGCAGTCGGGACAGAGCACCAGTTGCCGGACTAGTCCGCTAGGGATCTTCACTAAATAAACCACCACTCAGCCCAGTGAGTGCGCTTGAAGCCGACCGGTGAACGGAGCTATCTTCAAAGGCCCGCCAGTCCGGTTAAAATCTTCAGGGCCACGCGCATCGTATGGGGTATGGGGTACCGCGATTCATTCTAGTGGATTGCGGGGGCCCGTCATGCTGAGAAAATCACAGCCGGCTACTGGCCCGGGGCCAAACCAATCCTCCGTACTCTCCGGGATAGTGCCCGGTTGTTCGGGTGCACCACTGTCTATATTTTCTATAAAGGACTGACGCTCCCGGCACATATTCACATGCTTCCACCCTCTCTCACACTGTCGTGCCCGGTTCAGTTCTTGTCTCTGTGGAGGAAAGGACTACGTTGCGCAGACTCACACCTTTTACAACCCTTGCCTTCTCGTGAACGATCATTAGACACATCGACACAATGGTCGGCGGTGGCAATGGCTCGGACAACCTGCTCCATCGCATGGCGATGGAGGATCCCTTGCCTTGGTACAGGAAGCCCAACCTGCGGACCCTTTACTTCTTGCTCTTTCCTTGCGTCATTGGCATAGAGATGTAAGTTTGTTATTGGATCAGAAACCTCGTTCCCTCTCTGTCATACTGAACACCGTGCCAAAGGACATCCGGCTTCGATTCGCAGATCATCAACGCTGTCCAAATCGTCCCCGCTTGGAAAGATTGTTAGTGATGCCATACCAAGTAACAGACAGAACGAAGTGGTAGCCCGATACTAACAGATGATCAAGATTTCGGACATCCCACTGGCGGATATCAAGGCATCCTAGCCTCATCTCTTCCTCTTGGCTCTGTTATCGGCCTGCCCTTCATCCCCTATATCAACGATGGATTCGGTAGAAGATGGTGTATCATGTTCGGCTCTGTCCTCATGGTCATCGGTTCCCTTATTCAAGGTCTATCCATCAATGGTACGCGACTTTTACATCCTGAGAAGTTCTACTCCGCTAACCTTCTTACAAGGCCCAATGTACATCATAGCCCGCGGTATTATCGGTTTCGGTCTCCCTTACGCAGTCGTTGCCGGCTCCTGTCTCATCGGAGAACTTGGCTACCCCAAAGAACGACCCATTCTGACCTCCCTGTTCAACGCTTGTTACTTCATCGGCGCGATTGTGGCGGCCGGCATCACCTTTGGCACTCAGAGGCTTCATGACAATTGGTCTTGGCGAATTCCTTCTCTCCTGCAGATGGCGCCCTCTCTGCTCCAGATCGGCTTCGTCTTCTTTCTACCTGAGAGCCCCCGGTATCTGGTCAGCAAGGACAAGCATGCCGAGGCACTCGATGTCCTGATCAAGTATCACGCCGAGGGTGATGTCAACTCCGAGTTTGTCGCGGCCGAGATGAGCGAGATCAAGACGACCATCGCGACAGAGATGGAGCATTCGAAGCAGTCCTGGATGGACATGGTCCGTTCCGCCGGTATGCGCCGCCGTGTTCTCATCGGTGGTCTGCTAGGTCTGTTCACTCAGCTGTCCGGAAACGTTGTGATCTCCTACTACCTCGGAGCTTCCCTGGATCTCATTGGCTTCAAGGACCCTGCGTTCCAGGCCAAGTACAACCTGGGCAACCAGTGCTGGAGTCTCGTGTGCGGTGTCGGCGCTGCGCTCGTCGTTATGAAGTTCAAGCGTCGCACGATGTATCTCACTGGTATTCTGTCGATTCTCGCCGTTTACGTCGCCTGGACTATCTGCTCTGAGCGGTTTGTCTCGACTAAATCGGAGGTCGCAGCCAAGCTATCGCTGTTCTGGATCTACGCGTACAGCCCGGCCTACAACATGTGCTTTAATGCTTTAACTTACAGTAAGAGCCCTGACAACTACTCTTCGGCATCTGAGCAAGGTTAGCTAACAGGTAACAGCCTACCTCGTCGAGATCTTCCCCTATGCCCAGCGAGCTCGCGGCATTGCCATCTTTCAGTTCTTTGGCAAAGCTGCTCAGTTCTTCGGTACCAATGTCAACCCTGTCGGTAAGTAAACCTGGTTCTTGTTAATCTGTCGCGAATGAAGCATCGAGATTGATACTATCTGTGAAAGGTCTTGGCGCCATCGGATGGAAATATCTGCTCGTCTACTGCTGCTGGATCGTCGTCGAGGCCCTCCTCATCTTTTGGCTCTGGCCTGAGACTTCGGGCCGCACCCTAGAGGAGCTCGCTTTCCGTGAGTACCCATCTGCTCCCAGGAAGATACTCCCCCCTATACATATGCACTGTTTACCTGACATTATCATACCTTTAGTCTTCGAGTCGGAAGAGTTGGCCCACCGGTCTACCGCTGCTGTCGAAAAGTCACTACACCACGAGGACATGCACCGCGAGGAAGCTGGCGAGCGGGCCGCTACGCCTACCCAGCGCGTTTAAGGTGCAAGGATCAATGTGGTGAATGAACGGGGTGGACTTCCCCAGTGCTTGGGCCTAGGAAAACCTTGTGAGACCAGAGAAGGAAAGTGTGACACCTTGCTTACAGACAGGATGCTACGAGTCTGGTAGGGCGGTGGTGTGTTGCTGGCGGTAATGGCCTTTGGGCAACTGGTGCTGGCGGTTTAGTAACGGAGCTGTACCACGAGTCATCAAGGTAGCTACAATGCTCGAAGTCCGTTGTTTAAAAGAGGTAGTTGAAATCTACTCGCCTAGGTAGGTACCATGGGAATCAATATTTCCTGCACTTCATAACCGGATGTCACTCGGCTGCTATGCTTTGTTCCTGCTTCGTGTTGAATTTTCATGAGAAGGAGTATGATGGGTGGGTGCGTTATTTCCAAAGTTTGTAGGCAGGCCGTATGTTTCTCGTCTACTGGTCCCTTCTTCGGTTATGTATCCAGCACATCCTCACCTGCCTGAAAATCAGAACGGTTAGAGTGACAAGCCCGGCCCGTGATTGCCACAAAGTTCAATCCATATGTTTTCGTTGATTTGGCAATCACGCTCTATGTGTCAGGGTTGGAATATGCTTTTGCATCTTCTCTTCGGGTCCATTTCAACCTTGACCGCTGAAACCACTGACATTGATCAAGTGGAAGAAGATCCATCACTTTTCGTCTATTTATTCACCTGCATCTTTGCTCTTGGTTAGTCAACCAATTTTGGGAATTTCTGGAACAAAGGCACACCAACAACACTACACTGCAATCTTGAGAAGCAGCGCTGTGAACCTCGACCGAGCCATGGATACGGACTTGTCCCCGCCGCCGATCCCATTCAAAGACGGAGAGAATGGTGGTCCGAGACCTCAACCCAAGGAAGCCGAGGCTAACATCGCGAAGCTCGGGTCGGAAAGCAGCACTCTAGCCGATGAGTCAGAAGATATCGCCAGGATGGATACGTCCACATGGGGGAAAATGGACAGCATTATGAAACAACGCCAGCGATGCGAAGAAACATGTGGGCTCACAGCCGCGGACGGCCAGCTCAATACAACGAGGCGAGAGGTCGAGGACGACACGGCAGCGACTACACCAAAGCTTGTGAAGGCCGAAACGCGAATGCAAAGACTGTTGAAGCCACGCATTGCCACGCTCTACAGACTTATGAACAATCTCAAGCTCGTGTATGACTTTTCTGGATCTCAGATGACTCCACGCAAGATTCTCGCACTCAAAATCATGGCGAGGGGTGGAGATTGCACTCAAATGTCCCTGCCTCGTGATGGTCAAGACTCGTCTGCTAGGTCGGGCCTGGACGCCCCTCTATCCCTGCAGGAAATTGCGCAGTTCGCCTTGGAGTTGGAACAAGATGCGCAGCTCGTCAAGCAGCTGAAACATTCGGGTACAGAACTACTGGGTGATCACGGTGTCAAGTGCACCATCTGCAGCAAGCCTCTGAAGTTACCCCTGGACATGGTGAAAACGGGTCTTCCATGGAGCGATACCATGGGACCCAGGATCATGCCATGCTGTTCCGCGCTTGTGTGTGTCGAGTGCGCGATTAACCATGTATTCCAAAGGCTAAAGGCCTGGTGGTATGACGACGCCCAGCCCTCTCAAGGCATCAGGTTTACGTGCCCTGATTCCGCGAAGGGGTGCAAAGCGGAAACGGAAATTCTTTCACGCGAAGATATCGGATGGAACAAGGTGACCAACAAGAGGGATACGGCCTCTCAGTACCGGTGGATGCTAGACTGGTGAGTCGATGGCCGCGCCTTACAGAAACCCAGTATTGAACATGATGAGCTGACTCTTTCCACCTTTCTTTGTGGCAGTCTGGACTGGTTCTGGGCCTCTTAGGAAAGTTTAAAGTTTGTTGATGCAGTACCGGGCAGTGTGAAATTGCGATCATTCAAATGCCTGAACGAACGACTCGTTCGTTCAGGCCACATGCAATGCCCATTCGAGGATTTCAAGTCGGGAAAAAGCAAAATTGACCCTCGGATTGGGCCGCGGATGTTCACTAAGATTGTACTTGTCAGCATTGACCACAACGGCCACAGTAATGAAGTGCCACTCTTCGTCTACTGGTTTCGGATTCTTAGACGCCAATGTGTATCGTGCTACGAAGTGTTCAATGAGTACAAGTGGGATGCACTGAACACCGGTGCATATCTTCGCCTCAAATGCAACCATGGTGGTACAATATGCAACCGTTGTTTCGGAAAATGGCTCGAGAAGAAAATTAACGAGTCTGGGCCCCGCGCCTGCGAGACTCTGACGTGCCCAAACTGTCGTACTCGACAGCTCGAAGTCGAGGAGGTGAAACGAGGCGCTAGCCAAAAAACCTTTGACAAGTGAGTTTCTTGTGCTCGACGAGTACTGAACCATGACTGAACTGATTAGGTACATACATAAACGACTGCTCAATGTGGTCAATAATGATGCAGACTTTCGCTGGTGCCTCGGCCGCGGATGCAAAGCCGGCGCAAGCTACGACATTCACAAGCACCCGGAAAACTCGCCAAATTGTGAAGGCGTAAAGATACAATGTAATGAGTGCGGATTCGACATGTGCTTCACCCACCAAGTCCCTTGGCACGATGGTCTTAGTTGTGAAGAGTACAATAAGCAGCACAAACAACCCGAGCCAGTCTCGATCACCCAGTCAACTATGAAAAATTGTCCAGAATGCGGCGCCCCTATCGAGAAGGCAGAAGGCGGTTGTTTCAAAATGACGTGTAAGTCTAATTGAATTGCAAATACGGCGTGTTGAGGGCTTTGCTGACCGAAACCTCAGGCGCCCAATGTAGTCACCAGTTCTGCTGGGACTGCCTTGGACCTTACGACATCACGAGTAACAGATTTAGCCACAGAGAAGGTTGTTCCTTCTTGGGGACTACTTACCGCCCAACACAACTCCAGGGAGTAGACGCCAAGCAAGCTCTCGCGACCAATACGAGGAGGACATTTGGGATGACGGCTAATCAACTCAGGACTTTGTGAGCTATGATGATGGTCATCAGCTTCTTAGTCCGGCCGGGTCACAAGTACACCTCCACCACATTCAACCCAGGTTGAATGATTCTTTCGAGCGGGTACATTGTACAGTTAACAAGACGAGGGACATTCTGAAAGCGGGGCGCGCATTGCACTGTCTCAGGTCCATGGACCTCGTAGACGTTGAGCTTGCTGTTTACCAAGCTTTCAAGCCACTCATGGGCAAGCTGTGTCCTGTGTTGTGGTTATTGTAGACCTCACGCGTCTGTGTGATACAAGCATCGCCGTGAGGCTCTGGGACTGACACAGCCTCATCGTCAGTGACTTCGTTATGATCGCTTTGCCGTGGGAACCTTTCGACAAAGTGTTAAAACCGGCAAATAGTGTTAGAAATAGATAAGCAGAATGAATAAGAGCAAAAGCCAAAGAGATGAGCCTCTGACTTGCTTTCACAACTACCCAGCCATTGTCTTTTTTTCCCACGACGTGCTAGGGGAATCATCTTATGGTAGTGGGGCCGAAGCTAACGACCGTTTGACAGAATCGGGCAAGCCAGCCAAGGTCCCCGCTCGGGCGGTGGTCCGGGATCTAACGAATGAGGAAGGACAGAGCTGCAACGTGAGATGCCCAGGACTGGAAGATCCATGTCCGGTCCGGAGCTTCGACCAAGTTGTCGGCGCCTGGCGGAGACGACAATCGCTGCTCCACGCAGAGAAATCCAGACTCCCACACAAGCGGGACAACGTGGGCTCCGTGTGGCTATTCCGTCGGCGCGAGGCCGTGATGTGTATAAGAAGGCACTGAAAGCCCTCACACAATTCTGTTTGAAAGAACTTGACGTCACCTGTTAGCAAAGTAGCTGCGCGCCATCCCGCCCTTTCGTCCTACATCATGAAGCTTAGCTGGCTTGCCATGGCGGCGGTCCCCGTCGCCGCCGTGAACATCACAATGGTACAAAAGAATACCACCATTGCACCAAGCCCTCTCCCGCCGCCGGGCTCCTCGTCGCAGGGCGAGGAGATCATTCGCCAGTTTAGCAAACTGGACCGCTCCACCAAGTGGAAGCTGGTCGAGGAGGTGCACTTCGAGGGCGACGTGTTCGAACCCGAGGGTATTGTACGCATGGGCGAGAACCGTTACTTTGTGTCGGCAGGTGAATACACCATCAGGACACAAAAGTACAACCAAACCACCAATGGCACGGACAGGACTGCTGGTCAAGGCTTCGGGCACATGATTGTCTTTGATGGCAAGGGACGCCGCGTCGCCGACGCCAGTATCTCTCGAGCTGGCTCGCCCGAGGTAAGTCTTACCATTCCCCCAGTCGGGCTCCGAGAACCTGGAATGCTGAGTTTGCGTTCATACAGTACCACAACGGCGGCCTCGACTATGACGGTACTTATCTCTGGGCCACCCTCTCCGAGTACCGGCCCAACTCGACGGCGACGCTCGTGCGCATGGACCCCGCAACCCTGGAGCCGGAAGAGGTGCTACGTATCCGCGACCACCAAGGCGGGGCCGTGTACGACTGGTCCAACGGCGTGATGCTGACGCTGAACTGGGGATCCCGCGAGGCATCGCTCTGGGACCTGAAGGCGCGGGTCCCGCAGCCGCCGGCTTTCGCGGCAGCACCCCGTGCCAGGGTCCGCAACCCGAGCCACTACACGGATTACCAGGACTGCAAGTACCTGGGCCACTCGCAGCGCTACGACTTCCGGCCGGTCATGGTCTGCGGCGGGATCACTGGCATCTACAACACGACGATTGGAGGCGTGGCCGTTGTCGATATGCAGACCATGGTGCCCCTGATGGAGGTGCCGCTGACCATGACATCGGCGCATGGCAACCTGGTGACCAAGAACCCTATCGATGTGGCCATTGTCGACGGCAAGTTGCGCTTCTTCTTCCTGCCCGACGAGCACAACTCGACTCTGTACGTGTATGAGCCGACAATCTAGACGTATCTCGACATGGAGAAGCAGGGGCCCACAGCATGATGTACATAAAGATATGCTAGGTACTAGCTAGCTATTAGCTCTTACTGGATGCCTCTGAGATATTAGAGGGTGGCCCAATAGGCAATAATAGACGATCAGTGGGGACTCTGATGACTTTATGCAATTAGTAGTATCAAATCAAATCATGGTACATATGTGACTGGGAAAGGAAGAAGGCATGATATCATCGCCGTCTGTCAAGCTTGGTGTTTCGAATGGCCAGGGGAAGGGGAACATTGAACAGGTTTTTGGTAGAAAAGGATTGGCCAATCCGATGAAATGGGGAAAGCGAAGCACGGGCCACATTGAATAACCCCGCCCGGCCTAGAGTTGACGCCCGTCTTTGCCGGGCCATCAAAATCAAGCCACACCCACACAGAGTGCCGAGTTATGAGGTGGAAATCGTCATAACTTCCTGACCTGACCAGGGCGGGCGTTGGTCACGCGAGGTTTGGGCATGGTCCAGACTGACACAATCAATTGACCTGATACCCAAGGGAGAGACGTATTTGAAAAGCTTGCCTTCTTTCGATAGCTGCATTGAGCACAAAGAACTGTGCACATTGGGATCTGATCCATTGTTGTACAATAATGCGCGCCTTGCTTGGGCTGTCATGAGTGAAGTGGTACTTGTGCTCTATGGAGGCTGTGAAGAAAACAATCACGCCCTGCGTCACTGTCTAAAGAGTGTGCCTATCAAGCTTGCCAGCACTTATTCGCAGTGAGAGGCCCTCCAGCCATTCTGACAAGGGGGGTCGGCTGCCCCACCATTTAGCGCTTCCATCCGCCATCGAAGCTTCTACAACATCGCAGAGCCCACCAAAACCTTCCCATGTCTCCCCACTACCGGTTCTACTAAACGTACCTACCGCTATCTTTCTCCTTCACTCTCACCTTCACCTTTCCGACAACTTGCATGCGTCTTCGAATTCACTTCGCAAAAGCGCTCAGCTGAACAAAAACACCTCAATCAGCATACTCGGAAACAGCACAACGTCTGCTTTTCCTTGTCTACTCAACGTACTAAGGACTGGACAGTACATTTCAATCAGGGCGATCTGATCACCTATAAGAAGCACCCCTCCAATCTTCCCGGGATAGCGTCATCACCCCATCGTTATCACAACACAGTCAAGTCTTCTTTGCAAACACCAAGATGGTCAAGGAGACCAAACTCTACGACCAGCTAGGCGTCAAGCCAGAAGCTACACAAGATGAAATCAAGAAGGGTTATCGGTAAGTTTTCTTGGTTCACACACTTCTCACGTTCGCAGGACAGCAACGCTAACCACACATGATTATATAGGAAAATGGCATTGAAATGGCATCCCGACAAGAACAAGGACAACCCGGAAGCGGCTGAGAAGTTCAAGGAGTGCTCTCAAGCATACGAGATCCTCTCGGACCCCGAAAAACGCAAGACTTACGATACCTTCGGTCTCGAGTTCCTGCTCCGAGGCGGCGCTGCCGCTCCCGACGCCGATGGTGCCAACCCCTTCGCTGCCGGCGGCATGCCAGGTGGCTTCCAAGGCTTCAACTTTGGTGGCATGCCCTCTGGAGGTGGCTCGCGCACTTTCCACTTCAGCACAGGCGGTGGCGGCCCTGGAGGATTCAGCTTCAGCAACCCTGAGAACATCTTCTCAGAATTCATGCGCTCCAACCCCGGCGCTGGTGGCGGCATGGGCGGCGAAGACCTCGACGACATTTTCTCGGCGTTTGGTGGCGCACGTGGTGCAGGTGGCGCAAGGCGGATGCGCACATCATTCGGCGACGAGCCCATGGGTCGCGGCGCGAGGCAACACACTCCCGAGGTCACGACTGTGGAGCGGCCGCTGCCCGTCTCTCTTGAGGAGATGTTCAACGGTGTCACCAAGAAGATGAAGATTAAGAGGAAGATGTTCGACGAGACCGGCAAGCGCACGACAACCGACACCGTTCTCGAGGTGCCCATCAAGCCTGGCCTGAAGAAGGGCAGCAAGATCCGATTCAAGGGCGTCGGTGACCAGGAGGAAGGCGGCCAGCAAGATTTGGTTTTCATTGTCGAAGAGGTAAGCAACAAAATTGAATCCCTCCCCAGTCAGATTTGGAACAAAATCACTAACTGCCATCTATAGAAAAAGCACGCTCTTTACTCTCGAGACGGTGACGACATCGTCTTCCCCCTGGAACTGACCTTGAAGGAGGCATTGACGGGCTGGAAGCGAACGGTCACGACCATGGATGGCAAGCAACTGAACCTCGACAAGGCCGGTCCGACCCAGCCGGGCTCTACCGAAACCTACCCTGGCCTGGGCATGCCCATCTCCAAGAAACCTGGCCAGAGAGGCAACTTCGTGGTCAAGTACAACGTCAAGTTCCCGACTAGCCTGACCGCCGCCCAGAAGCAGAAGCTGCGGGAGATCCTATAAACAACACGCCTGACAACACCCGGTATTGGTGATGTTGGAACGGCCACGACACGACATGAATTTTGAATCATTCCTATCACGGCGGCCTATCTGAATAAGAAGACAATGGCATCTGGCGAATTTTCACTTTCTCATCATTCTTGCTTTTGGCACTCAAACGAAAGGGGTGTGGAGCATGGCGGCATTCGGTTCACGATCATGAAGGGGGCCTACGGAGTTCAGGATTTGGTTTTCATTATATTTACTGGCTCTTGCTAGTTGATGGACTTTGCCATAGCATGTGGAGGATGGTGGCTCTTCCGACTGGCCAGCATAGCAATGGCCCAGTTTCGAGCTGCTGATAGGGGCTCTATTCGATAGATTAATATCATGGGGAAGTCCATCTTGACATTCAATTGCATCTGTTTGTTCTGATACTTGTACATAACCAAGTCTTGTATGCGAGGCAATATATGTAGATAATATATCTAGTCAGTACATACACTCCTAGCCGAAACTCGGCGGAGCCGCTACTTTGTGAATATGCATAGATATCCTCCGTGACACCAGAACGCCTATGATCCCACATGCTCTTTTCCCTCCTCTTCCGCAAGGACAAAGCCCATTACTCCGCCATAATGACATCGACATCGCCGCCCGCAGGCCCCAGAGCCGGCGGCGCCAGCGCATCCATCTCCTGCAGCGTGTACTCGACGAGGTAGCTCTCGTCCACCAGCTCCTCCATGCGCTTGTAGTGCCGCTCCGTATACGCCTTGAGTGCCGAGAGCACCTCGCCCACGCTGCGCTGCTGGCCCTGGGCGGCGCCGCCCTTGGTGGCGCGCAGGCTCGAGAGCTTGGACGCCGGGTAGCTGCGCACGAGGGTCCAGAGGATGCGCTGGGCGACGGGCGCCGTGCGGGCGTTGGTGTTCCAGTCGCGCAGGCGCAGGAGCAGCAGGAACAGCTGCTCGTCCGACAGCGTGCGCAGGACCTCGTCGACGGCGAGCAGGCCGCAGAGACTACCGGGCTCGGGCCCCTTGGGCGAGGTGACGACGGCGGTGAAGAGGGAGAGCAGGCGGCCCGGGTGGTTGAGCTGGAGGGCGAGGGTGATGGCCTCGCGGTAGGAGCCGGCGTGGATGTGGTTCTCGAGCTCCTGCTCCTGCTCGATGAGGCGGAGGGCGGCGTCCGAGGCGGCCTGCTGCGTGGCCGAGGACGTGTCCTTCCAGAAGGAGACGGTCGAGTCGCCGCTGCCCGAGACGATGGTGTTGTCGCGGGGGTGCACGGCGAGGGCCCAGACGCGGTCCTCGTGGTTGTCGAGGGTACATTCGGCCTCACCGGAGCTGGCGTCCCAGACCTTGACGAGGCCGTCGCCACCGGCGCTCGCGAACTGGATGTGCCGCTGCTTGTCGGCCTCGGCTGGCAAGTTCAGCCAGGCGACCTTGAGAACGCTGTTGGAGTGGCCTTCAAAGGTGCGGAGGCAGGTGTAGTCGTGCAGACTCCACAGCTTGACCGTCTTGTCACCGCTGCCAGTGAGCACGACACCCTTTCCGGCGACCGGGCCCTCTTCACCCTGGATGACGGGCGTGCTGGGGTGTGCGAACCGGACAGACCAGACTCCCCTGCGATGGCCCTTAAGAATGCCTTGGACCTCGCCCTCCTGAACAGACCAGATCTTTACGGTCCGGTCTTGTGACGCAGAGGCAAATAGTTGTCCAGTAAGGTTGATGTCGATAGCATTGATATCCTTGTCGTGCGCTTTGCGCGTAAAAACGGCTCTGGAGCCCTTCTTGGACGATTGGGCTTGACGAGGAATCTCCCACCTCTTCACGGTCTGATCTTGCGAGCCAGTAATCAGAAAAGGCGGTGGGTTGTTGAGCGGATCGCTGAAGGCAGGCGAGGATTCGGCCGGAACAGTCTTTGGGAGCGCAACAGCTCCAAGGGACTCGGCATGGCCCGCGAATACAGCATAGCAGCTGAATGATCTGCTCGCAGGATCAATCCGCCATAGCCGAGCGGTATTGTCCTTAGCTCCAGTAGCAACCCAATGTCCCGACCAGTCCACATCGAGTGAGATGATGATATCCTCGTGGCCTTTCAGAAGCGCGACATCCTGTCCAAAGTAAGTAGACTCTGTTTGCAGACTATCCGAAGTCGCGTCGCGAGCCGAGACGATCCGTACGTCTTCCGAATTCGTCGCAAGTGCCACCAAAGACTGGTCGGGCAAGAGATAGGCCATATCTATAATGTCGTCGTGGGTTCCCGAGATGCGCCGTATCGATTCGAGAGGGTCGAGTTCGGAAATAGCCGTCAACTTGTCTACAACCGGGAGCTGGTATAATGCCAGGGTATGGTCCATCTGAACAGATACAAGTAGCGACTGCTCGGCACAGTATACTGCGCTGACAATGGCCTCACCCTCAGCCTTGGGGCTCTGGTCCTTGGTCACCTCGCGCCCTGTCTCGCTCTCCCATAACCTGACGCAGCCATTGGACCCGGCGGTGTATGTCAAGCGGCCATCACCAATGAATCCCGCGGCTTCAACCATCTCGAAGCTGGGAACAACCTTCTGGCTCTTCCATGATCGGGCATCCCACCAAATCAAGGTCTTGTCACGACTGGCCGTCACTAGCGAATGCTGCGTCGGCGAGTAATCGACGGCTTGCACATCCGAAGTGTGCGACTCAAGATCTGCAATCACGCTGCGCTTGTGTAGATCCCAAACGCGAATCTTTCCATCCTGACTTCCCGAGGCGAGTCTGAAGTTTATGGTGGGAGAGTCGACGTCCTGCTGTACGTCGTTCTGTTCGATCTTCCGTCCCTTCTTCTTCTTGCCTCGGCTTTGTTCCTCGGCGGCATCGCTAGCGGCGACTTCGAAGAAGCGCAGGGCAGATACCAAGACACTAGGGCCGCGAAAGGTGTGCGTTACATAGCCGCCGAGGATGTCCCAGACTTTGATGTTACCGTCCGCCGCTCCGGTCGCCAATAACGTGCTTGTACGGTCCACGGCGAGGACGACTGCGGGCGTTGAGTGGGGTTTCAGTGTTCGTAAGAGTGTGGTTTCTATTGATTCCAAGTCTTCTGAAGTTTTGAGGGAGTAGATTCGCATTGACAACGATCTCGAGCAAACGATAAGGTGTGATGCGGAGGGCGTTACTGAAGATTTTGTTAGCCGTGGCCTCGGTTTCGCAAACTGGGTATACAACTTACAAGTCAGTGTTGAAATCGGCTCGCCATCCTACGAGAGTCCTGTTAGCAATAGGCCGACACAAAATACAAATTTGCGCCTTTACATACACCCTCGATCTTGGCAAGTTTTTTCCCGTTGGTGAGATCCGTCAGGACAGCGTCCTCGCCGAGGGTCGTGGCCAAAACTCGCGCGCCATTGTCGAGCGCAACAGAGCCTCCGGTGAAAATTGGTTGTATAACATTCTCGACCTCAAAGGTGGTCTTGTACGGCAGCTTGGTCGCCATGTTTGCTGCCGAAAGATGTCTAATTGTGTGCCCCGCGACTGTTATCCGTCGATTTTTTGGAGGGGAGGAGCTTCAAAGATCCTGAATTTTTTTTTGACAATCCGAAGCGATAAGATTAAGGTTATCTTAGCGCCATGCCGCCTCATTAGCAACTGAACTACTGGAATACTGGACCCAGTTTCCCAGGCTCTCTCACTCAAGCCTCTTCAGTCTCTTCTTCAGAGTTACATCCAGTTGGCTCTTTTCAATTCTTCAAAGTATACCTAGCCGTTATGCTGAGAAGCTGGCTACGATATAACCTAGCGCAATATCTGGACATGAATTACGAATCATGTGCTGATAGGAACCACCGTTGACCAATTAGTTCATCAAGCATGGGGAAGCTAGGGCCGCTGACCTCTCAGGCACTGGTGAGTATCAGGCCCTCGCTCAAGAAGCCTCAAAGAACCCAATCGCGCCGTTCATCGATACCTAACTTCTACGCCAGGGCCGCTCCCCATACGATGATGTCGTCCAGGGAGAGGGTGAAGGTGACCTGAGAGCGCCATTACAAATGTATGATGAGCGCGGGCGCCCAGTGAACCCTGAGACTAAGAGAATCAACAAGGATGTCATCCGTTCTCACAATGAGGTGATGCAAGTAATCGGCGTCGCTGAGCCGGACCACGAGGTTCCTGATCTCCAAGCAGAGCTTCGGTTCAAACAGCAAGAAGACGAAGACCGCATTGGACAGCGACTACTCGGTGTGGGTCGTATCCTGGAAATCGGAGGTGTATGGGGAGTGAACGGCATCCGCCAGAGGATTCTGGTGAGTTGTATAACACATCCTCATCGCTGATACTCAACTGACATCAAGGTTTAGATCTATCGAAGATACTCTGCTATACCATTCTATGATCTCTACCGACAGGAGTTGGCCAATGAGTCCATAGGCAGGTCCCTTTTTGCTGGGTTTCCGGCCTTCGTCGCCAGTCATGCCCTTAAGCAGGTGGCATTCACGAACCGAGCAGTGCGCCACAACACCTGGTGCGCATTTCTCTCCTCTAGCAGGCACAACGACTTGCTAACATTCCCAGGGCTCAATTCATTCTTTACTATATCCGCCTCCATCTTCAGATATACGTCTTCCTGCAGCGGATGGGTCTAATGAACTCAACAGCGCCACTGCCCGGCCTGAAATACTTTGTCCCCTTCACAACTTCGTCTCCTATTCCTCCACCACCGCCATTAACTTCATTCTCTTTTCGGGGTGTTCTACAGTACCTTGGAGGAGTGACTATCAGTGTGATTCCGGTCGCAACTTTCCTTCTCTACACAAAAGTACGGACTGTAGTGGCGCGGAATGTGTGGCTGGCTATCTATTCCAACATTCCGAAGCCTGCGAATCGCAGAGCCTTACAGGGTCGATCGTCACTATCTCAAGACTATCTCACACAAGCCCAGATCTCGCAGGATCAGGCTCCTCCGCCTCCTCCACCTCCTCCGCCTCCACCGGCGGAAGCGTCTTTCACAACGGCATCGACCGAAAGCGGTTCTATGTTTGTCGAAGGCGAGCCTAGGAATGGCCACGACATCCCACGAGACGAACCCACCATCCGCGCATTGGAGGGACAGCCGCCTCCAGATCATGCGCAGCTCGGTGCTATACGCAGACAAAGCACCTTCTCAACCCGGGGTGACGAGTACGCTAGTGACGAAGAGGAAACGGAAATCGTGAACGCCACTCTGATCAGCTTCGATGTCGAGGCGACAGATGCCAGCGATACACCGCCTGGCGTTTGGTCGGCGGAACTTCGACCTAATGTTGCCGGGGACCCCCGAAATCCGTCGACAGAGGAACCTATCTATGCAGACAATGCCCTCACAAGACTGCCCTCAGTAATCGCCACCGACGTACTGACAGTGGCTTGTTCCTACATTATAGTTGCGCCATATGAGGCAGCCGCTCTGAGGATGCTGGCACATAGCACCCGAGCCCAACAGGGTCTTCCAGTGTCTGATCTCTACAATGCCAGCTGGTCTGATGGTATATGGTCGATGACGGCCATGACAAACTTTCTCGGGGTGGAAATAGTACATCTAATGATCGAGTCTGAGCTTTGGGGGGTCATGACGCTTCTTGCGGAGCTTTATCGTGGCTGTAGTCCCGACTGGAGCTTCTTCCGCGTGCTGCGCGAGAAGCTATGGGAGGACGACTTGCAGCAGGATGACACTGGGTAAGAAGCCGGAGATGCAAAATTCCACTTGCCGAGGGCGAGCCTGCAATGGCACCATGATACAACGGTGTCCATTTCGCTAGCGGAATCATCGAAATATGTTAATAGCGAACGTTCGTTAACCGTTCATACAATTGTCTCATAATCGCAACCTTCCAAAAACGCCCAGTCCCAGTCCCTGTGTCCCAATCATGCGTTTATCAAGCCCTTCCTTTGCCCTTTGATACCTTTGCGGCCTTTTGCTCATCGACGTAATCCTTGATGATACCATGAAGGTCCTGGTTCCTCCGGGCCAGCAGGAGGACATCATCCGTCGTGACTGTCGTACGGCCAGCATGCTTGCTGAAACTCTCCAGATCTATCGCGACATTTTCTTGAATGGGGGAGTCCATATCAGCGAATACTCTGAGGAAGAATCAGCCATGGTCACAACCTACCGATCTGGGCCCAGACCATCTCGGTGAGGGCGCCAATGAACTGGGGCGTCGCATTCCTGTTTCGCCTCATCGACTCCTCATCTACCATTTTGCCAATGGCGAACCAGAGCGCGGCCTTGAGTCGCTACATGATAGGAGGGCATATTAGCAACACCAACCTTCAACGTGGGTATGAATTCAGCTCACCTCCTGGGCGTCTTCATTCTCATCCTCCGCCATCTTTATATTGCAGATGCAGGCTAAGGTGGTTGAATCGGCTCCGTTGTCAGGGCTCAGTAAGCATCACGAGCCTTCACTCAGTCAGGTCTAGCCGTGAGAGCCAGGCGCGTCATAGCGCGTCGACCCCAAAAAAGCCGCTGCAGAGAACCACCCGGGCGAGCCGCTGCACGTCGCGGTGGGGCCGGCACTTTGACGGGGAGTTCGGTGGGTTGGCAAGGGCACTGATTGGCCTGTGACAGGCTCGACTTTTGCGATTACTTGCGATCTTCTAGAAGGCCAGAGACCCCGTGTTTTCCGCCCGTCTAGCGCCGAATCATGCACTGCAACGCAGGACAGAAAATTGTCTCAAAATGCGACTAGTAAAATGTATGGGGCCCTTGTTTTTCGACTCTGGCATTAATAAGAGCGCAAACCTGCGACTTCGTTCTTTTCCCCAAGGTTCTCTACAATCGAAGCCAGACAATTGATTCGGTGCTTCTCCGAAGACCGCATATTGAGGTGTAAAAAGGGTATTCTGCGCGGAAAGAACTCAACACCCGGGCTTCTCCAAACCACTTCACCCCCACCACCCATACCACCGACTTCCCTGCTCTATCGTACCTCCTAGAAACACCACACAGACACACACCGGAAACGACGAACACCACCGCACACAATGGACGGCATCAAGAACCTCGCCTCGACGGTGACGAGCCGCTTCTCCACCAACGTCTCGGCCTCCTTCTCCGCCCTGACGATGCAGCAGTGGATCCGCCTCGTCGCCATCGTCGGCGCCTACCTCCTCCTGCGCCCTTACATCCTCAAGCTCGGCGCCAAGTTCCAGATGAAGCAGCTCGAGAAGGAAGGCGAGGAGTCGGAGCGCGAGGCCGCGCGCCTCGCCGCCCTGACCCCCAACGAGCTGCGCGGACAGGGCAAGAAGCTCGTCCTGCCCGACGAGAGCGACAGCGAAGGCGAGGAAGGAGGCCAGGCCGAGACGTCGGCCGCCGACTGGGGCAAGAAGGCGCGCAGGCGGCAGCGGAACATGGTCAAGAAGATGCTCGAGGCGCACGAGCAGCGGCTGGCGGACGAGCAGGCGGACGAGGAGGACAAGGATATCCAGGAGTTCTTGGTGGACTAGAAAAACGGGTGCTTGCATTTCGTCTTTCCTAGGGAATAGACTTGCTCTTCACGGGCGTTCGCGGATTGCATCGGCATGCTATATTAGTGGACGACTAGCTAGCTGTAGGATTATGAGCTCTAACAAAGAAGTATAACGTCACCAGGTCAAGGGCATGTGTGTGTTCATCGCTTAGCATGGTTTGGTCATTGTCAAATGATTCATTAGAGCCGGTATATGCAAAGATAATCATATCTACAGTGTTTTACAGGGGCGGCAGCTCCTCTCGACATATCGGACACTGCAACCTGAACCGCAACCACCCCTCCAGACACGCACTGTGGAAGATATGCCGGCACGGTGTGACCATGTACTGCCTCCTGGCGAGCACGCCCGCCACGCCTCCGCCCGCTGGATCTTCTTCCCCTGCGCGGACGACAGGCACTTCGAGGATCTCACAACAGATAGCGCAGTCGATGGTCCGAGTATGGGAGCGTTTCTTGTCTTTCCCTGACCCTTCGCCCTCGCTCTTGGAGCGAACCCGCTCCAGCACCGGTGAGCCGGGGAGCGATGTGGACACGAGCCCGATAGGCAAGCCACCTGCCTCGACGTTGTCCTCTCTGAGCACGGGGTGGTAGTCCCACGCTTCGGGCAGCCAGCCCTTTGGCAGACCATATCTCGGACCCAGTGCATCTTGGAAAGCGAGCACCCAGAGCTGCACCCACAGCCACCCTGCTAGCATCGCGAACGAGCGCCAATCTGGCAGCGCAAAGATGATGTTGTCTCTACGCAGGTAGAAATATGCAAACGGCAGGGCCCGGAGAATGCTCTGGCCGATCATGAAGCGCCAGGAGAAAGCCCGACGGCTGTTGCGCTGGACATTCCGGATGATTTGCGGAACCCAGAGGGAGAAATAGATGAAGGCGATGATGTTGGAGTACGCAGAGCGGACAGACGCCCACCATGTAGTTGCGGCGAGGGATAGGAAGAATAGGAAGATGCCGAGAAGCACGAAACGGCCTGCAATCGTTGAGAAGGGTGTGATGGGGTCCGTTCTTGGTGTGGTGGCCGCTGTTGTTGTAGTTGCAGCGGTGGCTGCGGGTGTAGGGACAGCAGCGGCGCCTGCAGCCGTGTTTTCTGCGATTTCCGCATCGACATCCTGATCTGATGGGATGATTATGGGGGGCGTTGCTACATCGCGAAGCGGTGCCGCGGTTACGGGACGCGGAAGAGAGTCACTGGCAACCGGCGGATTGGGCGGAGGGGTCGGCTGAGCCGAGGCCGTGGCGTTAGCGGCTTGCTGTTGTCTTTCCCGGTTCTCACGATTCCTCCGCTCCGGCGCCTGCGTCCTATAGATCTCACCAAGGAAACTTCCGCCGATTGTCATGGCCATAAAGGCAGCAAAGGTTACGACAAGCGAGGGCAAAAATGTTGTAGAGGCCGATAACGTCCAGAACGAAGAGGCCGCAAATGTAATCCCGTCGGCCAGCACCATGATGCTCACGGTGATAAAGCTAGCACGGCCCAGCGTCGATGGCGTACAGGTCTCCCGCATCTGATTCTTCTGAAGCTGTACTTGGCCGAAAATGATGGCGGCAAAGCCCAAGAGCCACGTTTTGACGGAGTGAAGGAACACCTCTTCTTTCTTACCCACAAGATGCATGCCATCAGCTGGTGCATAGTGCGGAGGCCCCTTGGACTCCATGAAGTAGGAGCAATCAGGTGACCATATGACCGCAGACATCTGCAGCTCCGGTATGTTGCCTATCGGAGCTCCCGTCGGAAATCGAAGCTCGTCCTCCATTCCCTTGACAAGTTGGGCCAGCCTGTCATTCGATCCGAGTCCCGGGGGTGGCCGATAAAGCTTATTCGGGTTGAGAGGGTGAACCTGTAAGTAGACAAGATACTCGCAGTGGGGTGACGGATTCCAATTGTCTTGCGGGCCGTCTGGGTTCGTACTCCAGGGGTTGGATGGGTCGATGAATCTCATGCGCTCTTTCCTACGGAGAACCTCGTCCAGTGTCGAATTGAGCACCTTCTGACTGGACTGGAAGAAGTCTGGCCCTGGTGATAGATGAGGCAACCCAAATATGCCAGCAAACTTCTCGCTCGTAGTAGTTAGCAGCATGACTCCCTGCTTCGGCCAATGCACGCCGTGGAGACGCATCTCGTGTGTAGTCCCCGTGCCCACGACGTCCTCCATCGTGACAGACGCCGCGATCTCTCTGACCAAGCCGCCTCCTTTCGGATATCCGTCCACGAGCACTTGCTCGTACTCGACAGTCTTCTCCTTGTCGTCGATGCGCAGCAGCACCCGGCCCTCGTTGCCAGTGATGTTCCTCCCAAACTCGGCATACATGCCCATCCAGCTCACATCCGGCGTGATCTCTGTCAGGTTATACGACGCCGCTTGTCTCTCCACCGACCCCGGGCGCCGCACCCACTCCCCGCTCACGACGCCCGTCGCGTTCTGCCACGTCGGCTCCGCCTCTCCGGCATCCCACAGGTCCCGGCCCTCCCGCCCGGGGTTCGCGCTGCGGCTCCACTCGACGCACCGGTCGCGGAACCGGCCCAGATCCTCCCAGGCGTACCCGTCGCCGGGGCGAAACCCGGTCATGTTGAGGTGGCGGCCGGCCGTGCCGTGCGGGTCGTCGGTCTGCCTCGGCGCAAAGTCGCCCCAGCGGGTGCTGTTCATGACGCCGTGGGCGGCGCGCTGGCGGGCGAGGCGCTGGGCGATGAGGGACGGCGCCGTGATGAGCCCCGGGGAGGCATCGTTGCCGGCGTTGAGCCAGAGGATCAGGACGATGAGGAAGATGACGCGGGCGTTGTCGTTTGGTTGAGGCATCCTCGTTGTATCCTACGGCGGAGGCCTTCCACTCGCTCGTGCCCTTCGGATTGGATGGCGTGGACTACCTGGACATTGCTGGTATTGTCTGTGAGAGAGCTGTCGGAGACACAGGCTCACGAGAACCACAGGAGACGAATGTTTGAGATTAGACCTTGTCCAAAAGATATTCGATCGTCGATGACGGGAGGTCTCGTGCGACTTGGTAGTGACAGATGCTGATGAGGGATGTGATAGCTTGGTTCCGATGCGCCAGCCCGCTAACGCCACTAAAGAGCTGGACCTCCTAGCCCCACCCGACCCTGACAAACGCCAATCTCCAGGTGCTATCAAGATCAATCGCAACAACAGTCGAGATCTAGCCCCATACACACAGAGCAATACAAGTTTGACGCACCTTTGCGCCATTAGAAGCAACTCAGCCAGATCCCATTGGGCACTATACTTTGAGCATCTTCTCAGTCCCCTGGAGTACAGAGGAATCCCTTATCCAAAGGATGTCTTCAAACAATGAGTCCAGCCAAAGTGGAGTATGTTCTTCACTCATTGTGTTCCCTGACAAGAACTCACCGTACTGACATGTTCCCCACAGACATCTGATGATGCTCGGGCTGATCTGACTGTCCAGCTCGATGAACTTCTGAACACTCTCTCAAACAAGTTCGCTGGTGTGTCTAGCGAGATATTTGCCAAGAGTGAGTACATTCTTGAATGTCAGTCCAAGAGTCTGGCAAGGACACTAATCAAAGCACCGCAGTGGACGACATGGCTAGGAGATTGGACAAGTTGGAGGCAGCACTGCAAACAAACGACAATGACAGCTCCAAATCATCATGATGCTACGATACAAGGCAATGAACTTTAATATGGTATTAGCCACCTCATGCAGTTACGTGGAATTAAGCAAGGCGTTAGCCCTCGGGAAGGGCGATATTGATATTCATCTCATGCTTCTTATCATGAAGTGCTCGTCATCATTTTGTGCTGGTCTAGCCTTATGTGTACATCCTAGCGAGAATATCCCGCGATTTAAGTTCCGTCCGAGAAACTCGTTCACAGCTCGTCCTTACCGCCAGTGACCTTCTCAACAAACTTGCGGAGGACGTTGGTCTTGGCGGTGATCTCGTCCAGCTTGGCCGGGGCCAGGCCACCCTTCTTCAGGATGCCATCCAGGCGGGTCAGCTCCTTGGAGGCAAAGTCGTCGTTCTTGCTCAGCTTGTCGAACACGCGCAAGTAGTACTGGGCGTACTTGATCTGGGCCTGCTCCTTGAGCGTCTCAGCCTCCTTCTTGGCATCAGCAGCAGCCTCAGCGAGGGAGGAACCGCCAGTGAACCTGGCAACGATGTGGTCGAGCGCCTCCAGGGTTCCGGCAATAGCGTCAAGGCCACCTCCGGGGACACGGTGAGTGCCGGCCTGCTTGTTGATGTAGGCGACGATGTCAGCCTCGGATCGTCCGCCGTCGTAGTCAACAGGCGTGGTGCTGCCTGCGGGGAAGAACTTGATGGTAGGGTAAGAGGTGACGCCCTGGTCCGTAGCCAGCTTCTTGCTGTTTCCGGCCTCGGCGTCGACCTTGGCAATCACGACGTTCTCCTCGCCAGCGAAGTCGGTCGCAACATCCTCCCAAGTCGGGGCAAGGTTCTTGCAGTCTAGGAACTTGTTAGCCACGTCAAAGCTGCAATAGGAAATACATTGAGAGACATACGTCCGCACCAGGGAGCGGTGAAGGAAACGAGGACGTGCTTGTCACCACCAATGGTCTTGCCGAAGGTGGAGTCGGTGAGCATCACCACGCTGCTGGGAGGGGCGACCTTCTTCTTGGGCTTGACGCCGGTCTTGTCGGTGATGAAGGCGGCCAGGCTGTCGAGGTCACGGCCGCTGTTGTACTCGGTGGGCTTGTCCGACTTTCCGTCGAACCATTTCAGGGTCGGGAAGCCCTGGACGCCGAACCGCTTTCCGAGAGACTTCTCTGCATCGGCATCAACCTTGGCGATCTGGACCTTGTCCGAGAATTCGAAGGACTGGGCGAGCTCCTCGTAGACGGGAGCCAGGTTCTTGCAGTGGCCGCACCACGGTGCGAAGAACTCGACGAGGGTAGGCTTTCCAGACTTGAGGACGACCTTGTCGAAGTTGTCGGGGATGAGGTCGAGGACCGCCGACTTGGCAGCCACGGCGGTGGCCAGGCCAGCGACGACCAGCGTCTTGAACGAAACCATAGCTTGTTGATAGCTGTTTGAACACGCTGAAAAGGTATACGAGATTAAGAGATTGCAATACTGGTGATTCCGTGAACCCAACAAATAGGCTACCAGAATTGACTGATTTCAAAGCTAGAATCAGAGATATAGCTTTGTCAGGATCGAGGAAGCTATGAAACTGGATAAAGATGCCAGCTTACAAGTACCTAGCTCGTTTCCACAGTGAGAGTGATCACTAATGCCGTCCGAGCTCCATTTACTTGCTCCCTTGAGGCGCATGGCGGCTAAGAGCTGGTCGGACGAGGTCACGGGGCGATAAGACTGCGATAAGACAGAGAAGCTCAGGCCACCAGCCACACCTCGAAAATGCAAGAGACGAAGGAAAATTCTCCACTTTTTCAACGCGCCCGTAGCCACAACTCGCCAATTGGGATCCACCAATCCAACCCTGCGGCCACTGCTTCCCACAAAAGTTTCTGTCGAAAACCCTACTGCGAGAAATATCCCATTTCGGAGCCCCCCTCTCACGACTTCAACCAGCACCACCAAACCGACAAATCCCTTCGAGACCGTCGTTGCAGCCACCAAACCGCAAACATGTCTCACGAATCCGTCTGGAACTCTCGCCCCCGCAAGTACGGCAAGGGCTCTCGCTCTTGGTACGCATAGAATCCCCGGAACCCCCGAAGAAGAGGAGGTGGAAGCACGAAGAGGAGGAAGAGCAGGTCGAAGGAATCAAGGGAAACAAATTTACTAATGTTTTTGCGCAACAGCCGCGTCTGCACCCACCGTGCCGGTCTGATCCGCAAGTACGGCCTCGACATCTGCCGTCAGTGCTTCCGTGAGAAGGCCACCGACATTGGCTTCATCAAGGTACGATGAGAAACCCCCGAACGAGAACACCACTACGGACTGGAGATGGGAAATCTATGAGGGGCGTCGCACGAAGACACGAACAAATGGCTAACGTACGATTTTCTTTGCAGCACCGGTAAATGGTTACGATGTAATGAGTGGAGGGGTGTCTAGTGGGTGGGAAAATTTCAAGTCGACTCGATGCATCCTACGTACCTCGGACCGATGAGCATTTGGGCCGGTCGTGGCTTTCACTGGAGTTTGTTGGTTTTGCTATCGGACATGGTCTCGGAATCTACATACCAGAAGGGGATGACGTTGTCAATGGCAAAAGTGCGGAGTCTCAATTCCAAGATATGAATAGATTCTTTGCCAACCTACATCTGGATTCCGTTTCGATGCGCTCTATGGCCCAGTCGTTTGCAACGGGCTACTGGCTGCTTGAACTGCGCCCGTGTGTGCTCCTGAACTCATGCGCCGTGTGTGCGTCTGTGACATGAAACACCCGTGATCAAAGAATGTTCAAGATGCGATCGTACCCCAGAATGCTAGAACGACAGCTTCACATTAGAGCTGCAGAGAATGACTTGGTAATGGGTATGAGTTCTATTATCGTCTCCGCGGCTTGTCTAAAGTACATGTGAAAGACAAGGGTAGAAGTGGAGGGGAGATCATGAGCCTAGATGTAATGTACAAGATGACCCTCGTAGAGACTTTTCAGATGTGTACAGCCGTTGTACAGTTTCCTTTTTGGTGAGAAAGAAGAACTCCTTTTTTTACCCTCAGACACCAGGCCCAGTCCAAACCATCTTGGACGTTCGCACTCTGCTTTCAGCCCACGACTCGGCGTTCTTCCTTTACTTGATGATGCGAGTGATCAGACCAGTAGCAACGGTCTTGCCACCCTCACGGATGTTGATGCGCTGGCCAGCCTCGACAGCGACGGGGTTGTGCAGAGTGGCAAGCATCTCCACGTTGTCACCGGGCATGACCATCTTGGAGCTGGCGTCCTCGGTACCCTCGGGGAAGAACAGAGCGCAAGACTCGTCGGCAGTGCGGATGAACATCTGGGGACGGTAGTTCTCGTGGAAACCGGTGTGGCGACCACCCTCATCCTTGGACAGGACATACAGGGAGACGAGGAATTGAGTGTGAGCAGTAACGGTGCCGGGCTTAACAATGACCATACCGCGCCTGACATCCTCACGGCGGACACCACGGAGCAGGAGACCAGAGTTGTCACCAGCGCGGGACTCCTCGCAGGACTTCTTGAAGGTCTCAATGTCGGTGACCTTGGTCTTGATGACATCGCCACCCTTGCCGATCAGCTCGACCTCGGAATCCTTCTTGAGGACACCACGCTCGACACGGCCCGAAGCAACGGTACCACGGCCAGCGATGGAGAAGACGTCCTCGACAGACATCAGGAAGGGCTTCTCAAGGTCGCGAGTGGGGGTAGGGATCCACTCGTCGACAGCCTTGAGTAGCTCGTCGATCTTCTGCTCACCAATCTCGGGACGCTTGTTCTCCAGGGCGCACAGAGCGGAACCCAGGATGACAGGGGTCTCATCACCGTCAAAGCCGTACGAGCTCAGCAGTTCACGCATCTCCATCTCGACGAGCTCCAACATCTCGGGGTCCTCGAGGACATCGACCTTGTTGACGAAGACGACGATCTTCTGGACACCGACTTGACGAGCAAGCAGCAAGTGCTCACGGGTCTGGGGCATCTGGCCGTCGGAGGCGGCGACGACAATGATGGCACCGTCCATGTTGGCAGCACCAGTGATCATGTTCTTGATGTAATCGGCGTGACCGGGGCAGTCGACGTGGGAGTAGTGCCTGTTGTCGGTCGAGTACTCGATGTGCGCCGTGGAGATGGTGATACCACGTTTCCGCTCCTCAGGAGCCTTGTCGATGGAGCCATAGTCGAGGAAGCTGGCCATGCCCTTCTCAGCTTGCCTCTTGGTGATGGCGGCGGACAGGGTAGTCTAGTAAAGGATATGAGCGTCAGTCAGTTGCGTCTATAACAGAGGGCCATCATCCGAGGTAAGATCAATTTACCTTGCCATGGTCAACGTGACCGATAGTACCAATGTTCACGTGGGGCTTGCTGCGCTCGTAGACGGCATAGGTTCTGGAGAGGTTGAGGATAGGGGATGCGCTCTGGCGCTGGAGGGTGATGAGAGGGTTGGCGGGCTTGCGCAAGGAGACGCGAGCGGTCCGCAGGAACGGCGCCAGCGTCCTGAGAGAGGCAGACATCTTGATTGAACGTCTGAGAGGGTATTATACGAAAGAGAGGAGATGAAAAGAACAAAATCAAAGAAAGGATCTGAGGCTTCCGGGGGTCGTCTTGACAGGAGCTGCCTCTGTCTTGTCGTCTGGTCTGATGCTAGCAAAATTTCCGGCCTTGGAGAAATTTCGGGAGCGCAGCAAAAGCTAAGGACGCTAGACACGCTCCTTGGGTGGGGCCATTTGCTCTCGCATTGGCCCCTGCTATTCGCCCAATCTGCTACATCGCGATCAACAGGGGGTGGTCATAAAATGTTCCTGGTGATTGGCTGATTGTACATATCCTACATGCGTCCGACCCTTCAACCCTTTAACTACTACGAAGGTTGCAGGCTGAAGTTTCGATCCCCCTGTCAGGTATCGAAAGCTGGGTGGAGGGCTATCCCACTGCCCAATTCCATACAGGTCAGTACCTGGCAGGGACGTGTTATTTACCCTTAACACCTCTGTACCTAGGTATTCAAACCCCAATGGCCATTTCTAGATGCTCATATTCCATGTGCGCGACGTTCTTCAATGGACTGTCACCCATCTGTATCCCTGCAAATAAGTGGTTCTTGAGGGCATGTTGCACTTCTTTCCAGGCTTGAAGGGCTTCGACTTGCTCCTCAGCATGTGACCCATGCGCTTGCAAGAGCCATTCAGCAGTTCCAAATGGTCGCCAAGGCTTTTCGTCGGCCTCGCACTGAACCCATTTGCCCGTCAATCGATAGCCCTCTCGACTCGGTTCATCCAGCTCCGGGGGCGGCGGTGCGATGCCTTCATTAAGGTAAGCTTTAATCTTGCCGATGGTGCAAAGTGACACCGCCGATAACGAGCTGTGACCATCCGAGAGCTGCTCGATCAGCCCAGAATTACCGAAACGTTGGGTCATGGTCAAAGCCTGCTGAAGAGGCGTGATAGGATCATTGGTAGTCGAAATGAAGAGGATCGGCTGTGACGTATTGACAGCTGGTCTGTCTTTTGTCGGAAAGCGATCCAGGTCGAGCGAAGGGTTATCTTCCACTTCGACCTCCCATCCGACACAGCGTGTCGTGACAGTCATCAACTAAAGGCATCGAATTAGCATGAAGCGCTTCATGGCAGGGAGTCGCTGAGGTGTGAGCAATACGTACCACATCTGCAAACGAAGATGTCTTCGCTAGCTCCTCAAACATCTCCTGGACTGCTGGCAAGGGCAGGTTGCTCTACAAGATGACAAACGTTAGCATGGCCCTGGACTGGCAGACTGATATGTAGGTTCATCATGACTTACAAGAGTCTTCCAGTCTGCGCACCCTGTAGCAATGGGGCTGTCCTCTGGGTATTGCGTCAGGTATCGGTCGGCATGACAGATGAGACTGACATCAGGACCACCCGTCAAGCCGCCAAAATCCACATCTCGGTACAGTGTGTCAACTATCAAAGCAAGTGATGGGAAGAACATGACTGGGAAGTACATGAACGTAAAGAGGATCAACTGCAGATGGGCGTGCTGTATGACAGAAGGAACCCGAGCCTGTGGTGAGACCACGATTTTCGGCTCCTTCTTCAGACCGTCCACGACACTGTCGAAGCGTGCCCGGATGTCTTTGACTGCATCACCTTTCCTGTACAGACGACAGTCCTCCTTCGCGGAGTGGCAGAGAGAGAAGAAATGATCCTTGACCTTGTCGGTATCTTGGATTGAAGTCATCCACGCCTGTGCCGTTAGCCTCGTATGCCTTGGCGATACGGACGAAAAATGGATCTACTCACATTCTTGAAGTAGAGATCGCTATCGACAACACCATCCAGTACAAGTCTTCCGACTCGGTCGGCTAAATCCGGAATTGTTAGCCGCAAGCCTTACAGGCCGAGCACATAAAGAAGACTTACGAAACATAGCAGCGAAGGTTGAGCCCAAGAATGTGCCATAGCTGACGCCCCAATACACAAGCTTACCGCGGGTGCTCAGTGATAGGTCACTCTCGGCCTCATCATGCCTCGGAGCTTCCCATTGCCTCGCGCAAGGTCTAGCTATATCCTTTACGCTCTGTGTCCACTCATCCCAAGCATCGACAATCGAGAGCATGTCCTGGGCCACGTGCGGAGTGCCAACATATTTGAAAATGCTGTTCTCAGTGTTCTTGTCTGCACAAAGCTTGCCCATCGCCTTGGCGCGGACGAACATATCTTGAAGCGCCGTTGAACTATCGTTGGCAAGGCCAGTCGACAAGCCTTGGAGACTCCATATCATGCGGTTCATGACAATACGGTTGTGTTCCTCGATCGGAGCCGGCTCGTCTGAGTCATTGAACCCCATGAAGCAGTCGGCTTGCGGCCAGGTGCCCCCGATGCCTCGTGGGTCAAACCCGATAATATCGTGATGTTGGCCCACCACGGCCTGCAAGGCCGGTCCCGTGCCGAGGGCGAAGCTGGTGCCGCTCCCTCCCGGTCCGCCCGGGTTGAGCAGGAGCGGGGATTCGGAGAATTTTCCGGACTCCTCACTGTGGCCTTGACCGGGCAGCATAACCAGGGCAATGTGAACTTTGGGGTGATGGCTAGACTCGTTCAAGGGACGACGGTAGTCCATGGGGACCGTAAGCCGGGCGCAGTGAAAGTTGCCCCTGTCGCGAAAGCATGGTGTCCATGATAGTTTCTCGCTAGGGGTGATCCGGTCCCAGAAAGGGAGGGAATCATTCCCTTGGTTGCCACGGTCAGAACCAAAGAGACTGCGCCGTGGCGTTGAACCCGGATGCAGCCAGAAAAAAACACAGAACGCGGCAATGATTATGAGAAGCCATTGGCCCTTTCTCTTCGGCTTCTGGCGGCTGAAATTGATAGCAATAGCCTCTGATTTTCCAGAAGACATCTTCAGCAACGGTGATGATGATGATGTTGATGGATGCTTGTCATTCGATTCAAGCGTGAGGACAAAACTGTGCCGTACATGCTCTTTAGGCACCACACCTGGAGTGCGGGGTCTGGCATGGATTCCAAGCCGACGATCCGCAGCCTTGGCTCGATTCGATTCATCGTTGTCTCTTTCGGACAATCACTTGCGAGTATGACAATGAACAGCATTCTTTCTGAAATTTGAAGGTAGAACGATAGCTCGTGCCAAATACCTTGCTTACATTTCTAGTGAGACGTGTGCAACGTCTCCCCCAACACCAAGTCGATCCGCTAATAGGGAAAGAATGGAGAGAAGAATAATGATAATAATTATTCGCAACTCGAGAAGAAAGCGAAGAAGCAATTGAGAGCTCTAACCCTTGGTCTTCTGAGGATCACAGGCACAGGAGAGGTTGACGGGTCTGTTCTCTCTGGTCACAACCGGGCACTTACACCGAATGCTGGTCGCCCCAGTGTTTTGGGCGAATCCAAAAATAGAAGAAACAAGCTCTTGCCAATGCGTTCCAACAAGATCATCGAAGCTTCCCCAAAGACACCCAAGGCATGAAGCAAGCTTTGCCTGATGGTCAATCAAATCTTGGCCGTGAATGTCTTTTCTATCATCTCATAATCATTGAAAAATAAGCATGATGACTTTCAGGAAGATAACCAAGTCACCCAATCTACCTACCTGAAGACGGTACTTCTTTCTTCAGTGGTTCACCTAGCTGACGCTGGTAGGGATGATGAGTTCTAGATTCCAATGTCGCGTGGATGGAACCGTCACCCTGTCTATTATCTCTTTGGGTGAGATGCAGTATTCTTTCTGGACTACTTTCTCGGTATTCTCGTCAAAAACCCCCTTCTTCCGGAGGCTTTGTCACCGTGATCGTCGCCAGGGCTTCACGACTGGAGAGCATGCTGATTCTCGCCAAGGCGTCAGAGATCATGTCCGCGAATCTAAATTTGGAGCCTCGCCGCGAAGCCAGGCATTTCACCGGTGCTCGTTCTTGTACGTGAAATAGACCGGCTCCAGTTACAGCAACCGTTTTCGACTGCCGTTGGCTCACACCTGAGATGCTTGGCATGGCCGAGCATGCACTCTTGGCAAGGTCTCAGAAGTGACTGACCCACCTCGAAACACTTTCTTCGAAGCAACCTCAACCCTGGACACACACCGTCTGCTGCTACTCAAATCCCGTTTTGAGTCAATCCGGTGAAGCTGAGGGATCTCTGCCAGGGACCGGCTCTTGGCCGTTCGTTGCCGCCTTCTGCTCTTCGGTACTTGGCCTGCTTGGCACCCCGCGATATCGAAAGCCAAGAGATGTACATCGCCGGCAGGTATATCTCTTGGCCCTGCGAATTACACCCCAAGTCCGCACATACAATGACACCGACCGAACGCCTGCATTCGCCCCAAACACTTCACATACCCCTCAACAGCTCTCACTACTGTATCCTACTTCGTGAAGTCACGTCTCTCGCCAGCCTTGTCGTTGACCAGTGTCATCCTCGTTTCACGCCTAGCTGGCATTGCTCTCTTCCATCTTGGCAAACGAAAGTCCCCAGCAAATAGGCTCGGATCGTGAAGGTCTACGCTCCGCTCAGAGATGCTTCATATCAGCATCTTCAATATACCCCTGTCTTCTTCTCCAGCTCTATCTCTTGGCTTTGTCTTGACTTCCTTGGCTCTTGGCAGTCCCGATGAAGCAATATGCCGGATCACTCAGTCCCAACAAGCACTATATAATTGGCATCTGCGCCAATATCCTGGATGAGGTCTTGTCTCTTTCTCGTCAGCTGGGCTCATTTTCAATTTCGTATTGTTTAGTTTCGCCGTCTTGCTTTGCAATACCTTCGCTTCTTCTCGCTGGTCGTATCTTATAAACTTATTTTTTTGAGCCGTGCCTGTCACTTTATCAAGTCTGCCTCGATTCAGTCTCCCAACATACATAGTCATCGACCATGGTTCGCTACGCCTTTGTTGCTTTCGCCGGCCTGGCGGCTGCCCTTCCTCTGAATATCAACCTGGGGGCCTACTCACCTGCTCTAGTTGTTGGTACGTTTCGCTAACGAAGGTAATCGATGTAATGGAGTGTCTGGAACTGACAAGGCTACAGGTGATGGTGAAATCAGCTTCGGCGGTCGACAGGATGTTTCCAACCTTATGAACGCCCTCGAGGGCGCCGCGGTTAATGCTGCAGGCCAAGCAGCAAACGCAAATGCAGCTGCTACCCCGGAAACACCAGCGGCTGAGCCCCCTGCTGCCGCTGCCAATGCGGCTGATCCCAACCTCCAAGAACAGGTCAGTCTTGGCTTTACCTAAGATTTACATGTACCCCGAACGAAGCATCCGCTTGGCTCAGGAAACAATGTGCGAGATTCAATACACTAACATATCTTCCGCATCCAGGCACAACAAATTGCGTCCCTCCAGGGCCTGGGCAAGGAGATTGCCCCCCGTGTCACCGTCGAGAAGCGAGATCTCGGCGGCTTCGATCGCGCACTCAAATTCGCCGAGGTGGCCCTTGAAAAGGGTCCCAAGGTTCAGCTCGGCACTGGAGCTGAAGGCTCGGGTGTTGGAATCATCGTTGATAATAACAAGGAAGCTGCCGCCCGGCCCGGCACTGGCGCCGAAGCCGAGGCAGCTGCACCCGCTGCTCCTGGCCGTGCCGAGAAACGTGCTGTCGTCGATGAGGAGGCAGGTGTCAAGCCGCTACGCACCCGCGTTACTACTATGTATGTCCGCTCTGGTGTCCCTGCTTGTGAGTAGCATTACTTCCCGCTTTGGCCTCATCGTTTCCCTTCGAGTACCTTCTTATCAACACGTCAGTTGCTAATGCCTCGACTCCAGCGATACAAGGTACGAGTAACGTCGCCCGGAGCGTTGTAGCCGCACCTGGAGCCGCACCTCCCGTCTCTGCCCCGATTGCTGGTCGCAGCGATACCATCGACGCCCTCAACCTCAATGTTGATGGTGAGCAAGGCATCACCATGACCTTTGTGGAACAGGTCGCGGATGATGATGAGTGAGCAGCCAGAGTGCTTTTTCTTTTCCTTTTTGTCCAAGAAAATAAACCAAAAAAGACCCAAATAGGAGGAGATCATTCATGTTGCGCGCCTCAATCTGGAACTTACAGATGGACAAAGTTTAGCATCTGCAATGTGTATATTCTTTTTCTTTTGGGACCTCATCTCTCTAGCATGTACTTCAGCTGTGAAAAGGCTTGTCTGCTGCGATTTGAAGGCGTTTTTGGTGCTGTATGGGGAAACACAGACTTCGGGCATTCTTACATGGGGGGCAACGGCGTTGTATGATCACTTTGATAGACCAGGCAAATTTCATGACGGCGTTCACGACAACGATATGATGGTGCATTGAATTCTCTGTGTTTTTTATATATTGTCAAGGTGTATCATCGCAGGCTCTGAACACCGCAGTCTCGTACATCGCAGTATACAGCCGTCGCCAGGATGCAAGGCGGCGTCAGACTTCATGTCTCGAGCCCACCCTGACTTCCTCCGCTCCCACCATGTCGGGGAGCTTCACTCTTTAGCAATAACTTCTTGTCAACAACATGCGGCCACTCCTTATCTATAGTCCCCTGGACAAAATGGGTGGCTGACACCGCTTTGCGGCAAAGAGGGGTTGATAGCAGAGTGTCGTGTTTCAGTCGTCGGATCGACGCAGACGGCATCAAAGCGCCGGGACATGGGGATCTGAGGCAGTTACCATGATTGTCCCCCGTGGGCGATCATTCGTGAAAAAAGGAGGGAAAAGCATGGGAATTCTCTCCCTCGTAGATCGCGTTTCGTCTGTAGTTATTTTTAACCCAACGCCGTTCGCCTGCCGCCATTATGCAGCTCGATATGCAAAGCAATGGTTGGTGAAGATCTTCATGCCGAGGCGGGACAAGATGCTATTCTCGTCCTTTTTCCAAATGTCGATGATATGGCTTCGTCGACGAGCGTCAAGTATTTGCAATAAGGAGATGATTAATTGCAGGATCGTCTAATGAGGGGACATGCTTTCATTTGTCCCACTCCTTGTACGCCTTTTGCTTCTGCCGCGTGTTCCAGCCCAGCTTGCCGCTGATGCTGTTGACCCAGTCCTCGCTGCGGCGGCCCGGGGCCTGCACCGAGGCAAAGGGGTACCGGCTGGCGCTGATGGTGACATAGTCGCCCGGCTTGAGCTCCATACGCTCGCGGCCGTCGAAGCTCGCCCAGGAGGAGGTGCGGGCATTGTAGGGGACGCCGACGCGCAGGACGATGGTGTCCGGAAGGATGATGGGGCGGAAGGACAGGGTATGCGCGCAGATGGCAGTGACGAGCATGACGGGGTTCTCTGGGTGGCAGAGGGAGCCTCCGGCGGCAAGGTTGTAAGCCGTCGAGCCGGTGGGCGTGGAGACGCAGATGCCGTCGGCCAGGACGGAGGTGAAGTGTTCATCGTCACCGAAGATCTCGGTGTAAGACATAGCTGGCATGATATGTTAGTAACAGAGTTGGCAGGGTCAGGTATCAGACAATGGGACATACTGGGATTAGGACCTCGGTCCACAACCACCTCATTGAGTATCTCAAAGGTTCCATCAGGGCGATGAGTGTGCTCATCGTCCTTCTCTTCGCCGATCAGTTCCTCCACTAAATCTCGTCCGGATTCATCGTCGTCTTGTCCGTCTTGACTTCCAGCTGTGAGTCGAGGAGTCTGCTTCTTCTGGCTCCTCATGATCGTTCCCTCGAATCGGAGCCTCAAACTCACGGTGACGCCCTCGTTGAATGCCGTTGTTAACGTCTTTTGATAGTCTTCAAAGTCGAACTTGGTCAGGAATCCCAGACTACCGAGAGCAAAACTCAAGACTGGTGGCACAATTCTCTGGAAGAGCCAGCTGGCATACAGCACCGTACCGTCGCCGCCGAGAGTGATGACAAAGTCGAAGGTATGCGGTCTCGCGCGCGGCATTCCCTCATCCCACCAGCGCAAGCGCCTGGCGATATCCTTGCTGGCCTCCTCGGAGACCTCTCCCGCCTCGACGTAGTCCTTCTGTAGTTCCGCGATGAGCCCAGCAGCATCGAACTTCTTATTGTCCTTCAGGCTTCGCTCCAGGTACACAGTGTATCTGACGTCTCGGTCCTTGTCCAGCAACCAGCGTGTCAGCTCCCTGGTCTTTGGAACCAAGTCCTGGTCATAGATCTTGGTCAGCAGGAAGATGGTCTTGACTCTGAACTTGAGCCGCATGCTACCCAGCCTCCTGCTGAGCTCGCGCACGCCCCATGCCATCTCGCTGAGTTGCTTCTTTGTGAGCAGGCGGCTGTGCATGATGTCATGCTCTGCGGCGTCGAGATCAATCTGAGAGCCTGATTTTGCGATCTTATGCCTCCATTCCTTCTGGTCCGTTTGGCCCGCTTCGCTGCCGTCACTAAAGTCCATAGCAATTGCGGGTGTATTGGCGCCAGAGCCTCGTGCTCGTGCATGATGAGGAGCTCCCTTGGGCTCGACCTTGCGATTAAGGCCAAGCTCCTCGGTAGCGTCGGAGCTGTGATTTGTGACAGTGAACTGCTCGGGCCTCGAGCTACCTGCAGCTTGCGCCCGCCGCTGCGACTCGAGAAATTGGTGGACTACGCAATGCGCTTTGTTATTGACGTGACGTATCTTGGGAGGTGGTGTTTCGGCTGCGACGAGAGAGCTCTTCCTGCGGTACGGATTGGAGGGGTCGAACATGACCTGGCGATTAAAGTTGGAGTCAGTACGGGCGACCTGTGCATAGTAGACTTTAATTCACGATCTTTCATCAGCCTTACCTCTACTGCCTTGCGATCTTCGTCGCTGGCACTGGATGGGCCATCATTCACGCCATCATCAAAGGTGATGTGCCTCTCATGGTGGTCTTCAGGCCCGCCCATCTTATCCGGAGATGGATCGCAATCCCTTGGTGCACTGTAGATGGTGCTGGGATGCTGTTATTGTTGTGCGTGAAAATGTTACTTGAAATGATCTTGTAGTATGAAACCTATGTGCAAAGCTCTAAGGATGAGTCCTGCACATCACGTTGTCAAGAGAAGGTGAGAATGCGACAAGAGGGAGTGCATTCTTCGCAATGAATCCCATCTTCCAGGCTCCCCACCTCCAGAAACAAGCGCTACAGTGTGGGGGTTTCAATGCGATCTCAGGGCACGGACCACCAAATATGACGTTGTAAGTCCGCTGATAAAGCTGATAAATCGCCTACATTGTAGGCTATTTCAAGTGTCGGAATGACGCTTTGATTATTAGTGTTCCTTGAACCAATCATCATCTTGTTCCTGGATATTACTTGAGTAAGAACATGTATACGAAACCCCCCAAGTCTAGTTGACCCGCAACTGCTGAACTGTGTAGTAGTGAAGATATGTTGATACAACGAATATAGGGGGTTGAATATCAGAGGTCAGACTGGTGTATATCAATGTTTGAAAGAACAAGTAGTCCAATACCATGCAAAGGTTAAGAGTATATGGTTTTGATTCAATACCTAGGTACTTTAGTGGTACGGGTTTAGTGTTTGGCCGGAAGAGCCTTCGCTTTCGGATGGGGGAGAAGAGTTGACCGATGCACCTTCAAGGGCTCGTAGTCAGATACTGGAGTCCCGATATTGGTAACCTTTGGATCAAACACTAGGATATATGTGCTTGATTTGTATCTAGAGTGCTTTTAGGTCGAAATGTGGTCTTAGACAAATACTTCGCCATTGGCCTATAATTGCCGATATGGGCACGCGAAGCTAGACAGACCTATGCGGACGTGAACCAGGGATATAAGTGGTCTATTACTGCTGGCATGTCAACAAAGATGTTGAAACACCAGTGGAGGGTAGGTTGTGTGCTCGTTTGATGCGATGTAGTCTGCAAATCGAGGGAAAAGGCATGGCATATGCGAGTGGCCTATGGGATCCTTTCCGGCTGTGTTCGAGCGGAGTCACCTTCTGTCAAGCACGCAACTTATCGATCAATGACATGTAGTCCGGGGAACTGAAGAGTCCAGGGGGGGTACTAGACTCTGGTGGCGATGGGATGTTATATCAGAGGTGGCGAATCGGAGTTGCAGCCGTCTCTGCCCGGGACCTGGTTAAACTTCGGATGCTTCACCGACCACCCTCTTCTCTCCTTCTGGCGGGTTCTTGTACATCAAACACACCTGTAAGGATAATAGTTTTGCTGTGAAGATACATTCAAGATCTCAGTTGTCCGTCGGACTTCATTGCCCATATTTCCGCGCTCTTAACAGCCAAGACAGCCATTCCCGCTGTGCGGGGAATCAGGCCCGAGAGACCGTTACCCAAGCCCGGACAAGAGGCCTGGGCTAGCTAGCGGGGTGGTTACTATATAAGTAGCTGGCAGTCCTAGCACCGCTACAACTGCGTGCTCTCAATTTTCTCTCGCTATCTCGCTTTGTCTCTGCGAGGACTTATGCAGCCCAGCTCTATAGTCGTTCAGGTTCATGAGTTTCTTGCATGATGTCTTCACAAGCCACATCTCAGCTTATGTGGCAGCAGGTGTCACCAAGCATCTGGGAACGCGACGCTGATGACATCGAGCGGTCGTATGCCGTCTCAGCTAAGCTTTATGAGGGGAGCGGCCGTATGTACTTTGCTATCACCGGCCATCTCTCGGTGACGCTTCCAGTCTCGCCAGAGACTTCCGACTTCAGTGACGCCGAAACCCGATTTGATAAGGCGTTGCAGACCGCTTGGCTGCAGACACGCTACGACTACCCGACGATTGCTTCCATCGTCTCTCTTGATGAACACCGTGGGAATTGGAAGAAGACATACCGCACTCTCCAAAGTACAGCAGATCTGGAAGGATGGTTGGAAGAAACATTGAAGCACGTTTCGACGGGCCAGAGCGGCGTGGAGTGGGCAAACTCCGATCCTCCTGCACCCAAGCTTCCCACGCTGTTCGTCATCGCACCTCCTAAGCAGGATGGTTTTATTCGTCGCGATCTCGTCCTCCGGTCCCCCCACGATATTATCGACGGAATCGGCACACTGCTTCTCTTGAACAACTTGATAACACACGCTTCCAAAGCATATGACACCGATGCCTCACCGCAGCTGCTACCTACCGATGGTTCAGAGGCAGCAAACCTCAGCCCACCTTATCGTATCGCGGCCGCGGTCCCCAACGTACCAACGCCAGCTCAACAAAAGAGACTCGACGAGCTCGTGCCCAGGACAGCTCCTCCAAAACAGGACCCCGACGTTGAGATTATTGGCATCCCATATACAAAGGGAATTGCCATTCCCGGCCGTCATCAGCGAGTCGCCATCACCCTCTCTACAGAGGAGACTTTGACCCTCGCCGCTGCATGTAAGGCCGCCGGTGCCACCGTCACCCACGCCTTCCATGCTGCCATCGCCATGAGCTTGCGCGATGCGCAGGAGAGGAGGCAAGAAGACCGCCGCGTCAGATACGTCAACTACATCCTACGCAACGAGAGGGGCAGGTGTGTCGCGCCTTACAATACGCCAAAACATGCAGCAGCCTTGTATCACTCCGTACCACAGAAGAGCCTAATCGTGGACATGATGGTACAAGCAGTAGGGGATAGCCCACCCAGCGAGGAGTCGCTTAGGATCCACCAGCAAGAGTTTCGGCGGATTCTGGACATTATGAAAGGTTTTTACCATAGTGTTCAAGACGATGCTGATCATTATGCACTGGCGCCTTACATCTGGGCAGCGGGCACTCCGACGCTGCCGCCAGTTGAGAAGGGCAAGACTCTCCCCGTACCTCCTCCGGCTGTCCTTGCGCCCGTCACTATCTCTAGTATGGGGGTTGTTGACAAGATAATGCCCTCAACAAATGGTGTCTTCGAGTTGCATGACCCTTGGGTCACCGGGGAAGAGCTACGTAGTGGTCTTGGACTGTTTCTGGGCACATACCGTGGCCGATTGTGCCTCAGTGGTGCCTACAATGAGGCGTGGCATGGTAAGGAGAAGGTGCTGAGCTATCTGAATCAATGCAAAGAAGTTGTGTTCCGCGGTTTTGGCATCTAGCAGAGGTAGACTTTCAGCTATCCCAAATATCCCACAATCGTATGCAATGATCTTTCAACGATTCAAGAGTAAACAAGAACGAGTTAGCGAGACTACAGTGACGACCTAGACTTGGCTGTCTCCATGATAGTGATTCGGAGGTTACGATCAGCGGAGAATCGGAGAATAGACCAAGACAGTAGCCACCGAACTCCGAGCACCCCAAAACGAAAACAGGTCCACTACTAAGCTTCAGTAAACCGATAGTCTGATCCTTGCACCACGTGGAGACCTGTTAGGAACCATCCGTGGGATAGGTGGTGATGCATAGTGTTGCACCTGACCGCTGGAGCTGTATACTGTATTAAAAACCCTTGAAACCTGGTATTATAGGGCCGCATGTGTTTCGAAACGGTCAAGCATATTCATGGAATTATACATGTCTATACTCTATAGTCGCCATGCCAACGAGTCACTCGTACGTATTCGCTGGGCGTCAGTCTCGCAGAGGGTGTTTCTCGGAGTATTACCACCAAGGGCCTTTAACAATGAGGAAGGACGTCACCTCAGCGGCGGATAACTCAGCGGGTTACTCCGTCGAGCGGAGCTTGGGCGGAGCTGGCGCGGAACCGGGGCGGAGGACCCGGAGACGTCAAAAAGAGCGGACCCGAAGTTTAACCGTAGCTTCCCATTCTGGTCATTCCGATGGACCCAGATTAAAACACGAAGTGGCGGCCCGACAGCCCCGGTGGCCCGCAAAACACCAGACGTCAAGTACATATCGAGGCACCAGGGGGGGTTCAAGACTTAACACAGGACAGATAAATATGGCAGACCTGTTGGTGCTGTTCCCAGTGTGGATCAACGTTCGATAGTCCTTTCAGAGGCAATCATTGTCCGCCGACCTTCATTCAGAGCACTTGACGAGTCGAGATGGCTACCACCATTGTCGAAACCCGGACACAGGAAGCCTACCAGGCTCCCGACCCGGAGCCGGCCCCGGAGCCTGCTGCACGAGCTGTCGGCCGCACATTGGAACCCATGCTCGCCGAGGAGCCGCCGGAGAAGTTCCTGGACAGGATCGCAGTCCTCCGGCTCGCCAGCGTCGGCTTCGCCTTCTTCGTCGCCGGAGTCAACGACGGCAGCATCGGCGCCCTCATCCCTTACAACATCAAGGACTACAACATCAACACAAACATCGTCTCGAGCGTGTACGGCGCCAGCTTCGCCGGCTGGCTCCTCGCCGCCCTGACGCAGACCCACCTGCGCCAGCGCTGCGACATCGGCGTCCTCTTCGCCCTCGGCGGCGCCATGCAGCTCGTCAGTCAGGCCCTGCGCGTCTGGAGGCTGCCCTTCCCGCTCTTCGCCGTCAGCTTCTTCTTCGCCAGCCTGGGCCAGGCCTACCAGGACACCCAGGGCAACACCTTTGTCACGTCGCTGCGCTCCTCGCACCGCTGGTTCGGCTTCATCCACGGCATGTACTCGGGCGGCTGCCTCGTGGGGCCATTTGTCGCGACGGCTATCGCCTCCCACTCCCGCTGGGAGCTCTTCTACGCCGTGCCCCTGGGCATGTCGGCCGTGAATCTGGCCCTGGCGCTCGTGGCGTTCTGGCAGCAGATGAGGCTCGTGCGGAGGCCCGGCAAAGGCGCCGTGGACCGGCAGGTCGCTCACGGGGAGGGAGAGGATAATGAGGCGGGGCAAGACTCGGCGTCCAAGCTAATCAGCCTGACCTTCCGCACCAAGAGCGTCTGGATGCTGAGCCTGTTCTACTTCTTCAGCCTCGGCGCCGCCATCACGGCCGCAGGCTGGGTCGTCGAGTACCTTGTCACCGTCCGGCACGGAGACCTGTCCAAGATGGGATACGTCCCCGCGGGTTTCAACGGAGGATCCCTGCTTGGGAGGCTCTTCCTCGTCGAGCCGGTCCACCGCTGGGGCACGCGTCGTATGGTGCTACTCTTTTGTGTCCTGTCCATCGGGCTGCAGCTGCTCTTCTGGCTCGTGCCCAATATCATCGCTGCGTCGGTCGCCATTAGCTTGTTCGGCTTCTTCACGGGCCCCTTCTTCCCGGTCGGCATGTCTGTAGCTCAGAAGCTCTTCTCTCCCAACTTCCGCCCGACCGCCATGGGCTTCCTCTTCGTCATCGCCCAGCTCGGCGGGTCTCTCTTCCCCATCATCACTGGAGTCATTGCCGGGTCTTCGAGCGTATCCGTCATGCAGCCCATCTTGGTGGGACTCATGGTGGCGACCACGGTAAGTTGGCTCCTTGTGCCGAAGGCCAAGGCGAGTGGAAATGAGGCTCTGCATCAGGAGTGAAGAGACATGCTATCACGGCATTTGCAGAAGATTCGACTTCATGTTGGAAAGTAAGGCACAAGTGGTATAACTACGTGCTATGTAATTCCATCAACTCCATAGCCAAGGATTCCTCTCCCGGGTCTCGAGGCTGAATTCAAACCAACGCTATAATGCTGTCTATGTGTACATCTGTCACACAACCAAGTATGTACAATGCAGTAGAAACAATGAAAGTGGCAGTGAGACATTCACCATTCGTCATCATCGTCGAGGTTCCATCCGTCGCCAACATCCGCCCAGCCACTCGCCCAGCGTCGGCCTTGTCCTTCGCCGCCTGTCCGTAGGTCCGTCGCCCGGATTCTGTCCTCAGACCATCGTCGGACAACGTAGTCATCGCCAATTGTGATTAATCTTCCCTCATTCGTCCAGCTCAGAGCACCGACCTCTTTACTGTGGCCTCGAACAAGGGCAGTACCGTAATCGCGGAGAATTGGGATGGTGTCTGAGGATCGACCGGAAAGACTTGTGGTGCTGTTTGTTCTGAAGAGGCCTGGCCGTCTTGGGGCGGTAGATGAGAACAATGTAGATTCGAATGAGGGAAGCTGTCCCTCTGAGTGCATGGACGAGAAACGTTGCTGCAAGTACCGCTCGTCGGTGGGGAACAGGACAGCGCAGGCATCGCTGCTACCAACGGCAAGAAGTTCGGACTGCCCACCACGAGCAGGCCTTATGGCTGACTTGATATAAAACGACGAAGCCCGGAAATTGCTGTGTCGGAAACCATAGATGGGGCCCAACCCTTCCCGACCAGCACCGTGACGCCGGCGGGGCGGCTCACCTCCTGAAGCCAGCTCCGGGGCATGGCCGAGCACGAGGTGAGCCGTGGAGTAAGCATAGACTGTGTTGTCCTTGCATGCGGTGTAAAGCCGTGCCCCATCGGTGCTCAGACTCATGGAGCTGATGCCATACGGACGCCACTGTGTGTGGCTCACAGGTGGACTGGTGAAGGAAACCGGTGACGCGGTCTTGTGGCGTGAACTGTGAATATTGCGGATATCCCACAGCTTGATAGATGCATCGGCCTCGCATGCTGACAGGAGAAGATGTTCCCGGCCAGCAGGCAGGAACTGGAGGGCAGTTACCGACACCTCCCCGAGACGACCCGGCACCTCGAAACGGGCAGCGACATCAGCGGATGTTGCCTGGTTTTGCGACTTGCTTTGTCGCACAGTGCGTGCGTGAGCATTATAAAGGCTGTTGACTACGCAGCCCTGAGTGATCTTGCGTGGGAGACGAAAGCCAAGGGATGGCTTTCGGCCATAAGAGCCAAACTCTTCGACTGGCGGGCCCTTGCACCGCAGATCCCATATTTGAACGCTGCCATCTCTGCTCGAGGTAGCAAGCACACTGCCCTGTCCGGTGCCCGGCTGAAATCGGATTTGCTTCAGCGAGGCCGAGTGATGGCCAAGAATGGAGATCGGCGTCTGGGTCATCATGTCGATAACCTTGCCCGTCTGATCTCCCGAAGCCGTCGCCAAAAGACTATCGTCTGTGGAGAAGTCAAGGTCGATAATGGCGTTGCCGTGCGTTTGGAATCCAATATAGGGATCCCGGAACTCCTTCGACACGCCATTGCCTGCGGACATAGAGTCCAAAAGTCTGATGTGGCCTTCCTCGTCCCCAATCGCTATCATGCTGTTCGCTAAGGGAATCGTTAGGAACTTCATCCATAAGGTGTGGGGAGACTTTGTCAAATCAAAACTTACTGTTGCAGGTAGCCACACAAAATGGTATGCAGGTAGCTGAGCCTTCGTGACTCGAGCAGAGATGGAAATCGTCCTTCGTGCTGCAAAAGTCCGCCGTCTCGAATCGCCAGTCTAGCAAGTTATGTCAATATGCATGTGAGGACGATATGTCAGTTGAGCAACTGTGGCCTCTTACCAATGACAGGCTTCGACAAGAACTGCTCTCCAACATGGGGCATGCCGCCTAGTTGCCGCTGGGCCAGTTGACCAGCAAAGCCCCGATGCTTCAGAGTTGTGATCTTGCCAAGAGACCGGGTCAGGTCAGCCATATCCGCGTCCTCAACCTCATCTTCGTCATCCGACAGCTCCTGGCTTAAGCGGCTAGAGTGAAGAGAGTCAATTGGGCTCAGCAATGCAGACTCGGCGCTGAACCTGGGTGCGGTTATGGGTGTTTGGTCCAGAAGGCGAGCGGAAGGCTTGAGAGGCGATGACTCTGGAGTGTGGCCAAGCTTTCTCCTCTTGACCTGAGGTGTTTGTTGAGGCGAGCCACGAGCATGCCCACTAGGCAGAGAGATGGGCTTCAACGGACTAGAAGGGGTCTGTGATCGGTTCAAGGCACCAGCGGTCAGCTCACGCAAGGCCTTCCTAGCAGCACTTGGGCGGGCAGAGACCCTGGAGGACTGGCGTGGCGTGAAGAACCTTTCGAACTTTCGGGGTGTGATCGAGGGCTGGCGACGTTCTTTGCCTCCTAGACTTGTGGGCGGCGCTCTGGGAGGTGAGAGGAGCCGAGGATCATCTCCGCTATTCGCACCGCACGAGGGGTCGTTCTCGGCCATTTCCGGTCTGAGTATGTGTTGTGTAGGGTAACCTATTGAGACTCGGCTCAACCCCTCCCACGAAGTGATCCGATGATGCTCACGTGGAGCCAATGGACATGACAAGATGCTGAGAAGAAAGTGGTCTCCAAAGAAAACAAAGACAGAAACACACGCCCCTAGAATGCGTGAAACTGATTGACGGCTTAGAGAATTGTTGAGTAGTATGGATGAATGGTGAGCGGGGGAGAGAAGAGGAGTAAAGGCCTGCATCCACGACCAGTATGAAGATGAAGGGTGGTGGAGGTCGATATAATCCTTGGTGACGCGATGCACGTTGAACGCGCTCCGATCCGCGACCAAGCTACGGGGGTGGTTTAAGTGCTTGCGCGCACCAACCCGCGTTTGTCAGGGCTGCCATCCAATCGCTAGAGCTCGCTAGTGCCCGCTAGTGCTGGCCCAAGTGCCAAAGTGGTGAAGGAACCCAGCCACGGGCCAGCACAGCACCTATGCGCGGGTGGTCCACTGACGGCCTCCCCCAAATCCACTGAGCCACCCGCCTAACTCCCACACTGCCAATTGATCAATCCCTAGCTGAAATCCTTATCGCAGGCACTAGCCAAAACCCCCACTAAAATTTTCTTATCGATCGGGGTCCTGTCGCAGAAAAATTTCGAAAATCCGCTTGCAATACACACGATCTGGTTAGAGGCGGTAACTTAGGACAAGAGTTGGACCACCCTCACCCATCGCCATCGACATCGCCCGGCCCTGCTCTCGCTAGGCACAAACCAAGATGGCGATCCAGAAGAAGCACGGCAAAGGCCGTCTCGACAAGTGGTACAAGCTTGCCAAGGAGAAGGGATATCGTGCCCGTGCCGCCTTCAAGTTGATCCAGCTCAACAAGAAATATGGCTTCCTCGAGAAGAGCAAGGTCCTTTTGGATCTGTGTGCCGCCCCTGGCTCCTGGTGCCAGGTTGCTGCCGAGGTCATGCCCGTCAACAGCATCATCATTGGTGTCGATCTCGCCCCCATCAGACCGATTCCCAAAGTCATCACCTTCCAGAGCGATATCACCACTGAGAAGTGCAGAGCCACCATCCGCGGCCACCTCAAGACCTGGAAGGCCGACACTGTTCTTCACGATGGTGCCCCCAACGTCGGAACTGCCTGGGTGCAGGATTCGTTCAACCAGGCCGAGCTGACCCTCCAGGCCATGAAGTTGGCGACCGACTTCTTGATTGAGGGCGGCACTTTCGTTACGAAGGTCTTTCGCTCCAAGGACTACAACTCACTCCTCTGGGTCTTCAACCAACTATTCACCAAGGTGGAGGCAACGAAACCCCCCAGTTCTCGAAATGTTTCTGCAGAAATTTTCGTTGTCTGCAAGGGCTTCAAAGCGCCCAAACGCATTGATCCCAGGTTCCTCGACCCCAAGGCCGTTTTCGAAGAGCTGGCCGCCCCGACCCCCAACAACGAAGCCAAGGTGTACAACCCTGAAGTGAAGAAGAGGAAGCGTGAAGGTTACGAAGAGGGCGATTATACACAATTCAAGGAAATCCCCGCAAGCGAGTTCATCCAGACGACTGATCCCATTGCCATTCTCGGAAGCATCAACCGTCTGACCTTCACCCAACCGAAGAATGGTGATGTTGCCCTTGCAGCACTCGGGAAGCTTCCGGAGACCACAGAGGAGATCAAACTATACTGCAACGATCTTCGAGTACTCGGTCGGAAAGAATTCAAACTACTATTGCGATGGCGGTTACGGGTCCGAGAAATCTTTGGATTCGCTACTAGGAAGGGTGCGCAGGCCGACCTGAGCGAGGAAGTCGCCGAGGTCGACACCATGGACGAGGAGATGAAGGCCCAACAGGAGTTGCAGGATCTCAAGGACAAGGAGAGCTCCAAGAAGAAGAGGGAGCGAAGGCGTGAGAATGAGAAGAAACAAAAAGATATCGTGCGTATGCAGCTCAACATGACCACTCCCATGGATATTGGTATGGAGCAAGCAGGACCGCAGGGCGAAGGTGCGATGTTCGCACTCAAGTCCGTTGACAAAGCTGGTGCATTGTCCAGGCTGGCCCGTGGTAAAATGGCCGTCATAAATGAGACGGCCACGAAGAAGGATCACGATAGTGGTCTTGGTTCATCCGGGGAGACAGATGATGACAGTGACGAGGAAGAGGACCGTCTTGAGAGAGAGCTTGACGACATGTACGACAACTTCAAGGAGGCGAAAGCAGAAAGAGATGCCAAGTACCGAGCCAAGCGCGCAAGGGCAGAGCATGAAGATGGCGGATGGGAAGGATTCTCTGGTAGCGACAAGGATCAGAGCGACAGCGATAGCGACCTCGAAGAGGACAGCGATGAAGACATGGACGATGACGAGCCGGCCGTCTCAAGGAAGTCTTTGCTGACTGACTTGGACAACGAGCCTGCGGACGACAACAGCGGTCTGTCCAAGCGAGCCCGGGTATTCTTCAACGATGACATCTTCAAGGATATTCCGGGGCTCGGGGACGACGATGACGAAGAACAAGAAGAGAACGATGACGACTACGAAGACGTCGAGGATGACGAAGTCTTCTCCGAAGAAGAGCCTGACGTCCCCTCAAAGCAGGTCTCAAAGGAGTCCGTAAAGCAGGACAGCAAAGCCAAGTCCAAGTCTGCGCCCGTCTACGACTCAAGCGACAGTGACGAAGAGGAAGAGGAGGTAAAGGTTCAACGTGTTAAGCGTGGCGAGCAGGAGGAGGAAGACTGGGAGGAGACGGACGAGAGGCGCCGCGCGAACGAACCAGTCGGTAAGCACGCCTTGGCCCTAATCTCATGATGGGCCTTCTCACTGACTAAATCTAGACATCGATATCATCACTGCCGAGGCCATGACTCTGGCCCACTCTCTAGCCACCGGCCAAAAGACGAAACACGATCTCATCGACGAAGGCTACAATAAGCACGCTCTGCGAGACCGCGATGGCCTGCCAGACTGGTTCGTCGAGGACGAGTCCAAGCACGACAAACTCCAGAGGCCTCGGTCCAAGGAGGCCGCCGCCGCCATCCGGGAGAAGACGCGCGCCGTCAACGCGCGCCCCATCAAGAAGGTGCGCGAGGCCAAGGCGCGCAAGAAGTTCAAGACGGCGCAGCGCCTCGAGAAGCTCAAGAAGAAGTCGGAGATGCTCGCCAGCGAGGAGGGCATGACGGAGAAGGAGAAGGCCGACAGCATCCAGCGGCTGATGGCCCGGGCGGCGCGCAAGAAGCCCAGGCAGGCGACCAAGGTGGTCGTTGCCAAGGGGTCGAACCGCGGCATCAAGTCCCGGCCCAAGGGCGTCAAGGGCCGGTACCGCATGGTCGACCCGAGGATGCGCAAGGACATGCGCGCCCTCAAGAGGGTGGCGCAGAGGAGCAAGAAGAGGTGACGGTCTCATAGATAGATACCAATGGAAGCATTTTCAGGCGCAACACAAATTTTATGGATAGGTATATCTTGATTGATCGCTCAAGCACATCTTATCGTAGTGACAGGAAACCATCATTGTGCTTGAGTCCCCGACCAAGCACTTGGATCAAGCGAGGACTCGATGGTGATGCAAGAGATGCCTTTCTTTCGGTATAAGACGAACCGGCCAATCACGGGCGGATACCCGATTAGCGGTCCGCCATTTGCCGACACCTCCTCACGTCACTATTTTCAAGCGACACGACTAGAACATTAACGACCTTCAATCAAAACAGCAAGGACACCATAGATTCCCGCCTACGTAGAGTTCGATCGCCATCTGCTCGTGATGTTGAACAGTCTAGAGTCCTTACCTATGTAGAATCGCACCTACCTGTCCTAGCCCCAGGTCGTGACGATGAAGCATCTCATCCTTGTGGGCGCGTGTTATCTCGACACGATTCTCAGGTAAGAGGTCTCGTAACTTGTCGAGGCCCTCGAAGACATATCTTACTTATACGCAATACAAACCCTCAGCGTACCGCACTATCCAGAGGAGGATTCGAAGCTGCGAGCCACGACCATCCAGATCCGCCGTGGAGGCAATTGCCCAAACACGGCCGAGGTCCTACAGGAGCTCGTGCGGAACTCTTCTACAACGGCAGCGGCGCGGGATCTCAAGCCCTGGCTCGTCTCGTGCTTGCCTCACGCCGACTCGCCCGGCGCTACGAAGATCGTCTCGTCGTTCGGCGATGACACCCTCGTCCGGTTCGACCACTGCTTCTACCGCCAGGAGTGCATCGAAGCCGCTAGCAGCTATATCATACGTAGCGGCAAGACCGGGTCGCGGACCATCGTGAATTACAATGACCTCCCCGAGATGACGGTGAACGAATTTGCCGCGGTCGTACGCGCATTTGCGAGCGAAGGCGAGACGTGGTGGCACTTCGAGGTCAGTAATCCAGGCTTTCTCCCCAGTCCTCACCTCTTCGACCGAGAGCTACCATTCTCATTGTGCTCACTGAGCAGGGCCGGATCCCAGAGACGACACTCGCATGCGTTCGACATCTTCGAACGTCGTTGCCCACAGCGCGAGTAAGCGTAGAGGTGGAGAAGCCACAGAGGGAAGGCTTGCGGGAGCTGGCCAATGAAGCCGACGCTGTCTTTTACTCCAAGAGCTGGGCAGAGGTGAGTGTTTCCATGGGCTGGCTCAGTCTCGTCGGGTAGCCCTCAGCATCGTGCTGATAAAATTCACATCTGCGTCAGGCCGAGGGTTATGTCGACCCAAGAGCATGTCTTGCAAACGAAAAACCCTCCAAAGCGTAAGTGGGCCTGAGGACGAGGACGAGTCCTTCTGCCATCCAGAACTTGCCACACAGGTCATCTGATAAACCCCAGGTCTCATTGCTTTTGCACATGGGGTGCAGAGAGCGCGGCGGGGTGGGAGATCTCATCCCTAGAACCCTTCACCGCTCCTGTCGAGCAGGTATCTGAGTCACGAGTTGTTGAGTATGCCAGCTCATCTGACCCAACCTAGCCAACGTCCTGCTTGGGCCAGGAAGTGGAAAACTGATACTGACGTCTGGGCGGCTGCGATCTAGTACCATTGGAGCGGGGGATACGTTTATAGCAAGAGTGCTATTGGATCTAGTCTGTGGCGGCATACGGGGGGAGTTGGAGGCGAAAAGGACCTTGAAGGAGGCTGTGGATCTCGCAAGCCGAAAGATCCAGATGAACGGCTTTGCTGGCTTGGTGTAATGCAATCCTGCTGGCGTGGCAATATCCCGTAATGAAATGAAAAGGACGTGAACAACGAGGAGAAAGCGGGTCATCACAAAGGCTGACGCAAGGTGCTCCTTATTCTAGAGTAATCTGCTGCCGTCGTAGAGATCAACGCGACGCCGGTCCAAGGGCGGGTTTCGATCAGCCAAAGGGAATGGATACTTGTCGTTCGTACGACCATCGTGATGAGATGCAACGATGCGGGCGTCGTTCCCCTTTTGCTGTGGAGCCACTGAATATCTCGCACGGGGTGAGCTCGCTCGCTTCCCAATAGTGAGATGATGAATGAGCCGAAATCCGTAGTAGCGCAAAGAGTTGCTCCTGACCTGATGGGAAAGGGGGTCGAGCCGAAAAAGCAAAGTTGTAGTTGGGCAGGCATCCGGGTGATCCAGACGAAACGCCAGCCTGTGCTTGGGTGCTGTAGGCAGTTAGTGAATAAGAGGCGGTGAAGAACCAGCCTACCTAGGTACTCTGTAGGCTGTGTGGATTCCCTTGGGGGTGTGGAGTGCGCTTTTAGACTTGAGGCAAAAGATCACACGCTTGGCCACTGTGCATTCTGCATTCGCGTACTCTAGGGTACGGGAGTACGGCGGAGAGGTGTACAGTAGTGTCGCTTGAAGGTGCGGGTGGGTTGCCCGTCCGGAGTCCTACCACCACAGACAACCTACTTCGTAGGATGCTTGGAGTTGTGAAGCAGGGTCAAGCCTGGGTAGACCAGCGCCATGCGCAGCTGACGATGGACCGTAATTGGACTTGTTCCCGAAGGGATGCCGCCGCCTGTGAAGACCCATGCATAACGCCGTCAGTCTGATGCGGAGATCGCTGATGGCGTTGCTTTGTTGCAGCTTGAGAAACGTGTGCCTGTTGGGATTTCAGGTTACGCGTGAACCGCTAATGTATGCACAACGGGGGAAACATGGGCCAGCCCTGACAGAAAAGAACCGGTAGGTGACACCTCAGAAGCAAGGTTGTCTTTCCAAGACATTCATGCCGAGTTCGAGCCTTTGCCGGTGGGTATTGCTTTTGGGGGACCCGATAGATGTTGTTTTGGATGTCAGGCAGTACGTACGGTTATTACATCAAAGCTGCCGGGTGAGGGAATAGCTTGGCAGCGATGGTATTGTTCTCATTTATCATTTGTTGCCGTTGTTACTGATAGCAGTGCGTCTGCTTGTACCAGCACGAGACCATACAGCACCACAAGAGGCAGCTTGTAAGTACTCGTTAGATGACGTATTTGGATGAATGCTGTGGTCAATATCTCATCCGCGAGTGCGTGTACTCAGGGTAGCAAATCCATTACCCGGTCCGTCCTCAAGGGTGGGGTCTCAGAAAGATGGACGAGATGAACCGGAAGTTAGACAATCACGGCGTTGGTCTCCTCGTCCGGAGGGGGCCTGGCGCCGTCAATCCTTACGAAGGAGTCATCTCCAGTCGCACCTTGGGCCACCACCCCTCAAAACTCGAAGAGGAAGCACCGAGAGCGCCCCCGCCATGCATGACTTTTGCTTCGACTTTGTGTGCGAGGTGGAAAAAAAGGGGACGGCGGAGCGGGCACCAGGCTTGTTTGAAGCTCGGCGTCGTTTCTGCAGGGCAGCTGCGTATGCACGCAACCTCGTCAATCAAACCTCTCTCGGCAAAGTAGCGTACAGAGCGGGCAGTTCTTTGGAGGCGTCAAGAGCGCCAAAGTACTCCGTAGCCTGATGCTGCTGAGCAAGCCATCGACTGGGGGGCAAAGATCGTCAGTCATCCAACATTGGAGCTCACTAAAGAGGCAGGAAGGAATTAGGCCGGCGAGGTCTCGACCCTTTTTTTTTTTTTTTTTTTTCGCGATGAGACGAGACTGGATGCACCCACCGCTCTCGCTTGGTGCCCTTGGTCGGTCTTGGTGGGGTCAATAACGAAAACACGCTCTGCAAATCTTGCTCCGTAGGGAATTACTGAGGTAGGGTTGGTTCGGTATGCAGATGGATGGATGGATCATGGAGTGTTTCCATAGTCCACAGTCCACAGTCCACAGTCCCTGCGCAACCGGTGGAAACGGGGACTGGGACGGTGACTGGGACATGATATGGCTTTGATGATCCCTGGGAGGCTGGATGCGTGGGTACTGGGTTTGTGTTTTCAGCGCCATCTCCATCCACAGCTGCATCCCCTGGTGGATCGTCACGCTTCAATACCCAAAACGCCCATGGGCATGCTAAATTCGAGATTGGCGGTTCTCATACCGTGGCTTAGCCCCAAAGGATGTCCTTTATTAGGCTCTCAGACTAAGCGTGCAGGTAATGACCCGTGGCACCCAGCGCATGCCAGGGTATCCGACGGTGGGAGTGTCCAAAGAAGGACTGGACCGCCGACTGCAACGCCAGTGATCGGAGCTGCGGGTTTCATCTGTTTCCCTTGTACCAGACTGGCCCGAGACGGATCCTGGAACCTTGCACCTTGCCTCTCTTTGTTGTACCCTTGCACCCTTACACCCCCAGCCGCCGTGACGAAATGCATTGTTCGCCCAGACAGCTGTGCTGTGCTTCCTGGGCTCTGGAAACACCCAATTGGTTGCCAGAGAGTTTGCACTGACGACGGCAGGGCGGCTCCGTTTTGTACCAGGGATGACTGTGTCCCGTGCAAAGTAGTCATGGTAAGACTGCGACCAACCAGCCAGCCAGCGCCTGATATTCCCTGGTCCCTAATAACGGATGGATGAGTGGCTCTCGTGCTGAGTCTCACGCCTGTGCGGTGAGACAGACAGACAGACAGACAGACAGACAGACAGACAGACACCCTGTCTGGTCGAGACAACGCAACGCTGTGTGCCATGCTACCTATGCCATGCCATACCGGACCTACTGGTAGGTAGGTCATATCGACGCATGCGAATGCACCCTCCAAGTGAGATATAACCACATACCTAAGTACAATCTAATCAACCGAGCGCGCGGACGCCGTCATGCATCCCGTCCGAATGGTCTCCGCCTCCCTTCCTCCCCGCTGCAAGGTAAGGCGTATGAGCCCTCCCGGAATGAGCCCTGTTCCAGTGGTGGCGGTCGGTTCCACGACCTGAGGATAATCTCACTTGTCAAGGCCACATTCCTGGTCACAGGGGCAGCGGATCGCAAACGCCGCACAAATGTAATACTGGGTGGTCGACGATGCCCACTTAGCCTAGGCAAGCTCCGTTAATATGTCAGGCATGCACCTCGTCCTGTTCACACGGTCTCTAGGAGGGATATTCCGTCTAGCAAGGACCTACTTCGTAAAGCGTTAATGTTTTGTCAAGAGCGTAGCGGTCTTGTATTGTTGTGGATGCGTCCTTGGTCGATCAAAGCCGCTCTTGTGGTAGGGATGAGACCAAAGGAGTCTTGCTCTCATGCTATGAGTTAAGTAGAGCCAAAGAGATGACGATACTGAATGCAAAATTTAGCCTCGAAGATGTCTGCGGCAGCCCGTACAAGTGATCTCCCCTTTTGGCGCTGAACTAATTCGCATTCCGGATCACTATTGACACGTCTTCGACCAGGACCTGCACCTTACATGTGGACAATGTGAGACTGGCTCAGGCCGTGCCTGCACCAAGCGCGTTCGCAAGGTTTGGGGGCTAGCAAAGTCATCAGGAAAGTGATCAGTTACACGGGTCTTTCGAGCCATGCTGAGCACAACAGCGATATGTTTCATGGACGGGCGGGTAGGAAACCTGCCCCGGTACGCGCCATCCACACACACACCCCCATCCATTTCATGCAAGCTCTTCCAAACGGTTTCCACTCTCGGGTTGAGATGCACAATGCCCAGTAAGGCTCGGTCAGCTTGAGCTACAATAAATTGCTGCAAGGCACTCAAGCAGTGTGTCACATGGATGGCAATGCGTCGCGCGTGTCCCTTCATACGCTCAAGACTGGGACGCACGATCCTGGATCGTGGCCGTGTTTGAGCCAATATGGATCACCTATCGGAGCGAGCGTCAGCAGTCCGGGCTCTAGGTGGGTGGGCGCCGACGAAATCTACGAAGTAAGGCAGTAACCTCGTACGCAACATTCTTGTATCCAGATGATCATGTCTGCTTAAAGTTAATACTGGTTGTAAATAGCAATCAGAAATGCTCCCGCTCTCGTAAGTGCGGGTGATCCGTGACGCACGCGGTCCCCTTCTCGGTTAATAGTTGATCTTCCATCCTGCGAGTGATACCTGTTGGTCTTGAGTTTTGTAATTTGTGACATTGTACCGGTGGTATCAGGTTGCTTCGCCAAAGCAAGGACCGGTTCTTACACCTCCCCAATAACAGAGGCCATGATTTCAACGGCTTTTGTCACCACCACGCGGTGTATATACCGTAGTTTCGAGATGTTTTGAGATGTTTAACGAAACATGGAGAGCTAATTAACTTGGAAAGATGACTTCAGCCCACCTACGTACTCCGTAGACTCTCCGTCAGGCAAGTAATTCTGCCCCTGTCCCACATGTCGAGCCTTCTTGTACTAGCGGGATCTTAGCTTCTGAAGTTTGAGAAGGCTGGGTTGAAGGAGACGGGGGTTCGGCAGGGCTCCCAGCGAATCAAGGCAGCTGAATCTCGACTGTAGTCAACTAGTGCCACCATCCTAACGGCGGGCATGGCTTGTGCTGAGCTGTTGGTGTCCGACATGGGGTTGCCGAATCTCAGGACGCCCACAATACCCCTGTCTAGTCTGTACCAGGATCCGTGATTGTGGCATCCGCCAACGGAAAGTCTGTTTTAGGGCCGAGCAGACCCAGCTCCAGGTGCTTCCGTGGTCTGCAGGACGTGAAGGTTGCCATCATGTAAGTCAAGACATGATTAACCGATGAGGTATTTTGTAGATAGAGCAGACAAATGGTGCAGCTGCCCGTTCGTATCAAGTCATACTTCGCTCGGAGGAGCGATGTCATACACAGGATTAGTGTTGCCACTCGTTGATGCACTTTCGTCGTGAACCTACACATGTGGGACATGCCTTAATCAGGATAACTTTGCCGTGCATTCCAGAAAACGAGCGTAGACGGACAGGGTAAGACGCTACCTAGTCGGTAGCAGTCAGCTCCACGTATGTAATACCATCTCACCGAAACAAGATGGCGGCAAGCAACAGGCAGGCGCATGAAATAATGATAAGTACCTGAGAAGATGAAAACACACCACTGCGGCTTCTCCAACTCACCCCACCACCCTGGACGTCAAGTCCTGTTCTACGTATGTATGTATGCATCAAAAGTCACACACCAACCCCATCCATCCACCTGGGCGATCACGTTCGAGTACAACCGCTTAGTGCCTCATTTGACCGGAAACCCCCGGTATTGCTCCTCGCCAACAACCATGAGGGGAAAGCTCATATTGCTCACCGACTCAAAGTGGGAATATGAGTGAAGAAGTGGGAAGAGAGGTGACAAGACCGCCCGAAGCGAAGTAGGAAGGCAACAGTAAAAGGTACCTACGATAATTCTTGTTGAGAAGTCAACGACAATGAGCAGGTCTACACTCCTTCCGCATGGAGCCATCCGAGATGTATACTGCGCTCGTATTGGGACCACGGAACGTTTCTCACCAACGCAGTTGATATTCGGTGGGGACCAAACGTTGCTTACACTCAAGAACAGATGTTGCTCCGTTTTGCAAATCCGAGGCCCCAACCCGTCTTTTTGAAGTGGTACTAAGTCTCGAGGTTCTGATCACGGACGGTGTTACGATCGGCCTTTCGTGAGTCTAAAAAACTGGGACAGCTTTGCGACGGGGTATCAAACAGCTTTTGGTAACCAAGTCCGGGCGACCTTGAACTGCTCCGAAGAAAAGGAGTTTCGGGGGACCGGTCGTTGCCCGCCATCTCTGTACCCAGGGCTGTACGTCGTGGATTCCGATGTCTTATGTCTCCGGCAGAGAAGATTGGGAAAATGATTTTCTCATTTATGAGACCGCAGGAGGCTACAGAGGAGAATCAATTGCCAGGTACACCTAGGTTGTGGGATAACCCTTTGGCCGATGGACAAATTGTCACTCTCCAGCGGCGATGACCACAAGGCACACCAGTGGCGGAAGTTCTTTCCATACGATCCGGGCGTGTTTAGTAATGCACAGGCCCTCCCCAAAGCTTGAGAAGTTGAGAACACTGTACGGAGTAGGTAGTGACTGGCGTAGGGCATCAACTTGGAAGACAAGGAAAATTGGTAACTCAGCTTGGCTCGCGGAGGATCGCGAAACGAGGACGGGGATGGTTACTGAGGCATTGATTGGTGCAGGGAGACAAGTGGACAGACAAGAAATGTGATGTGTAGGCGGCGTGGCGGCTGAGGGGGTAAGGTCGCTGTCCGGAATCAGGGAAGCATGTGCTCCGCTGGCTGAGATCTCCAGCCGCTTCTTCCATGGTTTGACACATGATGGTCTTCTCAGAATTTGAAGCAGTACTGCGCTCCCCTGTCTCGCAATCTAGTTGTCTCGCAAGTCCCTGGATGCGCGCGGATGGAGAAGTGGAAAAAGCAACTACTCCGTAGGAAGGCTCTCCGCGGTATTTCGTCGAGAATGTGGCGTTCAAGAGTACGGAGTCTTAGTTTGCTTTGTGCATATAGGTCTGAATGTGAAAGCAGTCATGTGTCTCGGCTAAAGCGCTTCTGAGGCAGCAAGCAGTACGGAGGAGGTAAGTACAGTCGAGTTGAGGCTGCTTCTCTCCTAGGGTGCTCCTACTCCGTACGGAAAGTACCCTGCAAAGGGCCAGGATCGCCCATGTGCCTCTTCTCCATAAAGTAGTTAGTGCTATCCTCAGTGATTGAAATGGCAAGCGCGATGGTGACGAATCGTGGCTCAAACACCCTTGCAAGCCTGGCTGGATCATCTCAGCAATATTTGATGGGGCTTGGCAGCCAGCAAGTCTGGAGTTCTTTTGTATCTACCCGGCCTGCCCTGCAGGCCTTTGTGAGTACCAAGCACCCAAGGAGGTACGGATAGGTACTCCTTCTCCCTTTCTTTGGTCGAGAACATAGAGGGCAAAAAAGATCAATCCACCGCCTACTCCGTGCACACTTTCCTGTGAAGGTACTCGACCCGATGATGGTCATTCTTCAAACGAGAAAACAAATCACATCTCATCTCTTCCTTTGATAAGACGGGCCGTTCTCGTCTTTGACCCCCGGCCGGTCAGGCATATCGGCAACGCTTACACATTGGGCGAACCGTGTCGTTGCACCCAATCCTGGCTGCTGCCGCGAGCATCGTCGCAGATCATCACCATCGAGGCGGTCATTCCAGTTGCGGTGAATATGTACTTACCGATGTACTTGGCAGAGCGGGCAACATCATCATGCTACCTACCTGCTCCGTTGAAGGTGCGCAGGGGTCACGGGGTTGCAAACATGGCAAGCCTACGAAGCCATGCGCGGCATTGGGGGATGGCAGCGGGACCTCAAAGGCACACAATAGCACTGAGGTACGTACCAATGGAGGTCACCGACCGCCCTAGTGGTGGCCTCCACTACCCTCCAGTGAAGCAAGTATGCAAATCAGGCCAGAAATGGAGCACCAAGTGCCTAAATCACCTAGGCATGTAGGTGGGAACACCTGGCGAGGGACGACGCACATCCTCAACTGAATCCGACTCTGCACCAGGCCGAGTCGAGTGATTATCACTAGTGCTAGTGGTCTTACTATGGCCTGCGCTATGGCACCCAAGTTCCGACTCGGCCAAGCTATCCAGCGCTGGAGCTGAGCAGCACCGTGCCGCCGAGGGCGCAGCCCACCCTGCCAGTCCACGAACGGTAGTGGAGGAGCCTGTCGGACAGGGTACAATTTTGTTGGCCTCCTCGGCGTCAAAGATCAGACACGAAGCACCAATGCAACAGTTCTGATTAGACTGTGGAGGGCCATGTAATGCATAGGACCTGGCAAAGTATCCCCTCCCTCTCAACAAGGACAAGGTGCCGCTGGTTTCTTCCACGATCCTTTTAGCGCATCATTCTGGAGGACACGGGGATCGCCAGGCTCACGGAGTAGAGTACGCTGCCGCCATGCCTCTATACGTACATGGACAGGTTGTTGAGCCCCATCCGTGCCAGGCGCAAGGGGAAAATCAGTCTGTAATTGGGCATACAGCAACAATGCAAGGGTGCGGAGAGGCACCAACATACCTACATACCTACAAGGCACGGCGCAATGTGAGAGAGGGCTGGGAGGTGCAGCACAAAATAGGGGAGATCCAGCAGAGCTAAGGGGAAAGGAAGCACAGAGCATGTACATAACTGGCCATTGGCAGCCAGTCAGCCACAGGGGGTGACTCTTCAGGCAGCCAGGGCTATCATCCAGGGAGCGGACCCGTGCATGTGTGGCACTTTTGGCCCTCCGTCGCCGCCGGCCGGTGGGCCAGCTAGCCCAGCAGAGTTCCATGAATTACCGATTCTTGGCACGCATAACTATTGCAAACGCCCGAGGGGGCCAGGACAGGACTCCTGCCCATGCCAGCACATCAGAAGCAAAGAAAAGTTTGAAGGTCCGTGGATCGTGTTCGGGGCTCGATGGGATGAGACACCAAGCCGTGCATGACGACGCTACACGACTCACTACACCTGGATCCTGTTGCAGTCAGTCGCCTGGATCTGTCGCTCCCTTTTCGGCTCCATTCCCAGACCACTTGTCTTGGTGGCGTACATTTTCGTCGACATCCCCGATGGAGCCCAAATTTGGCTGCCCTGTCCATGATCACCACCGCCGCCAATACGGAGTACAGAGGTTGAGCCTAGGCAGCGGCCCATCCAAAGGCACACGCCATGGAATGTACGGAGTATGCTCTCGGTTCCCTACGCCAACCTGCCACTCCGTACATACGAAGAACGAACACAGAGACTTCATCTCGAGCATGGTTTCGCACATAAAGTACCTACATGCAAGACTTCTGGCTTTGCGATGTGTCGCCCCAGGATACATGGCCCCAGTCGCCAACCGGCTCATTGCTATGTCCACAAAACGTAGGTACATACATGCCTGCGAAGAGACGTGCATACCTGCATGCGAACAATATGCGTTTTAGTTATGGGTAGAAACACCTGCATAGGTGGATCCCCTGCTGCCCGCAAACTTGCATGGGTTTCTTGTGCCATGACCATCATGTCTTCTGGCCGTCAGGGTAAAAACAGAAACCTGCGCATCCTTGAATCCTTGCTGACCCTTCCATCTCTCTCACCGCACGAATTCCTATCCACGCTAAAGCAGCACTTGCAGATGGATAGGCAGACGCCACCAGACCACCAGCTTTGCCGCCACGTCTCCCCCACACACAGAGCTTTCAGGTAGTGGGAGTCATAACAACAAGTACCTCGAAGAATTCAATCTTGGGCACTACCGCATAGAACACATAGGGACGAAGTACTTTGATCTGACCATGCTAGTGCCATCTGCCAACCCGCCGCCTCTTCCCGGTCCAAGCTTCGCCCTTCCAAAACACCTCTTTAATACGTTCACTCCTCGATCTTAAATAATCTCGTCTCTCTCACAGGTCGTGCCCACCCCCGGTTGCCCTTGGTGCACCCATGCAATCAAGGTACAGTAGGCATGGGAAGGCCATTATTGGAAAGATTCGATGCGACCCTCACGATTCCTTTGCTCGCTTCGCAAGTACACGACCGGATACCTACGGAGGAGGGAGGTCAGTGGTTTCGCCCTCACCACAGGGCAGGATGCATGGATTGGCAAACGCTTTGAACCACCCTGGGCCAGGTAGGGCAGTTGCCGAGCTCGGTCCCAAGGCGGAGGGTGACCGTCTGCCAACCCCCATCTTCGCCCCTTTCTCCAGATCATATCACCGCCGATAGTGGGTCGCGATCCAAGATGGGTTGTGTGTACTACGTAGGTTTGTACACACACGCATCTCTGTACGGACTTTTCCTGCTTTGTTTTCCAGATGGAGCAATGTACACTTCAACGAAGCTTGCGGATCTACAAGCTAGGAGCCTACCCTCCTTTTTTCCCACTACTCCGTATGTACGTACTTGCTTGTCAACGGACAAGTCAGGAATGGCAACCAGTCCAGGACGAAGCGGATGCAATACACCTTGCCAAACATGCGAATGGCCACATCTAGTGCCATATGAGCGAGGCCTGCTAGCGCAAGGCATGTTGCCAGCGACAACATGTCTCCAGCTCGCCTACCAAGACAAGACGCAAGAAGCTGTGTCTCTCAAAGCATGCAAGCATGATTGTTATGGGATCGCCACCCTCTCTCAATCTGATGCTGCGTCAAGCGGCACGGCACCCACGGCCTGCGTTGGTTTAAGAGAGGGAGGTACCTTACCGATCTTACATACATGGGTGTAAAAATATGCGTGCATGTAATGTACTGCACGGGGAGCGAGGGGCGGGAACGAAAAGGTCGGTACCGTGATTGTTGTACATTACGAACAGACTGGCTTGACTGGTTTGGTTTCAGTGCTAGGCTTTTTCGCTGGGCCACCCTGGTCATCCACTCAATACTGGATGGAATCACTGGATGGAACTGGAGGAATGGTCTTTGCCTACCGGTGGCCATCCCGAACAGGGACGGGCTCCACCCACCCCGATCCGCGGGACTCAAAAGATGGGACCACCCTTCCAAAGAACGACGGTGACAGGGATCATAGAAACATGGGGTCACCCACCATCACCACCCCTGGCTGGCCCTGCCCTTGGAGCGGCGCGTCCAAAGGGGGGTGTGCGTGTATTTCATTTTTATCTCCTCTTCTCTCCTCCACTTTCAGGCCTCCCTCCTCTCCGTACCCTTGTCGCTACTGCATCTACCCCCTGCCCTCGCCATCACCCTTCCTTGTGCGCTACTGTGCCATAGGTTGGTTGCATCTTTTCTCCGACCCGCTCTCCATGTTCCTCTGTCTCTCGAACCCCTTCTTCCGTCAACAAGCCCATTTCGCACATCCTGGATCATCCACTTTCTTAGCACAAGAAACCACACCTTCTTTCTGCAATTCCACAAAGTCTCAAGCCGGGAGAGACGATCCACACCCTTGATCTCTGGCACACTTCTCGCACCAACACCACCCGTCCTATTGTCTCCATCCTTTTCCTTTTCTTCTACTTGTACCTTGTCCAACCCGCTAAGGTAGCGGCAGCCTGCCTCTTTGCAGCTCCATCTCCAGGAGAGAGGGTCGAGCCCATCCGATGGACCCCCCCTGCCAAAGAGGCTTATGACGCAGCCCACTTTGCTTCGACACGCTACGATGGGCGCGGACAAAGCACTCCCTCAGACAGATCCATCCATCTGACTTTCCCCACGACATGACAGGCATTCATTCATCTAGGTATGTACATACACACGTACAGTAAGGTAGGTTTCCAAGGTTCCAAAGGTACACAGTCAAACCGCCCCGTTTCCTTTTATTACCTTTTGTCCTTCCATGCCAACATGCTCCATGTCGTCTCTATCCGTACATAGACTAGCCTTGGTCTATCTTCAAACCATCATATTGTCTGTCTCTCGATTATCATCTCAGACAGAGACCCGTCTCCCCTTGGTCTACTTAGTCCTACATAATATGTAGTGAGGAAGCCCATCCTCGCTTTCCCTCACTTCACTCAACAACGAAGAAGCCTTCCATCTCTTCCATACCGCTTTGATATCTCCCCCTCGTCTCTTCAAACACCACCGACTTTCCACAGAGAACAGACAGGCACGACCCTGCCATGTTCTCCCTACCTTATGGTGGCGTTGCCCACCAACAACCCCTCCCCCAAGCGCACTATGCCACCGACTTGATGCTGGACGATCTCTCTCGCGAAATGGCTTCGGTACAGAGGCGGAGGTCATCACGGGGATCCAATGGACAGCGTACCGGAGGACCGATGCGGGTAGTCAAGCCCAGCACCAGCACCAATACGAGCCCTCGGCACTCGATGATGCAAGCAAGGAGGAGGACTCTGATCAACGATGGCCTGATGGCCAGGAGGATAGGCGATCCGACTTATCTACTCACCCCGGGGTCAGACTCGTCCAACTTTGTCCCGACAGAGCCGTCCAAGAGGGCGCCTCGACCCGTGAGCTGGCATCCTTCATCTCATATAATGCATCAACAAGTCCCGGTCCAGCAGCCCTTGATGCAGCTGCCCTACGCCTCATACAGCCAGTCCGACCTCATCATGGGCTTTCAACAATTTCCTCCGACTCCGGCCGCTTACTCGGAATATAACTCGCCATCTGGGTTTTCTCCTCTGGCACTGCCATCTTCATTTTCCAGCTTCGAACCCACCAGCTACTTCACGGCCAACAGCTGGGGCTCGTATGGCCATGCACCAGCATCAGATGTGTTCCCGTCTCCTCTTGCGTGTCAGCAAATGACAGAGCAATTCCCCGTTCTATCTGGGCAACCCCAGACCCCCTGGCAAGACCAGGTTCTCGACATCGGCCGGTGCACAGCACCGCCTACACCGGAGAGCTTCTCCCAAGCTCAACAACCAGCGCCACAGGTATCTTCGGACGAGCCTGCGGTCTACCCGCCCCTCGATGACGAGGAGGAAGGCGAGATCTTGATCGGCATGGGTCTCTATGACCCGCCTGAAAAGGAGACAGTCGACCCGGTCCTGGGTAACTACATGGCCTCTGTCAGCCATCTTGGGCCGAACTACGCGATAGAGCCTACTGGAAAGGGCCTCAAATTGGAGGATGCATGGGAGCCCCCAGAGATGTCTGACGGCGAGGATGATGGAGACAAGGATGCTGAGGGAGAAGATCAAGACGACTAAGCGCGTACGTTTCGACTACTTTTGTGATGAGCTGGGTTGTTTAGTACGCAGACGATATCACGGTCACGACAATTCGACATTAGCCTTGTACATAATCAAGGCGAGCTCTGTACGACATATTCTGGGGGAATTGGAGTTTTAGAAGGAACGGGATTGCCACACTTGATACCCCATAGCGATTTGTACTTTAGTAAATTTTTTGACCTTGACAAGGAGGAAACTCGAGCATGGCGAGGGAAGGAGTCGCCGGTCACATGGTCAGAGAACCGCAGTACCGGCTATGCAGTACCCCTGAATCAAAAGAACAGAATAATCTTCAAGTCGATCTGTCCCACAGCACATTACCTCTTGCCATTAGACGTGAGCTTGTTGATCGTGAGATGGAAAAGGCGTGGTGGAGTTTGGAGGTGCTCAAACCCAAGTTTGGAGGTGCTCAAACCCAAGGGCGATTACCCCTTAGGGAAATGGGCCGTCCTCCCGGCGGGCAGCAAACTCGCACCCAGCCCAAGAAATTAGAGGGAACAAAGGCAGGCCAGCATTGAGTCGGTAGGTTCGCACCGGCGCCGGCTCCACAAGAACCAAGAGCACAGTCTTCTGGAAAAGGGTTGAGCTACGAGGTACATGTTGAAGTGGGAAAGAGGGGAGTCAGGAACCTTCTTTTTCAGAGCCAGTATGGTCCACTCACACCTGAACGACAAGTCGTGACGGTGAGTACTTGTAAGAGTGGCAGACAATAGAGGGGTACGAGATGAGTGGGATCAACACCTGACTGACTGATTTGCAAACTTCCAGAGTCATATCGTGAGCTGGACTGGACCCGGCGGGGGCCGCATGTTCCTCACTAGGGATCTCGTAGCGCCGTCTCGTGTCTTCGAAAATCCTAGGGTCCACTACGAAGTAGCTACTCGAAAGCAAAGAATGAATTAGTACAAGTTCAGAATTGGCCGTGTTTTCTGGCCCTCCATTTGGGAGGTGGTGGGTGCAGGGCGCTAAGTCCCAGCAGAGCCGCTAGACGACCCCTGTCAGACTGGGCCACTTGAAAAAAAGGCTGTTCGATGTTCGTTGGACTTCGGTACCCCATTCATTAGTGCCTCCATTCCACGCGTGCTGCGAGAACATTGAAAAGAAGTGGGGGTCCCTTCTCGCACCCGCCGTGTGGCCGTGTGGTCGGGTGCTCCTCCTGCCTCCAGTCCCTCCCCACTCTCCACTGACTGGTGTGAAATCTTTGTGCAACACAATCCTAGACAGCCCAGACAGCATCCTGTGCGTGATTCTTACATAATAATGCCGTCGTGGCCGGGGATCAATGTCCAGCCGTCAATGTGTGGCAGTATCTCAGGCTGGGCTCGAGGCTGGCTGCATGGCGAAATAGGTACCTTGTGCTGATGTATGCAAATATCGCAGTCCAGGGCCCGTTCTTTATTCTGTACACAAATCATAATGCCACAGAACAGCTGCCTGCTCTAATATGCAGCGATGCAGCGCTGGATCAAGAAAAGTCCAACCTCTCTCATCCATGTCGCATCGTCTGAATGAAAATTAAGATAACTGGAACCAGACTGGCCTTGATGCAAACCCGTTTCGGCCCCACCGGCCAGCTGTTCTTGTGTCTGCGTCCGTGTCGCATCGCCCAATGACCGGTCCCCCAATTTTTCTCATTGCCCCTCCATCCAACTGCCCAGGTACCTGTAACTACTACCCCTCTATTTTTTTGATCGGTTGCACGCAATTTTCAAATGCGCTGCCAAAGCAACAGGTCCGTTATCGGTAGTGTCTCCCGAGCACGCACGCATGCCACCAAACCACCTTAAGACGTAGTACGTAGTAGCTTTGATGTGTGAGTAAGAGCATCTGAGACCGGGTCCAAAGAAAACAAAATTTTCACTGTCCTTTGCATTCGGCGTATTTCTCAAGCTGTAGCTTCCCTGTCTTTGACTTGGCAAGGAATCAATTATCGAAAATCCACTTGGCTCGATCCCTACACGAGCCGTAGAATTCCCACTCCTCCTTCCCAGACGTCAGTAGGCCGATTCGGTGGGACTTTTTTTCGTTTTCACATCTACATACCCTGACCACCTGGACATCTGATCCGAATCGAGATGGCTTCCCAAAAGTGAGTGCGGTCCGTCCAGTTGCTCGTCCTCTACTCGTATGAGCTTGGGTTGTGGCGCCACAATGGCTGACGTTGCGCCCCCAGGAAGGTGCTTATGCTCGGAGCCGGCTTCGTCACGAAGCCGACCCTGGACATCCTAAGCGACTCCGGCATCTCCGTCACCGTCGGTGAGTCGACCCCTCTCCGCCTCGACAAGCTCGGGCTCGCCGCCGTCTCCGGCACTCGCGGCTTCACAGACAATCATGCGTGCTAACACCACTGCTCCCAATCTCCAGCTTGCCGAACCCTCGAGTCCGCCCAGAAGCTCTCCAAGGGCGTCTCCAATGCCCACCCCATCTCCCTCGACGTCAACGACCCTGCTGCTCTTGATGCCGCTGTCGCCAAGCACGACCTGACCATCAGCTTGATCCCCTACACCCACCATGCCACTGTCATCAAGTCGGCCATCCGCAATAAGAAGCATGTCGTCACCACCAGCTATGTCTCCCCCGCCATGAAGGAGCTTGATGCTCAGGCCAAAGAGGCTGGCATCACCGTCATGAACGAGATCGGCCTGGGTAAGCTATCTCTTGAAGCACAACTCGGAAATAGCGCGAACTAACTTGACATTTCTATAGACCCCGGTATCGACCATCTCTGTAAGACTTTCTGCTAGCTACGAAATAACGAGCCACACCAGAACTGACCGATATTAGATGCTGTCAAGACCATCGACGAGGTCCACCAGGCCGGCGGCAAGATCCTCTCCTTCCTGTCCTTCTGCGGTGGTCTGCCCGCCCCCGAGGACTCGGACAACCCGCTCGGATACAAGTTCTCCTGGTCTTCCCGCGGTGTCCTGCTCGCCCTCGGTAACAACGCCCGTATCTACCGCGACGGCAAGGTTGTCGAGATTGCCGGCAAGGAGCTGATGGGCGCCGCCAAGCCCTACTTCATCTACCCCGGCTATGCCTTTGTCGGCTACCCCAACCGTGACTCGACCGGATACAAGGAGCTCTACAACATCCCCGAGGCCCAGACCGTCATCCGTGGCACTCTGAGGTACCAGGGCTTCCCCCAGTTCATCCGCGTGCTCGTCCAGACCGGCTTCCTGTCCGAGGAGAAGAATGACGCCCTGTCTCAGCCCATCGCCTGGAAGGAGGCCACCAAGCTGGTCGTCGGCGCCTCCTCCTCGAGCGAGGCCGACCTCAAGGCTGCCATCCTCTCCAAGGCCACCTTCGACTCGGACGAGGAGAAGACGCGCATCGTCAACGGTCTCAACTGGATCGGCCTCTTCTCGGACGAGAAGATCACGCCCCGCGGCAACCCGCTCGACACTCTGTGTGCCACCCTCGAGGCCAAGATGCAGTACGAGGAGGGCGAGCGCGACCTGGTCATGCTGCAGCACAAGTTTGAGATTGAGCACAAGGACGGCAGCCGCGAGACCCGGACCTCGACCCTCGTCGAGAACGGCGACCCCAAGGGCTACAGCGCCATGGCCAAGCTCGTCGGTGTGCCTTGCGCCGTCGCTGTCAAGCAGGTGCTCGACGGCACCATCTCGGACAAGGGTGTCCTCGCGCCCATGAACACCAAGCTCAACAACCCCATCATGAAGGAGCTCAAGGAGAAGTACGGCATCTTCCTGGTCGAGAAGACCTTGTAAGATGGCTTTACAGTTGGATCGGTTGCTTCTAGGCTTTTGAATTTGGTCTGCTACAGGATGTGAAAGGTGATTTCAATGACTTGGAAGATCTGGCTCAAAAAGGATTTGATAGAATAGACTAAGCAAATGTTCATGAAATGACAAAACAGTAAAATGTCAATATTTCAATATTGCCGATCTGTGATTTAAAATGGGATGGGGAACTTGACCACCGCCCAAGCGAATAATGGAAATACGATGAATGAAGATGAGCTACACTGAAATCCAGGAGGTGTCATGCTCTTTGAATTACCATTCAGTGGCGTTGACCATCTATAAGTCGAGGTTTACAGGCGTGGATGAGAATTGCAAGTCCGTAGTGCAGAAACCAAAAACCAAAATTTATTGATCGCTTCAAGCAAATAGCATGACCGCCACTACATATTCCACGTCAAACTCTCTATCCGCAGGCCACACTACTGAAAATAAGCCAAATGAAGCTTCCAAGAATATAAGGCGTATAGGGCATTTCATCTAGAGACGTTGTGCCCCTCGAGATGGTGCAGTACATCTTCACGCCGTGGCGCGACCGCCACGAGCTGCTCATGGTGCGCAGGCAGTTCTACCCGGACGAGGTGGCTGCCATCGCCAGCACCTCCAACGCCGCCGCTTCATCTTCTTCGGGACCCCAGTCCTCCCGCCGCGGCGCTCGGCGCCAGCAGCAGCAGTGGCAACAGCAGAGGCAACACGGAGACACAACGGCGACGGCGACGGCGACGAGGAAGGCCGAGACGCAGCGGGCCGTGGCGCGCGTGTCGATGTGGATGCAGCGCGGCAACTGCCCGCACATGGTCGAGTCGACGGCGCTGCTGGCCGCCGCCATCCTCAGCGACGAGGCGGCCGCCGCCGCAGCCGGAGGACAAGGGAACGCTGCGGCCGCGGCGTACGCGGTGCGGGCTAGCTACTGCGCGGCGTTTAGTCGGTAGGTTCTTTCCCCGAATGGGAGACACATGGCTATATTGCTGAATTGTCGGTGTCAGATTTGTGACGGGCCTGCTGGACGGGCACCAGGACAAGCAGCGCAAGCTGAGCATGTACTCGGTGGCCAAGACGATCGGGCTCCCCGCGACGTACGTCGAGCTGCGGCACCAGGCGACGCACGAGCAGCTGCCGAGCCTGGTGCGCCTGCGGCCGGCGGCGAGGGGGGCGCTGGAATGGATCTGGGGGTACTACTGGCGGCAGCTCGGGGACGAGGACGAGATGCAGAAGCCTGGTGGTGGTGGTGGTGGTGAGGCGGGCAAGTGTAAGCCTCTTCTGCTGGAGTATCTCGCTCTGGACGAGGGCCATGGCAGGAGGGACAAGTTGTGGAAGCAGATCCGCAAGTGGGACGATGCGCTTTTGCTACAGGCGCTGGCGGGGATTGGATACTCTACGAAGGATAACGGGCTCATGTTCAAGTCACTGAAGCTATCTAGGGAGATCGTGGGGAGGCAGCAGCAGGAAGAGGAAGAGAAGAAGCAGCGAGAGGAACGGGAGGCAGTAGCTGCCACGGAGGCTGAGGCTGAGGCTCCTATGAGCGACATCGACCGGATCAAGGCGGAGCTGGAGCAGTCGAAGCAGAAGCTTCAGGCGCTCGAGGATCGGGACGTCGATATGCAGGACGAAGCAGAAGCGGAGGAGACGGATGATGAGGATGAGGTGGACATCAAGATGGGCGACGGAGGCAGTCGACAAGCGGCGGGCTCGAAACAACCCGAACCGGCGCTGTGGACGCGGTATCAGGGCATCTGGAAGCCGAAGCCGATTGGGGTGGTTTGATGTTAAGCAACTTTTTACCGTCAAGTCACCGCGTCTCGTCTTTGGCACTGTTTTTACGATACCCTAGATGTCAATTTGCCAGTTTTTCTCGATTACATTCTCCTGTTCTTTCCAAGGGCAGACTGTCCATTGGAATTTGAGATTCATGTCTCCATAGCCTACGGATGGGTGGTGATGCAAGGCACAGTGCGCAACCTAGCGCACTGTCTTCCCCCGACGTACCAATAGCGTCATTCGCAATTGCGTGCATCTGCCGAGCTCCTCTCCAAGCTTCATGCGTGCATGCGGAGCTTGGTCTTTCTGAATTCCACTGCTTCTTTTTGCATCCATGAACAGAATCAGTGTTGCGACAAGGCCGTTTTTGAGGCATATAACCGGACTCCCAGCTAGACCTGTCAGTGTGCTACTTCCCCCGACTCCATGAGCTCTGGGTATTGTAGATAGGTCTACAGAGTTGCTAACCATAGCTCTTGAGCTGCTGCTTAGCTTACCAACATCCGCAAGATGCATATCCAGTCAATTCCCATGTGTATGTCTCCCCATTTATGTCTGCCTCTGAGCCTTTTTCACACATCCCTCTTAAAGACCTCTTTGCTGACATGTCTTCGTGATGCCTGGCTATAGGGGAGGGTAGTAGCAACAACTACGCCTACCTAGTTGTGGATGACAAATCCAAGGATGCCGTGATCATTGACCCGGCGAACCCTCCAGAGTGAGTTTTCTTCGAGATTTGAGTTATGGAGTAAGTGAGCGCAAAGTACTAAAGTCTCCATCCAGGGTTGCTCCGGTGCTCAAGAAGGCCATCGAGGCTGGCAAGATCAACCTCACGGCCATCGTGAACACCCACCAGTAAGCTTACAAAAACGTCAGGTGTCAAACAATTAGAAGATATCTGACTGTCTTCTAGCCATTGGGATCACGCGGGAGGCAACAAGAAGCTGGTATGCAGATTGCGTCTGTTGCATTGAAGGGCACCACTGACACCCGCTTTAGCGAGGCGAGCTCGGCACGCCAAACCTTGAGATCATCGGTGGAAAGGACTGTGAGGCCGTCACCAAGACTCCTGCCGATGGCGAGGGTTTCAAGATCGGTAGCATCTCTGTAAAGGGCCTGTACACCCCTTGCCACACCCAGGACAGCATCTGCTGGTACATGCAAGACGGCGATGACAAGGTTGTCTTCACCGGAGACACCCTGTTCCATGGCGGTACGTCCATAGTTGTGACTCAAGGGAAGCCACATGAACACAAGGCTAATTATTGCTCAGGCTGCGGTCGTTTCTTTGAGGGCACGGCAGAGGAGATGGACAAGGCTCTGAATAAGACGCTGGCGTCTTTGCCGGATGATACCCGCGTGTTTGTAAGTTCTGGTGTGCTAGGCTCATAACAGCATCCTTCTGACCGGTGGTACAGCCCGGACACGAATACACCAAGTCCAACGTCAAATTTGCCATCTCCGTGCTGCAGAGCGATCCCGTCAAGAAGCTGGAGGCTTTTGCTGACAGCAACAAGGAGACACAAGGAAAGTTTACTATTGGAGACGAAAAGGTCCGTGAGCTTCCAAGTATCATACCTCTCTCGAGTTGTGTCCGCTAATTTTGATGCCAGGAACACAACGTTTTCATGCGGTTAGATGTGAGTGATGTTGATCTACACGATAGGCCGGACATTTGACTAACAGTCACATAGGACCCTGTGATCCAAAAGGCCACGGGTAAGACCGACAAGGTGGAAGTCATGGCGGCACTTCGCGAGATGAAGAACAACTTCAAGTGAGTGGACAATCCGAAGACAACACGTTATGCGGCGTGGACCTAAGAGGGAGGGCATAGGCCGCCAGCGGAGTCGAAGATGTAGTATTATCTGAGGTGTATATTGGAGCAATGGCTCGGCAGTCACAGAAGAGGTGCCTGGCGTATGCATGATGCTATACAGAAAGTCTACCAAATAAGAAGTGTTTCCACACATGCACAGTTCGCCCGCCTCGCGAGGAGGATCTGGGCAAAGAAAGATGCCGAGGGAACGGCCCGAAGACCATCTAATATTGCTTCACTGTCCACACTTGCTCGTCCTGGGGCATTCGAAACGGCAAGCTCTAGCAAAATTTGAAGCGGTTTGGGTGTTTGAATCGAGGAAATAGCAGATCAAGACATGGCAATTCCATGTCCTTCTTACCTGTATCACGGAGCAGAACAATCTCCTATCCAGTTCTTGCCAGGCTGTTTGCCAGTCCATGGCGTGCGCCCGGATTGTGGTGCTCACTGCGCTGCATCTGGCAGCACCTCATTCGAGGTTTGGAGAAGGAGACGAACAAAGAAGAATGAAGAAAATTTAGGCTTGGGTTTTCTAGCAATCTCCACGTGATGGCGTGTTGCTTTAGTGGACCACCCTCTCTGAGTCTCAAAGCGTCATCCCCGCCGAAGCGCGAATCGTTCCCAACCTTTCCACTAGAGATAAGCAGCTTTTATCAACACCAGGCGCAACACCTTGCTTGCGCGCAAGAGTCCTCGAAATGGTAAGCCACATACTCTAGGGTTCAATGTGAACCTCGGACGGTATGCAACTAGACTAAAAGCTCCTCACAGCCTCCCAAGCGCAAGGCCGCCGGCGCGGCGGACTCGGGCGCAACAACGACACCCAAAGCCCGGCAGTCCAAGCTGGCCAAGGAGCACAACATCTCGGCGCAGGAGGAGGCCGAGATCAAGGAGGCCTTTGGCCTGTTCTCGGAGCCCATGGACGGCGAGAAGGAGGGCGTCATACCCACCAGCGACGTGCGGCGCGCCATGATGTGAGTCGCCGAGAGCTTTGAACTTGCGTCTCTCTCTGCCGGAGGCTAATTCACGCTCTCACACACAGTGCCCTAGGCATCCCCCCGACCTCTCAGGCCGAGCTCGCCGAGTTCGTAGGCATCCTCGACCCGGACGACGAAGGGTTCGCGACCTACCCATCCTTCGTCGCCATCTGCGCGCTCAAGCTGCACGCGCGCGACCACACGTCGGACGCGCACCTGCGCGAGGTCGACGAGGCCTTTGCGCTCTTCACGGGCGACGGCAGTGCTGCGACTGACAAGATCACGCTGGCGCATCTGCGGCGCGTGGCGGCGACGCTCAAGGAGGACGTGCCCGAGGAGCTGCTGCGGGACATGATTCTCGAGGCCAACGGGGGCGCGGGCGTAGGCAAGGGCGTCGAGAGGGACGAGTTTGAGAGCGTCATGCGGAGGGCTGGGGTGTGGAGGTGAAAGGCGACCAATTGAAGAGGGACAAAATCAAGTTTTCAGCATGGTGGTGGTGATGCCACTCGTCCTGCTGGATAAGGCATCGTCGCATATTGCTGGTGCATCGACCGACGGGAGCACTACTATAGAGCCATGCAGTGGCCCCGTCGACTACGCACGAATGCCTTGCTCACCAAGTTGAGGAACCCCAGAGGATGGCCGAGCCGCGAATAGGAACAGCTGCCAGGGCACCAAGGAGGGCGGGCTTTCCATAGCTTTGTGGCAGAGATGCAGTAGGCTCTGTCAGAAGTGGCCTACGGTTTCAAGATTGGTCTAAAAAGGAGCATCAAGTCACGTCTGGAGAGAACGGTGGAATATAGTCTCGGCAGGACCAAAATAACGCCAATAATATGCAAAATATCTGCCCTTCATATCTAGTGAGCCTTGTCTCTTGTTGTATTGTGTGTTTTCCCAGAAGCAAAACGGAACCTCGTTACTTCGTAAGATGCTCTCAAGCCTTGTCCTCCGCTGGAGCCTCACCACCCACCGTCTTGGCAGCCTCCTCTGCCTTGGCAGCCGCCGCCATGGCCTCGCGCTTCTTTTGCGAGTCCAGCACGGCCTGCAGCTCTGGCGGGGCCTTGAAGCCGGCATGGTCAGAGTGCTTCTTGTAAAAGTAGTTTTCGGGCTTGGGCCGCAGCTCCGCGGGGAGTTCTTCGAGGACGGCCTCCAGGAGGCCGTCAATGGATTTCTGCTTGGAGCTCTCACGATGCCAGATGGAGATGAGGTGCGAGTTGAAACGGACTGAGAGGCCTACACCACAGAGCTGGTCGCCTGTGAGTTAAAGCAAGGGGGATAATGTCAGTCATTGTCGCATATAAAAGCTGTGCGCTCATGGCATATAGACATATCAAACAAAGGCAGGGCGGCACACACCATCATCCAGCACACTCTCGAGCTTCTCGCCAATGGCCAGCAGTTGCACCCGGGTCCAAAAGTCCGGGCCGACGCTCTTGGGCATGCGAAAGGTCCAGCTGCCGCCGTTGATGTTGCGGCGGTCCTCCCAGACGGGCCGAAAGCCCTGCTTGAAGAGGTAGATGGACTCGCGCATCTTGATCTGCTCGACGGGGGTGTTGTTGTTGTAGCGCCAAAAGTCCTGGACCGACTCGATCTGGGTGCCGAGCTGCTCCAGCTCGGCCTGGTAGCTGCCGTCGTCGGGCTTCTTCTGGTCCTTTGCTTGCCTGGCGGCGTAGGATGGCAGTCAGCTCGTTGTGTACATTATGAATAAGCCCCTCGCAACATGCGCAGCTTACCGGTCAAAGTAGACGTTCCAATAGTGTTGCGTCGGCAGCGGGCGCATGGTCTTGAGGAAGTTGCGCTTGGCATCGTCGCGCGACTCGGCAGGCGAGCTCACGTTGGGCGAGTTGGGATCGGAGCTCTGCGACAGGCCCGAGAGCCCGCGGGTGAAGAGTGAAGGTCTCGGCGCAGCCATTTCTAAGGTTATAGTGCTTTGAGACAAGTGTTATAAGTGGTCAGGGTGAGAAGGGTGAGAGCGACTAAGAACTCCGGTGACGAGGCTCCGTAATGCGCAACTTCGAAGTCGTTTATATGATTGAGGGGGAAGAGTAAGGCGCAAGGAGGAACAAAGGCTAGGCGGAGGAGCTGAAGGGGCGGATGTAGTCGAGGCAGGATCAACAAAGACCTACCACTGCGCTGGACCGAGAGTAATGAAAGGAGAGCACAACCACGGTTGAGCAGAAGAAGAAAAGGAGAGAAGATCGGATGAACACGCGGTCATGAGAATTATATTGGCCAAGACCCGTGGTGGTGCTACTGCACCTGAAACAGCGAGACCCGCGCCTGACAACCCCGCGACACAGCTCCGAGGAGCTCACCTTTTCTCGGTCCCCTGGTCTGTCATGTCCCCTGCCAATGCCATAGCTCGACAATGACAGTCGGAGAACGGCATTGGGGTGGTGGGTGTGGCTGACAAGCGAATCCTCTCCCCTGTCACAAAGGCGCTAGAAGCTCTCCTATTGCACAAGAGCACAGCCGCTGTAACCTGAAGGGAGCTCCAGAGCTGTCTAAAATATAGGGGCTGTGGAGACACAGGAGGGATGGCAATAGCCAACCTCGCTGGAAGAGCAGAGAGTCGTAGGCAGCGTGTTTCACTGCGCTGCCCAATTGTTTCGTCCTTCTCGAAACTGGCTGAAGTCTGGACAGGGATCAGGCCTTGAGCGGATGCTCGCTACGACTACGGTCCGTACGAAAAGACGGCTCGAAAAGGCGCTGGCGGGCAACTCGGGCCTTCGTTTTAGGGCCAAGGGAGGAGCCGCTACGGGGAGCGGCTCCGTCATTGAACGGGTCCGGGCGGTTGACCCTGGGAAAATCTAGTTGGTCCAGACCTCATCCATGCCTTTCACAGCACAGCATCACCGGCAATCATCTGTCTCGATTGCTTACAGCAACGTTTGGTCCCCGATTATCCATTGTGTCATCGAGTTCTACTTGATTGAGGAGGACTTGACTCTTTATCTGCCTCTTCAAAATCGTAACGGTGAAAAAACTACACCTGTATGAGCCAAGAATTGCACCCCTGTCCTCCATCAAGGTTCGAGTGAGTAAGTAAGTGAGTAAGTAAGTGAGTTGATTTCTGAGAATGCATTGACTAACATGAACAATAGGTCAATCAACTCGACTAACATAGGCTAATAGGTGTCGGTTTGTTATACCCCAACCCTATTGTAATCTATTGTTCCTGCCAGTCCCTGACAATAGGACAAGTAGTCGACGAACCCATTATCAACACTTTTGTGAAGTCGCACCTGGGAGTCTCAAGACCGAGGCTCTATATACACACAAGTATGTTCAAATCATTATCTCAACTCTTTCTTTTAAACCCAACTTCACTTGAGAGAAATCATTCCAACCCCCCCGTTGCCGAACCTGAGCTTTACTTCTTGTCTATCCCTTCGTCCCTCGACATTGTCACAATCTTCAGTCCCATCACCACCAACAGCTAGCAAGCAAGTAATTTCACCATGGCTACTTCTAACCTCTTATCCCACTGGCCAGACTTCCCCTCACAACCTATATCTCCGCACCTCCAAGCCCGCTATTGCGACGGCATCGGCATCGCCCTCGAGTACTTCAACTGCCAAGCCAAGAGCCCCAGGCTCCGCGCGAGAATCCCCCGCAAGGCAGAGGACTGGTGCCGTATTTACTACGGCTCGGACCGCAGAACCTGTACCAAGTCTCCGGCTGGTCTTCTGAAGGTCCATCCTCATCTCTTTGACCGTTCCGTTCCTTGTAGGCAGCGTCTCCATTGTTATATCTTTAGAGATATACTGACTTCGAGCACGTAGCACACCTGCGGCCCAAGCCCGGCCCGTCAGCCATGCCGCCAAAGAAATCAGGAGCCGCAGGCTCTGGTACCCAAGCGGAGTCCTTCCCGGCCTTTGAGGAACCTACCGTCGCCACGCCGGCTGAGCTGGACGACATCATCGACCTGCGCAAGAAACACCAAGGCCCCGCCACAGCCGACAAGAACAGGAAGAAGCCCACGATGCGCGTCCAGCCCGACGACCTCCGCGGGTCCGCCGTGCTGTCCCACCTGCCCGAGTTCCTCAACCAGCTGTCCCAGGCCGACCCGTCGGACGACACCACCATGGTCGAGCTCGACGACGAGGCCGTCGCCGACGGCAGGCAGCACATCGAGGTGAACCTGCTGGCCGGTGTCCTCGAGGAGCGGCGGCAGCAGCAGGAGGAGGAGGTGCGTCTGCGCCGCGAGGAGCTGAGCAGCGGGGAGGAGGGCGAAGATGACGATAGCGATGAGTTCACGATGACGCTGCCGACCGCCGGGTCGCGGCCGTCGAGACCACTGATGCGCTCGGGGAGCCTGGTCAACTCGACGAGCTCAGACACCTCGTCCGAGGAGAGCACCTCGTCGAGTGAATCCGAATCATCGTCAGGACCGGCATCTCCGCTCCATCGACCTAGAAGGAGATCTGCTGCCGTTTCGAGAGGAAGCCAAAGCAACGAGGATGAGGAAATGGAGGAGACGACAAGCAGCTCGTCTAGCTCCAGCAGCAGTAGTAGCAGCAGCAGCGAGGACGAAGCAAGTCCACGGGCAAGGAAACGAAAGGCTTCAAGCGACTCGCCATCAGAAAGCCCAGAGGGGAAAAAGGCGAAGGCAGCATCGGCGAAGGGCGCGGCTAGCCTGATCGAGGAGGTGGAATAAGCCACGGGGACCTGGCTTGAACGAACGCCGTATAGGACTAGGCATATTGAAAAAGGAGTTCTGGTGGGCAGGTGCCCTCTCTGCGCTCGTGGAGTACCCGGAGGGTATACCCGTGCATTTTATTCTCGGGTGGAGGGTATGGACATAGCAGAAAACATGCAATACAGGTGAATACTTCACGCGAAGTCGTGAATTCGCTCTCGCCGTGTGCTGTTGTGATCATTACTTGCTTTCCATGCCATGATGAACCCAATCTATTGCTACCCAGGGTATTAATGCGTGTGCCCGTACCATTTATGCTCTAAAGACTATTCCAATGCAATGCTCATGACTTATGACCACACAAACGCCGCCCGTGATCTCATTATACCCAGCCGTCATCTCGAAAGGCACACCAATGCAAAAGCAGCGACAATCAAGACCATGTACACGATTCTATCCGTGAGGGAATACCTTGACTTCGCTGGCCACCGCTCGGCGACGAGCAGCACGGCGTCTGCAGCACCGTCCGTAGATCCGAAAGCGAATTTGGATAGCGGCTCCCCTTTGGCGCCTACCGTGTCGGTCGGTGTGGGCTCGTCTTTGAACGTCATACTGTCGGGAGTCTTGGCGCGGCCGCCGGTCGCCGACTCACTCGCCTTACGCAGCTCATCGGCAACTTGATCCGCAGCCAGATGACCGTGAGAGTGGCACCTATCTCTATCCATCGATGAAGAGTCGAAGCTGCCCGCTTCTTCCGCCCTCTTCATGGCTGCCCGGCACGCCCTCTCCTTGGAAACGGCAATGCTGTCTCGGAAACGGCTCGACAGGCGCGGCGAGAAGGGCACGGCCATGTTGGCGGGGTCGTTATCGCCCTCGCCGGCGAGATTGGTCCCACATACCAGATCGAGCTGCGTGATGATAGAGATCAAGTTCTCAAATATGCAGACGGCCTCGCGGACGACGTGGTCTCGCTCCTTTTCCGAGAGGAGGGCATCGGCCTCGGCGAGACGCCTCTTAAACTCGGTTTTGAGGTCCTCGCCATCGCGCCTCGTCTCGAAGTGGAAGTAGGCGAGCGGGTTGGCGTGCAGGCTGCCGGTCAAGGGGGTTGTAAAGGCGCGGGTGCGCTTCAGGTGGGACTCGTCCGAGATGATCTCCTCCTTTTGGCCTTCTTCTGGCGTGTCCGAAGGCGCATGAACAATCTGCCGGCACTCGAACATCATCGGTTTGATGGCGGTAGGTAGCTCCTTCCAGAAATCCAAGCCCGCAGTCTCGAGAGACGCTCTGATAAACCGACCTCCTGAGAAGAGGGCCATGTAGAGAACCCAGGCGTAAGCTAGTAAGACCTGCGGGTGCTTCTCGACGGATCGCTCAATGTGACGGAGAAAGACTGATAGATGCCCAGTCTTGGCAACCATTCTAAGCTGCTCTTCGACCTCGACTGCTGACCAGCCAGTCAGGTTGCGTATATCCGCCCGAAGCCTCGCTGAGCGCTCCAAGCCTTGAACAGGCACATAGATGAGCGCCGATTTCACCTGCTCGGATGCATCGAAATTCCGCGCATCTCCTGACGGCGCAGGAGCATCCATAAAGTAGTGCGTCTCCGGAACGTGGGTTTCAGTCCGAGATTGATCGAGCTGGGCGCCGGGAGAGGCGCCGGGAGTCTGGTCAGGGCTGGACTGCTGGATGTAGTCCCTCCATAACGATTCAAAGGTGATGTAGATAGGGGCGATGTGCAAGAGACCTGAAATATAGACCGAGGGACTACTGGCCCGAGGAGGCATAGCAAGGGGTAGTCTGCTGAGGACCAACTTGTTAAGCTTGGCGTGAAGAGACCTTGTGGCGACATTGACTGCCTCTCCCAACGGGACACGGCCCGGGTCCGTTGCGGACTGAGAGAACATGGCTGATCAGGGGCGTCACCTGCTGGCGCGCTGGTATCATAGACGGGAGGGCCGGTCAAGTAGGAAACGGTGAGTATAAGCAAGAATGCCGGCGAATGATATCGTAGGGATGAGATGCTGAGGTTGACTTGGACTGGAGCATTGATCGTTCGTCGCTCACAAATACCATGTTATTGCTCTTGAGTTAAAATCGGGAGACTTGGAGCAAGTACGGCAGTGCTCATGCAAGAACGTTTCAAGAAAGCTTCTAGTGGTGAAAGGGACGGAGCTGCCTGAAGACAGACGGGAAGGAAGCCTGTGAGTGATCGAGCTAGCTAGAACGAGTGATGAATCACAACGGCCGTGAGAGGTTCCGGCGAGAAAGAGTCCTGGACTTGTGAGAAGCAAGATAATCAAGGAAGGACCAAACGATCCATTTGTCGTCGTCAACAAGGGAGGAACGGATCTGCCCCTCGAAGATCGTCGTTCTCTTCCCGCGCGTCACAAAGATCGCGGACCGGGTAGACAAGACGGATAGACGTTGGTTCTGTCACGACCAAACTCAAAACGCAGACAAGTGCACAAGCTTGACAAGTAACGAAGAGAGTCTTGTCAAACTGCTTGTCAAAAGTTAAAAAGCCAGCATAATTCACCCTACCCAGCTACTGACCGATCTAGGAACCGGACCAACACTAGGCACCTTTTCCCTTCCTCTCTCTCTCGTCTTCCCTCTCATCTCCCCGCTTCAATTGCACCCTGACTCTCCTCCCTCCCGCCGGGACTTATTACTTCGTACTCGAGGGGCGAATAAAGGCCCAGGCCCCAAGAAACCAGGGCAGTAGGGCGATTTCAGGCATGGCAATAGCGGGCCTTACCTCTTCTTAGGCCGAAAAAACAGGACCAGAATCGACCACACTACGAGAAGGTGGTAGGGATGGTGGAAATGGGACCTCGTTCCGCTTCTTTAGCATGTGGGAAATGCAACAGGCAAGTCTTTTTGCCCATGGACCTAAACATGGGAAATTGAGCGCTAAGCATTCGGAGCTGTGGCGCCTGATTCCCACCTGCCCAATCAGCGCCGTGGGCTCGTCCGGATCGTCGCGGTGGTTACCTCACCCACAGATCGGGATCGCCCACACTGGATCCCTATTCCCGATGCACGCACATTGTATGAGGCTTGTCAGGCACCTCAGGTGTGGCGTACACGTACCATCATCAGTCCTCGGCCGCTGTAATTTGGAGCGATTCATGCGTTGCGACGTTGATTAACGAGTACCGGGAATCGTAGAGTATTCGACTATTGGTACGCATACACGAGCTAAACCGATCCCTCTTTGATGTAAACCCGGCCTCATCTGAATGTCCATATCTAAAGCTATTCCAAGAGTCTGTTGCTACAATTCTAACAAAACCAAGCAGCTCCTTTCCCTCGCCTCTGTCGAGACAGCAAACGCCATAGACGCCTTCACAATGCTATTACATAGATGTTCTTAGGTCATGTCCTCGAGTTAAACGAGGTGCACTGACATGCCTCCTCGGAATGCCGTTCCAGTCTTAGGTGGTTCATCTCCTAGACGGACCCACGGCCTCCATCGGATGCCCGCTGCGGTCCAGTGTTCTCTCCCTCCTCGCGGCTCTCGTTGTTGACAAACACAAACGATACAAACACCACGGTGGCCCCGACCCAGTAGACCCAGCTCGAGTATTGCGCGTACTGAATCATCTCGCCGATAAGCGACAGCGGGATCGTCAACGATAGGCCCACGGTTACCACCAAAGGCGTTGTGAGCAGCATCGCGTACGCCCACGACATGTCGCTGATGAATGAAGACACCGAGTTGAGCTGTAGAGGATCTCGTAAGCCGTGACTGTCCATACCTCGCTAGACTTGCATCTCTAAGGCCACCTACCATGATAATCAACCAGACGTTACCTGTCGGCGGAAGCTCAAACTATTGTCAAGATGGGTTAGCCCCTGTTCTAAACGGCCTTTCATGGCACAGTGCAACCTTACTGTTTCGATGTCCGTAAAGTGTAAGATGAAGAAGCCGGGCCATAGCAGCGCCAGGTTCAGCACCCCGACGAGGCCAAAGAACAACGGCATGTTGACCCGATCCTCGTTGCCCACCCGCCGCTTCATGACCGTCACGTACAGCCCGTAGATGATGGAGCTGACAAATGCCATCGAGTCGCCGATGGCGATTTGGGCCTGCGTCTTGTGCGGGAAATTGCCACGGTTCTCGTCGCTCGCGCCCGACAGGTCGACTGACGAGATGAGGATCACGCCAGCCAGCGACGCCAGCACTCCGATCAGCTTGCGGTACGTGAAGCCCTCGACGCGCATCAAGGCGCAAAAGATGAGCGTCCAGACGCTGCTCGTCGAGGTCAGAATCGTGACGCTGCCCACGCTCGTGTATTCGAGGCACGCCGACGCAAAGTAGTTGGCGAGGAACCAGAGCATGCAAAACTCGAGGCTCAGGATCGCCGTTTCGCGGAACGTCAGCTGCTCCTCCTTCTCCGCTGCCGCGGCGGCATCGGCCGGATCCAGCGCCCCTTCGTCGTCCACCAGCAGGCGTTCGCCGGCGGTATCGTCGTCGTCCTCCCGCTGCTGCGCCTTGGTGGCCTTGATGCCGTACTTGTGCTCGTACCAAACGTCCCGCGCCGCGTTCTTGAACCCCTCGATCCCGTTCTTCATCAAGAATTTGATCGCCATAGGTATGAGCGAGATAGCAAAGACGGACGTGTTGGCATAGACGACAAAGAACGGCTTGCTATATGTGTTGTCGGAGAAGATGTACTGCAATCGGCCCAGGTATTAGCACTTTGGCCTCGAGGAAAAAGGATGCGTTCGTCTTCTTGAATACCATAACTCACACTCGCAAGAAAGTTGGACAGCGTCCACAAGCACACCGTCACCATCAACAGGCTAATGCCCAAGGTCCGTCGCGCAACGCCGGCAAGGCCTAGCTTCGCCCTCAGACCTGTGCCATCTTTCAGACTGCCCCTTGTCGACGTGTGCGAACTCTGCATCCGTAGCATGCTCTCCGTCTGCGATGTCCTTCGCGAGAGCGAGGCTCGCTCGGGCGCGATCTCCGCCGGGATCATCGGCTCGACGGGTGCCATTGTTGGGGGAGCTGTGCCGTGATAATTAAAAGCGATTCTCCTCCCTCTGTTCTCCAAGCGCACCTCTCTTTCAAGGTACGAGTGCTCCTGGGATATCGAAGAAAAGACCGACGCCTCCGTTGATCATTTCCAGGGAGCCACGTCGTTCAAACAGGTGCCGTGCTCATTCGTAACTTTCCGCGGCTGAGGTAAGACATGCACCGGCAAGATGTCGATTTAGCGAACGAAGGGATGGCTGAGACCCAAGCCGTACACGCGACACTGAAGACCTGTCCCGACAATAACCTATGCCAACAAAGACTGAAGTTGGTCACGTTTGCCACGCCCGTGGATTGTGGATTGTGTTTCTCTTTTTTAAGCTGGTGCCTGCGTATACCAGGTAGCAATTGATCTGGACAACGTGTTTCACGAAAGCTTAAAGGGTCCAATGAGCTAGCGCACTTCCGTGATCAACTATCAAGTGGTCCCCGTCGGGTGGTCAGGGGCACGCACTTGGGCGTGTCACCCACCCGACCCCACTAACTAATACACCAAGTCGTATCCGCTGGCATCCGTTGTCCATGCATGCATAACCATATGCATAGCGTCAAACATTAGAGACGGTGGAGGAGTAGTCCTGGAAATCATATCGAGTGTATCTTGTGCAGCAGGAAAACAAACTAGCGCAGGTATATCTATCGAAAAGACGTGTGGTGCGCGCGGTTTAGACTAATCAATCCGTCGACACGACTCCTCCCCGCACGAGCTTCACTCACATCCTCAATGACAATTGCAGAACGACTGTTGATATTATGATGGTACATCGTCCAGGTTTCGAGGTCATAAAGCACCTTATGCTGTGGACGTCAAAGTGAAAAATCAGACCAGCGCCATCTCAGTAATGCTCATGCCTCCTCCATTAGCAGGCGCAGCCATCTCTGTCGTTCTCGATGTGAATGTTGATGGGATCCTGGAAGTCGCCGCTGAACTCCTCTGACTCCTCCTGCGCAAGAGCGTTCCTTGCAATGACTATAGTCAAAGAGTCAGCCAAGAGTATCAAAAGGTAAACCAGTCGCTACCTACCTTCAAAAGCCTGCTCAACATTGATAGCCTCCTTGGCACTCGTCTCGAAGTACGGAATGCCGCCCTTCGACTGACAGAATGTCATCGCCCTCTTGGTCGAGATCTAGAAAGATATTAGCAATCTTGAATTGGCAGACACTCCTAGCATCACGTACAACTCGCTTGCTCTCCTCCACGTCGATCTTGTTCCCCAGCACAACCTAGATAGATGTTAGTACAGCTAGCTAGCTCCAGCCCAGATTCATGGGCCTTCTTACAAATGGGAAGTTATCCGGGTCTCTGGGCGAGGCTTGGATCAGGAACTCGTCCCTCCAGCTGTCGAGCGCATCGAAGCTCTTGGAGTTGTTGACATCGTACACCAGCACGCAGCAGTCGGCGCCACGGTAGAACGCCACGCCTAATGACTGGAATCGTTCCTGTCCCGCGGTATCCCAGAGCTGTACATACGTTTAGCTAGACTCCTCTCGTCGTGTTTCCCTCTCATGAACGTCGCACCTGCATAGTGACCTGACGGTCGTCGACCAGGACCTCTCGCGTCAGGAAATCGGCCCCGATGGTGGCTTTGTAGCTTGCGCTGAACTTCTTGTTGACCTAATGGAAGCAGGAATGTCAGAAATCGTCCTGTAGTCCATGATGGGCCTCGTAGGGAGCAGGTCCGGCCGCATAACTCACATATTGATTCATCAAACTAGTCTTGCCTACACCGCTGTCGCCAAGGATAATGACCTTGATGAGAGGCTTGTAAGTACAGGAACACTGTTTCTCGGAAATCATGCTGAAAATACCTTGAGAAGAACCTTCTTCCTGGAAGCCATGGTGGGTTGTTGGTATTGGAATGGGATGTTGATGACACCCAGATAAGTGGGAGCCTGTTGGTCGTGCTATCGAGAGACGGCGCCGCGTGAGCGCTCGTCGTTGCCTGAGACCTGGGCGTGCCGCTGTCGCGCACACCAATGTTTGAGGCTGAAAGATGCTTTGCGATGTTTGGGTGCAAACTCTGTTGCCTGCGAATCGTGTGCGTTGTTTGGTTTAAGGTGCGTCGTTGGTGTTGGGGAATCACTGGAGATGCATCGCCGATATAGCTGGGCTGGGCTGGGACGGAGTGACGACCTTGGTTGGTTTCAGGGCCAATCATTTGGGGGTTGGCCACTTGACCACCTGGGCGGGGCCGCTAAATCCGATATGGCCTAGCACACCTGACACGCCTGGAATGTCGCATTAGTGATGCCACCCTGCACTTCCACTGCTCGAGCACGCGATAGGCACTTGAGCCGATAAGCTCACTGGCATAAAACACCATAGCTCAACTCGTTACTACGTGATCAGCAAGAACGAACCCATTTCTCAATGGGACAGTCATAAGCGGCTCTGAAGCCCGATGGCGGATGAGAACCTGCTGCAGCGGGTGCACGACCTGAGCGACCTCGAGCTCGCCGCCCTCCTCTCCCTCATCGCCCGGGAGCACTGCGTCATTAGCACCCCGGAAGATGCTCTCGATGACCTCGTCGAAGAGCTCAAGCTGGTAAAATAAGGCCCCTCATTGTTTAACCATGCGGTCTCCATGCTGACGAACCACCGCCCACCCGACAGATCGCAACCCGCACCTTCGGGCTCTCCTACGCCGTCGTCGACTGCAACCCCAACACCACCCTCGAGGACTTTGCGACCTCGATCCTCCTCGGCAAGCCCCAACCGCAGCAGCAGCAACGGACCCCGCGCTCCGGCTCGCCGCACCTCACCCGCAGCGGCATCGCCAGCAACGACTACTTCCCGCCGCAGCCCGCGCCGAACCACCACCACCACCATGTCGGCGGCGGCGCGCCCCTTTCACCGTTGACGCCGACGGGCGGCTCCGCCTCGCACGCGCACATCGCGCACGTCGTGCTGGCCAAGAACCTCGGCCTCGCGCCCAAGGCCGTGCAGATCCAAGCCCTCGAGCTGCTGCGCACGCGCCGCATCTTCACGCGCACGTCGGTACACGCGGCGCCCAAGCAGTTCCTCTTCGTCGCCGCCCTCGCCGACGACGACGGCCGCGGCAAGGGGCGGGTCACGCCGCACCTCAACGACTTCTTTTACGTCGCGCACTGGCACGACCCGGACGACGGGTTCGCGAATCTCGAGGACGAAGGGGAGGAGGTCGAGACGGCGAGCACGGGCAGCGTCGTCAAGAAGGGCGGGAGCGGGAGCGGTGGAGCCGGGTCGGTCGTGGCCGGCGGGTTCCCGGAGGAGGGGCGGGAGGCTTTGCTCTCCGAGCTGGTATGTTTTGCTCTATATGCCCATCGATAGGTCCATCAAAGTCGATTACTGACAAAAAGACACAGGACATTGCTACGTTAGCCAAGCTCAGCCGCGAGGTGCAGGTCGACGTCGACGTGGTGCGGTACCAGATGAACGTCATCTCCTTCCTGCGCATGCACAGGGCAGTGGCTGACGGCATCACTCCTACGGCGACGAAGCACTTTGAGCAGCTGATGAAGAGCCTTGCACCGTTGCACGGTCTAGACTACGTAACGCCCTCGCTCGTCGGGCTTGCAGCCCGCAAGGTCTACCTGCATCGCATCAACATAGTCGCTCCTGAGAAGGAAAGGAGTATGATGTGGGGCAGCGAGTTGGCCGCCGTCCAGTCCATATTGGAGGGTGTAGGCCCCGAGGACGTGATCGAGGACGTGCTGGCCATGGTACCGGCACCATTATAAATCCGCACTCGTATTAGATACCCAATTGCGAGCTATTGCATTTCTTCATCATCGCAGTATTGAAAGTACATCGTGTTATTAATATTTGGTGATTCGGGCCTCGGTCTACGTGGGTTCCATCATCTCGAGCACGCACGGCTAGTGCAACGAGCCCTGTTTTCTATGTATACATGTCTTCTTTTTCCGCGGGCCCCTTTCATATCGGGATGCGGGCCGCATGCTGAATACCGCCTTAAAACGCCGTGTCGATCATCTTTTCTGACCGTGACCCTTGGATTAATGCAGATTGGTTTCTTTGTAGATGTCGTAAAAAAGTGCCTTGATTGTTGTCTAGTAGACCTCGGTGACCTTGCACGTCCAGCCGGAGCCCTTCTGTAGGAGCGGCAGACTAGAAAATCATTGTTAGTTTTATATTATACAGCAACTTTCGGAGGCATTGCAGAGCTTACCTAGCTCCCAGGCACCATCCCAGCTCGTTGTCCTTGATCTTCTTGGCGATCCGAACCTCACGGTCGATGGGCATCTCATAGCCAGTGTGGGCAAGCGCAACCATAAAATTGAGGTCGAGGCAGTGCTCAGGACGGTCCCGAAGCTCCTCGAGAGCGCCGGGAACACTGCCGAAGATGTCCCACGCCTGCTCACCGCCGCAAACCCGGCTGGTCAGGTCGGCCATCTCGCGCAGGGTGAAGGACTCGGGCATGCCAAGAGGCTGAGTGCGGTCGTAGAAGTAGGACAGGAAGAAGATGTCCTCCTTGCCGAAGGTCTTAGCAATCGAGGGCTGGTGGACACCGTTGAAGGAGCAGGGGGCCAGGGCGCAAGAAGCGTCCTTCTTCAGAATGCGCTCGGCGAGGCTGCGGCACTGGGCCGGGGCAGGGGTGGAGGGGCCGGTCATGTTGAACTCCTGGGCGCTCTCGCCCATCTTGACCTTGACGGTCTTGGACATGCCGGTGGAGAAGCAAGGGTTGACAATGGGCGAGCTGGACCAGGTGCTGTCGGCTTTCTTAGACTCGGCGAGATCCTCAACCAGCGTCTTGAAGATGGCATCACGAGCACTCATGAGGCCGTAACCGAGGTGAGAGTGCTGGTAAAGACTGAAGTGGCGACCGCCGAACTCGAGGTCGTACTTGTGGTCACCCTCTGCGAGCTTCTCGGGCATACCGCCCTGGCTGAGTCCCTTGAAGTTAGGCTCAAAGACGATCTGGGTAGAGCCACCACCCAGGTCGAAAGTGGCAGCGGTATCCTGGTGCTCGGGAGCGCCAATGTTGCCGAGAAGGTAGTTGGTGGTGATCCAAGCGTAGACACCCTCGTCGGAGCCATCCATGATCGCAACACCGTTCTCCTCCTTGGAAACGACGGGGAAGGGGTAGTTCTTCTCAAGGTGCTCACGGACGGCATCAAGGATCCGCTGGCTCTTCTCAGCGCCGAGCAGACGGAGACCGGCAGTGGCCTTGACAGCGACAGGGCTGCAGGCCTTGAGCTTGTCCGGAACGGTCTTCAGTGCCTCCTCCATCAGGATATCCAGACTCTTGGCGGCGGCGATAGGGTCGTCAGGGTAGGCGCTCAGGCCGCTGCTCTGGCCCTCGATCTTCTTGGTCATCTTGAAGACCTCGTTCTCGAGCTCGGGGGTGGGGCCGCAGTTGTTGAACTTGTAGACGTGAATGCGAGAGCCCGTGCTGCCGGCGTCGATCATGGAGACATACTGGACAATGGGCTTGTCCTTGGAGCTAGACTTGGTGCACCGGTCGGTTCCGTACGATGAATCGGTAGGGACCTGGCCGCCGGAGTTGCCCTTGGAGGAGGACACTCCATTGTACAGATCGACACCAGACGGTGAGAAGTAGTAAAACAGGAAAACCACAACCAGCAGGATCGCCGTGGTTTTTAACCACCGCGCCTGCTTGGCTTGTGACATGATTGAACTTGTTTTCTCCAGGATGCCGGCTCCTCGGTGGTTCCCTTGATATCGGTCGCGTTTCTCGTGAGGGTCGTGAGCGATCTTGTTGGTCGGCAGCGATACCGACGTACGTCGCATGTCCAGAAGACGCAAGAGAAGGGAGAGACGGCAAAGAGGGGGATTGCCGACTAGAAAAACGAGGGACAAGAAGGGATGGACTAAAAGCAGAGAAAAGGAGGGAGAGTGTGTCTGACAAGGCACACCTCTTTGGATTGAATTACTTTTTTTACGAAGAATCTAGGGGCACATCCGAATAGGCATGCCAACAATGTAGGAAAGGGGGGGATGGATTAGAATGTGGTAGGTTGACCGGCTTTTGCTTCTAGCTCGAAAAGGGATACTTCGAGTGCTGCAAGTAGAGATCTGCCATTACGAGTCCGGCCAAGATGGCTTGGGTCCATCTGTCTCTCATTTCATCCTGCGTCACAGGCTGGCCATATAGAGAGGTGGAAAAATAAGGTCGGGCGACACCAGTCTGTCTTGATTACGGGGAGGACCCCACTGTAAATTTGCCCCCTGCCCAGTCTTTGCCAGTGCTGAGGCGGCCCCTGGATTCATGGATGCCAGGACCAGCGCAGGGCCAATCGGACGGTGGGGCCAAGCCTCAAAAGATCCATCACCCCGTCGCAAACATTTGATGGATGAGAAAAGACCAAAAGCTTCAGATCAATCTCCTCTACTTTGAGGTAACTACTTGAATAAGTATCATACCGTTATAGGGAAAATACCCTGCTACCTGAATCATCATATAATCCTGGCTACTAATTGCCACGCTACTAAGCGTGGACACGTACGGCTGCCCCTGTACGAAGCAGACTACCTTACTTGTACTTCAGTACTGAGTAGTTACTGTAGGTAGTACAACAACCTGAAGTTGTCTTTACGTCCTGTGCTGTCGAAACTTGGCGATGTCTATTTTTCAGAAGGAGAAAGGAAACCTTTTGCAAATATCCTGCTTGTATCTTCAATCAAAATATGATAGGTGCTGGTAGCTGATAGATGAGCATGCTCAGATGATCAAGGGTAGAAGTACTCTACGTAGGCCATTCCTCGGTAACCGCCATAGTCCAGCCTGTTCTGTCATCTTCCACCACCATTCGTACCTCTCATGGTTGCCTCCGTGCAAGCCGACCTAGTACAACTTGCGCGAGTCACCGAACCCTTCACAACAATCAACTTGCTTTACGTATTTTTTCTCTGCTTTTCATGATAGAGGGATAGATCAAGACTCATAACTTTTTATCAAAATAGAAGTCACAGCCGGCGCCAGGCACAGGTACTTCATCTGCTATACATCCTGACTCTGTTGTATCGCGCGCAGCCTCCCGATACTTGATCGCAAATTGCTCGCTCTTCGTTTCCCGAGGTGGTCCACAAGAATCGCATTTTCCCTGGAGGCGCTGCGTCGCCGTCTCCAACATGGACGTCACTCTATACACCTACGACCTCTCTGGAGGCATGGCGAGACAGATGTCAATGGGCTTGCTGGGGTTTCAGCTCGATGCAGTTTATCATACGTCAATCGTTCTCAACGGGCGTGAGTATGTCTACGATGGCAATGTGGTAGCTATATCACCAGGCACTTCCCATCTTGGCCGGCCGCTCCAACAGATTCCCCTTGGAACAACCCAATTGCCAATGGATGTAATTGAGGAGTACTTGGATTCGTTGAGAGAGATATATACCGTCGAGGTGAGTCCACTCTGGTCTGATTTCGTGAATGTTTTCTGACACATGTACAAGGCATACAACCTATGGCATCACAACTGTAACAACTTCTCTAATGACTTTGCCACCTTCCTAGTCGGCAAAGGCATCCCAGGCCATATTATCCACATGCCCGAGGCAGTTATCAACTCACCCTTGGGAAGTATGCTGCTTCCCGCCCTGAATCAGTCCGTGGAGGCGAACCGGCAGCGAGGTGGTATTCTGGGCATCCAGAATAACTCGCTAAACGGCACCAGCAAGCCGGCAGCTCAACTGCATCACAACCAGGGTCGTGTCCATCAAGTCAACAGTCTTACGGAGCTGAACGGGCTATTGGAAAGTGCACAGAAGTCCTGTGCTGGCATATTCTTCACTTCAGCAACCTGCCCGCCCTGCAAAACATTGTATCCTCTCTACGATGAACTTGCGGCGGAGTTCGGGAACAAAGCCGTGTTGATCAAGGTCGACACGTCAAGGGCATTCGATGTCGGCAAGCACTACTCCATCTCAGCAACACCCACATTTATTACCTTTCTGCATGGACAGCAAGAGAACAAATGGGTTGGCGCCAATCCCGCCCAGCTTCGTGGGAATCTCCAATTACTGGTACAGATGGCATGGCCTTCGCATCCCCACGATGCCCTTCGCCTCCCTACTTTCTCGGGGTCACAAGCAAAGCCGATCACATACTCCAAAGTACCACCTCTGCCGAAACTTCTGGCCAAGATGGGTACCTCTGGAGAGGACCCAGCAGCGAAGGGATTGGCCTCCTTTATCGAGTCTCGCGTTAAGCAGGGTCCGGCGGAAGCGCACCTACCCGACGTCGGCGCTGTTGCGGCCTTCCTTCAAACCTCCATCAAAACCCTACCGTCAGACTCTTTGTTCGCGGCAGTTGATCTTTTGCGATGTGGACTGGTGGATCCGCGCCTGAGTGGCATTTTCGCTGAGGAAACGGGTCACCAGACAATAAGATCGCTGCTGGATCACGTTAACGATCTCACTGACTGTCCCTATGCTCTCCGCCTAGTCACTCTCCAGACGGCATGCAACATGTTTACAAGTCCACTGTACCCGGAGCAGATCCTGACCAACGAGAAATTTCGCGCGCCTATCATTCAGTTGCTATCCACAAGCTTCCTTGATGATAGTCACAACAATGTGCGAGTGGCGGCCGCATCGCTTCTATATAACCTGTCATTGGCCAACAGCGCCAAGCGGAGAGAGGGTCCGGGAGATGCATTGTCGGATAGCGACCAGATAGAGCTTGCGGCGTCCATTCTGGAGGCGGTATCCCAGGAGGAGAAGTCGCCGGAGGCCCTGGAAGGCATGCTCCTCGCTCTAGGGCATCTGGTGTACCGCTTGCCCTTGGATGGCGATCTAGCTGATTTGCTCCGCACTATGGACGCTCAAGACACGATTCTGGCGAAGAAAGGTCACTTTAAGGACCTCAAGTTGATAGACGAGGTTGGCTCGGAGCTGTTGGGCAAAGGCTTGAAGAAGCCTTGATGGTGTGCGTGTGTTCGACTTTCATAGCGTCATACAGTAGACATAGCCAATAGATAGATACCCTCTGAATCAATTCTCCCTCTCGTACTTTCGAAATGGGCATATCGTTCATGTAAATCCATGGCATTGGTCCGGTCAAGGTACTCGGTGATGCTTTGTTGTATGTACTTTATGTCGTATGGTAATCGCGCCCCACATTAGACCTGCTGGACGGTCGTGCAGCGCATAAGCCAACGCAGCAAGTTCACCCGGGCAACGATGTCAACAAAAATAGTGGAGTAAAACCGCCCAAAGAACCAGGGTCGCATTCCAAGTTGGGCAAGAACAGAGCACAGATCAATCAAATAAATCCACCGGCCTTTTCCCCCAGATGCACTCGTCCCGCAGGCTGCGATACCGTCAAGTTGTCGACGACATTGTAGAAACCCTGATTGGCATAGCCATCGACCCACGACTGATGCCTGCCCCAGCCGCCATCGCCTCGACTGCCTCCGGGAGCGACCTGGCCCGCGTCGTCCGCTCTTCGGCTTCGACGCCATCGCTGCGCTCCCGCGATGGCACCGTCCCCATGCACGCGAGGATGGACCCGGGAGGGAACGTTAGGGTCGTGGTGCGCGTGAGGGCATTCTTGCCCAGAGGTGAGTGTTGAAAAGCCGACGGCACGTTTGTTTACTTTGAATGCGAAGACTAACACCATGCGACAGAGACGAACAGAGGAGCAGAATGCCTTATTGAGATGGACCCCATGACGCAATGCACGACGCTGTTGGTACCCAACGACTCGGACCCGGCGAACTCGAGAGCCAAGTCGCGCAAGGTGATCGAGGAGAAGTCGTTCACGTTTGACAACTCATTCTGGAGTCACGACCGCAGCGACAAGCACTATGCGGAGCAGGAGGACGTATACAACAGCCTTGGCGAGGAGTTCCTTGACCACAACTTCGAGGGTTACCACACCTGCATCTTCGCATACGGCCAGACCGGTTCCGGAAAGAGTTATACCATGATGGGCACACCCGACCAGCCCGGCCTGATTCCTCGGACGTGTGAAGATTTATTCCAGCGGATCGAAGCAGCGCAGAATGAGACGCCCAACATCAGCTACAACGTGCGGGTCTCCTACTTTGAAGTTTACAACGAGCATGTCCGCGACTTGCTCGTCCCTGTTGTCCCGAACCAAGCACCGTATTATCTCAAGATCCGCGAATCGCCAACCGAAGGACCGTATGTCAAGGACCTGACGGAGGTGCCTGTCAGGAGTATCGACGAGATCCTCCGATTCATGAAAATGGGCGACAGTTCTCGGACCACGGCCTCTACCAAGATGAATGACACTTCCAGTCGAAGTCATGCCGTGTTCACCATCATGCTGAAACAGATTCACCACGACATGGAGACCGATGAGACAACGGAGCGAAGCTCACGTATTCGACTGGTAGATCTGGCTGGTTCCGAGCGCGCCAAGGCCACTGAGGCGACAGGCCAGCGCCTCAGAGAGGGAAGCAACATCAACAAGTCGCTCACAACACTGGGAAGGGTCATTGCAGCCCTTGCGGATCCCAAGCAGAGAGGCGGGAAGCGCGGCGGTAGGGAACAGGTCGTGCCATACCGAGACTCCATCTTGACTTGGCTTCTCAAGGACTCACTCGGCGGTAACTCCAAGACCGCCATGATTGCTTGCATTGCTCCTTCAGATTACGAGGAGACCCTGTCTACGCTGCGCTATGCCGATCAGGCTAAGCGTATTCGCACCCGTGCTGTGGTCAATCAGGACAGCGTTTCCGCTGCGGAGCGCGACGCCCAGATTGCCGCCATGGCCGAGGAGATCCGACAGTTGCAGCACTCCGTGTCCGACTCGCGAAGAAGGGAGAAGGATGCGCAGCAGCAGGAGGAGAGACTCGAGGAGTACCAGGGCCGCGTGGCAGCGATGCAGCGGATGATGGAGGAGAAGAGTATGGTAGCCGAGGGCAAGATCCGCAGCTTGCAGACGGAGAACGAGGCCCTCAGGCTTCATCTCAAGCTGGCCCTAGAGAGCCTGAAGAACCCTATCCCTCCAGTCACTGTCACCAGCACCCCCGAGCCGACTGCAGATGACACCGCCAGGAGCGTGGAGAAGGATACGAACGTGAAGGCCGAAGATAAGGAAAACACAGTCGATGAGGCATATTACGACGACGACGACGGCTACTCCTCTGGTGGATACGACGAGGACGCGGACGATCTGCAGGATTATATGCAAGGTCTACTGAAGGACCTTGGCATGTTCAGGCGGAAGATTGGCGACGACAAGGGGCGGTTCCTCGACGAAGAGAGTAATCGTAGGCCTTTGGGAGTAAGGATGAATGTCTAGACCCTGTCAGGCATGCTGCGATTGTCTGAAATACTGGTTTCTGTTAGGATAGGCGATGATGTTTTTGGCGTTTAATGACGGAATGACAAACTTAGGATTACGAACCACAACACATACCTTGCTAGCCCGCATAGAATAGCACCAACAGACTGTTCATATTCAAACGTGCTCATGGCCGGCCCATATACGTCGATCTGACAAAATTGCACATGGGGTATAAAGGTCCGCTGAAGTCCATGTCGTACCAATAGTTGACAGCAACACATATGCCGTCGTCCAAGCATGACTGCGAGACCTTGTGATACCTACTCCGTACATACTCAATCAGCCAGGGCATGGTAGGAAGAAGGCTGTCCTTTCCAGGTATGACTCACCACATCGCGGGCAGGTAGAGCATATCTCCAGGATCCAAGGTTACCCTCACGGGCTCAGCAAGTTTCGAGAAAGCTGTCGGGTTCGTTCCTGGCTGGTCGGGATCCCAGATCGCAAAAGGGACACTGCCGTCGTGCCCATCATTATCGCTCACTTCAGCACTGTCTAGCCTGAGCTCGAGGCCATCGCCGTCGCCGCAGCGAGCGTACGTCGCGGGCTGCAGCGCCTGCTCGTTGACACAAGGCTGGCAGTGGGGTGGCAGCAGGACGAAGTGCTTGCGGCCGAGAACTTGAACGTAAATGTTCTCGTAGTTGTCCTTGTGCATGGCGGTCACGGAGCGAGAGTTGCCGATCCACAGGTTGATGGCCTCTGGGTCGCGGTCCAGAGCAATGCGGGCAAAGGGGATGTCCGGCTGGACGTGGGCGAAGAGAGAGATGTACTCGTGACGGAAGTTGTCGTTTTCTATGGTGCGTGTGTTAGTCTGGACGTGCAGAGGTTATTGTTGTCTCGACACTGTGACTTACGGGTTTGAGCATACCGGACCTCGCCATTTGCTGGTGGCGAGGCTCCTTTCTCCTGAGCCATCACATAGTCTAGGAAGTCCGGAAAAGGTTGATCTTCCTCCCAAGGTTTTGCAAAGACGAGTTCGCCATCTAGTTTTGTGGGAGAATCGGCGTTGCTGATTCAGAATTAGAGCTTATGATCGAGACTGAGATTCCGCAGAGAGCATTCTCACCCTTTGAGGGTTACAGCAACATTGACAGTTTCGTCTGCCAGAGCCTCCTTCAAGTAAGCAGCGCTCCACGTCCTTGAGGCCTGCCATCCTTCAGCAGCACGCCTCACAACGAACGGTGTGTTCTTTGCTATATATCGCATAAACTCAAGCGGGCTGGGTTCTTGATAAAGCTCTTCAATGGTCGAACCATTGAGTTCGTTGTATGTGGTGAGCAGCTCAGCGATGCTATCATCGGCTGTACCCGCCATTGTCAGCCTTACCCCCAAAGATGGGACTCCGTCAGCTGTGTTTTTGAAAGTTGGGCGTCGAATTAGAGACCCTTGTGCATTGTGCGCGGCACTTGAGGTACAAAAGTTGGGGTAGATCAGGAAAAGCAAGCGGGAGCAGCCGTTTCAGCTAGCCATAGGACATTTGCTGGATTTGGCATGGCGGGTGCTGGCAGTCTTGAAGCCCCTGCAAGCTGACTGGACGCAGCGAGGTGCGTGATGGGCCACAGCCAGGTCCGTGACCAAATTATGGCCTGACTTTGGCAAAAAACAGCTGATGGCCCACATCGACGTCCAGAGCCTCTTTTTTCTTGTTCAAGCTGAGATTTGACAGCATGGGGAAAAGCTGGCTGGTGGTTGGTATAAGAAGAAGGCAAACCCCATCCCCATGGAAGACATTATGTAGCTATCGGAGAGGAGTTGCATCCATCAAACAGAAGATTTGACATTGATGTGTAACTGACTGCCTACTGCCACTACGTGAGCGTGCAGTTCCAAGCTACCCTCATCTTCAGCGAGATCCTCACCATCGAATATTGCCGTCTTTTCTCGCTCCCCGTCTCGATGAGATCCATCCAAACGAACGATGTTCCTAAAGCCAGGCCAGTCGCCTGGAAATGACATCGCATCGTACGATTGAGCTCTGCATGCTGCCATCATGACGACGAGGCATTCGCGTGGGCAAAAGCACGCCAAGAACAAGGGGATCGATCGTGTTGCATGCGTGGGAAGTCCCGTGCACCAAGAGACGACACGACAGACACATGCTAGCCAGGTTGGTAACTCTCTTCAATCATTGCCAATCTCTTCCCTTTTGTCATCTTTGTCCCTTTGCCTGTTGTTTCAAAAAGCTCTGCCCCCAAGGTGGTGTCAATGCGACAGCCAAACCGGCCAGCCATTGCCAGCCCTGCTGTGGAGGGGCGCTCCCGCTACCACCAGTAGCGCGACTCGCCGCCCTGCCTAGTCGCCATTGAGAGGCACAGTTTGAAGGTTTAGTGGCCTCTACTCTAGACGTCATCTTGAAACGCGCACGTCTCGTCGAGCACATCTCGAGACTTTACGACATTTCTCTCCTCAGCTCCACAATTTTCTTCCATTCCTTGCCATCCATCTCGATTCTTCTTGTTGGTCTCCAATGGCCCTGTCTGCTTTATTCCCGAGTCTGACAAGCAGAACGCGAACCGGCGGCCTTTTCCATGCCAATTGACACGATCTCCGCTGTCACTGTTGTACCTGAAGCTGGCCGCTGTACCTCGTCCATCACACACGACTCCGACTGCCCACGGATCCGGGCCCTTGTCTGTCTCTCGGCAAATTCCATTTGCGCCTTTTCCTCCCTTGTCTGAGACCTACCTCGCGGGGGCGGCACCGACGACGCTGGCTGCACCACACCCAGCGTAGCAATCATCTGGTTCTCAAAGAGGCATCGAGTGCTGCCGCATTGGGGAGTTGCTAGATTTTGGATCCGCGACACGGTGCAAATCCGCAGCACTTCTGCAAGACTAGCTAGCTTAGCGACCGCTCCGGCTCCCTGGGGAGCCGGCTTTTGCTACCCGCCCACACACCGAGCTCAATCCAACTTTTACCTTTGGCGTCGAGTCAGCTCCAAGCTGCACACACATGCCCGACCCTGGATTACGCTTTCCGCCCCTGCCCTGCCTTGGTTCCAAGCTCTAGAGCAGCCGCACTCCTGTCGTCTTGTCGATCAACCCGCTCCGCTCAAGCTAACTCTGCCCTAAACCTCGATGCTGGAAACTTCATGATTGCAACCTGCTCTAATCCTCCAACCATCTTCCTCAGTAGGTTGGAACGACGCCTCGCAGCCCTCAGTACCCACCTGGGGTCAAGTGCGCGCACACTGTCTTCAGCTGCTTCGCTTCAGAACGCCGGCGTGCCGGGTCGATATTGAGGGTTCACAATGCGTCGCGCCCTTCTCGAAAGCTGAACTGTTCGCCACCACCACTTTACAGAAGCAGCATTAACCGGTCGAGTAGTTGTGAATCCGCAGAGGCACGCACCAAACCGGAGTCCGTACTGAGGTTGCCAGGTAGAGCTGAGGTCGTGTGATCTCCCAATAATCCACGAGGTTCCCACCCGAGGCTGTCCATTATTTGGCGCGGAAGTGGCCTCCACACACCTTCCAGCCTCCTTTTGCGACTTTTCCCTCGTCAGTAATGTTTGTTGGTCCCTGTTGAGACTGATTCTGTGATGATCTGGTACCTTTTGTACCCCTTTAGAGGGTAAGTTCCTGGTGTTCCACCCCTGCGCCCAGTTGCGTGTTGACAAAGCGAACGAAAGGACCACCGAGGCACCTGTCCTTGCACCGAATTATCCTCTCCGCGTCGCATTCACTCGATACGGAAGATGGACTGCACGACATGTTGTCACAACCCTCCTCGTATCGGTGGCGGTCGCCACCATGCTGATATATCCCTTCCCGTTCCTGTATACCAACGACTTCATTAATGGCGCATCGAATATTCCTCGCCACGTCTGGACGGACGCCCAGCCGCTCGATGGGAAGGGAGGCATGGAACCAGATGTAATCATGCGTTCCATATGGGTCCATGGCAGCTACATGAAGGCTCTTCATCACGACGTTCTGCTGGGAGCTCTGGATCTCCAAGATGTCTTGTTAGGACCAACCAAGAACTTCAACCCTCGCCAGCGAGGGGATAACGTCGCAGCGGTCAATGCATCGACCAACCTCACGCCAAACGAACGTGACATGTTTCACGTAGTCAACGGTCTGACGAACCAGTCTTGGTTCTTTCACTCGCCGCTGCAATATTGGTCGTGTGACGCCGAGAAGATAGCCAGCGATGCCAATCTCGTCTCCACAGTCAACGCCAGGAAGACAACGCCAACCTCGGTCAACGTGACCTTGCGACACTCGATAGTTTTCAGCGGCAAGCGATTCGAAGATCGTGCTCTAGTCGCTGCCGATGCCCTCGTCATCACCCTGCTTCATCTGCGCGACTCCCCCATTGGCCGGTTGTGGGAGCGACGGGCGGAAGATCTTGCCCAGCAGATGGCCGACAAATGGACAGTGATTCCCAGCGATGGCAGGAGCGTGCAGAGTCAGCTTTACGAGTTCCAGTTCCGGCCCATATCGGTCCAAGACTCGATCCTGCTCACTGTTGCCTATGCCCTGACCGCAGTATACTTCATGCTCAGCCTGTCAAAGCTGCGTGCCATGAAATCTAAGCCAGGCTTGATTTTGACCGTCATGTCGCAAATATTTGCTTCTATCATGTCAAGCTTCACAGTGTGCGCAATCTTCAAAATTGATCTCTCTCGAATTCCCCGAGCGGCCTACCCTCTGGTCGTCTTGACCATGAGCCTAGAGAATATGTTTCGAATGATCAACGCCGTCCTCATCACCCCGCCTGAAGACAGCACGAGCAGTCGGATCGGGCAGGCATTCGGACAGACGTGCCATGTTGCCATAGCGAGCGTTGCACAGAATCTCCTTATTCTCTGGGGACTGTCCAATGCTGTGTCACCCGGTGTAGCTGCGTTCTGCACCTTTGCAGCGATAGCAATCGTTTTCGACTTTTTCTACCTCTCGACATTCTTTCTATCTGTACTGAGCGTTGAAGTTCGGAGAACGGAGCTAAGCGAGGCTTTGGAAAAGTCCTCCAGGCACAAGGTTACGAGATCCGATCCACTACCGCGTCAGTCCTGGGCCGAAGCAGTCTACCGGGGGAACATTGGGCTTTCCACGCGAATTGCGGGCACCATTGTCATGTCCGGATTCATCCTGATTGCGCAATGGCATTTTCTGGACAATGCCTCGGTGTATCGCGCCATCGGCGGTCTCTTCTATAGTACCGCGACAAACAACACTGCAGCAGCAGTCTCACCGCTGACAGCAATCCACCAAGCTCGAAGCCCTACATCATGGCTCCGTCTTCAAGACCATGAGACCGCGCGAGAAGTCATCCAGGTCGTCAAGCCGTCAGCCCACAGCTACGTCGCGCGAGTTTATGACCCTATTGTCTTCGTTCTGAAGGGGTCAGACCGCATGCCGTCTGTCAGTGAACGGGCTCTCCTTCCTGCAGTGTATGATTTCGCAAATCACCAACTAGTGCGACTCCTGGTGACTGTTTTGGTCATCGTAGCGGCGGTACGCCTGTTCATGAATTATTTGCTCTGGGACGAGATGAAGGAGTCCAAAGCCAATGGCGACGGTCCAGACGATGGGCCTCTGATGTCGATCAAATCTCTGAACAGAGGCCACGCCCTGGATATTGTCATGTTGGCGGCGACACCCGATGGGCAATTCGTGTCTGTTGGCCTTGATCGCCGGGTCCGCGTCTGGCGACTCAACGCAGAGGTTAAAAGCTATTCGTTGAGGGATCCCGAGAACCCTATCAACATTCCCTTTCCCGTCCATACCCTAGCCATCGATGATGACTCGACTTGGCTGGCAGTCCTATCCTCATATGAGGTTGTCCTCTGGAACCTGGTAGAGCGCCGCCGCGGCCCGTCCATGGCGCTGGATCTTTACGGCCAGAAACCAGAGGCATTCTTCTTTAATGGTCACGCCAAGGACGGCAGCTTACCATCTCTGGTCATCGTGAGACGGGATGGCATCATGATGGAATTATGGCCAGACCGTGAAGACAGGCAGGATGCTAATATCTGCCGTCATCCTCTGGTCTGCGTGGTCCCATTCAGCCAATGTAAGCCCACCCTTGCTACCCCACGGGCAGTATCCAGTATTGACCAGTCTATCCTTATAGCCGTGAACGCCTCTACTGCTTTGGCCTTGTCGGTGCTCGCAGCTACGAGAAAGGGTAACATTTACAAAGTAACCCAGCAAGAGGGCAAGTGGGTATCAGAGGAGATCCTTTTGGCCATCAAAGACTCTCAGAATGAGGAGAAGGATCTCAGTTCAATAGTCCCTCTTCCGGCCTTCTCGGCCTACCTTGCGGTTCGCTCTCGCTCAGTCGACCTAGTGAGCTTCGAAACCGCAAAAGTTTTCCACACCTTCCGGACGGAGTACATTCAACCCCGGTCGCTGAGGGCGCTGCTTCCACCCAGGCGACACACACAATCAGGTTCATCAGGGCTTGCATCATTGACACTGGCGTACACCAATGCCGAGACGGGCGACTGTGTCCTCCAAACGTATCTGCCCCAACAGGAAGGCAGCACGATATGTTTCTGCTCTTCCGAGTCGGGTAATACGCAATGTTGTCACTGGAGTGATACGAAGGAGATTATCAAACATGTGGAAGATCCAGGGCTCTGGGAGCCGCTGCAGAGCGGCTGTGTTGTGGGTGTAAGAAAAGTGGTTGAGAAGCAGCACAATGGAAGCTCGGAGCCACGGGCACAGGAGAACGGTGTCCGGCACCGGGGTCCACACGCCGCGAAACCGCAGACGAAGTGTTTTGATAGCTGGGAATTATGGTCGATGACACAGCTGTCCTCTCAAGGAGACTACGAGACCACACCGCTTGCCGGCGAGGATGCACAGCACCTTATCATCTCGGAGCTGGGACCCATGATCAGCGTGGGCAGCTCGACCATCGCGATGGGTCTGGGGAATATCATCAAACTCATCACCATCGGACATAGCCGGTTTGGTAGCTCTGCTGAACTGCTCGACGCGGAGCACTCGATGAGTCTGGGCTCAAGGCGGAGAAAGAATAGAGTTGTATCGAGGGGCTGATCCCCTTGTTCTCGGCGAGGTTCGTCTACATAGGAGGGCAGTTATGGCTTAACTCGTGTAAGTTTTCGCAGATACCCTGGGCTTTTTGGCGCAAGGTCATTATTGCTTCTTTTATTTTGGGTCATATCAAAAGCTGGACGGCGTCGGAACAGCATGGCAACATGGACAGTTGGATACAACATTATCTCCTTGGAATTGGAAATTAGAAGAAGCAATGAGATATCACGTTTGGTTCGCATGGCCCAGAGGCTAGTACAATTAACGACGGGCGCACGCACACCACATGGGAGAAAAAGCAAATAAAGAGGCAAGCCGCAACGCGACTTGCGTGATTGCTGAACCTGTCCATCCATCCAACGACTCCGTACCTGTGGACACATCCGGCACACGTGGGTCTTTGCTGTGTCTTTCGGACTGAACCCTGCCATGGAGGCGAGCGAACCGGTCCCCTACATGCGTGTTCTCCCGTGCTGTCGGTACGCGAGCGACGGTGGCGCGTTAAGTCAACTATTCCTCTTCACTCACCGCCACTTGTCGCCCATGCTTAGTCCCATCCTGAACCTTGCAGTCGCCCGTCGTTTCCTCTTCTTGAACCTCCACCCGCGGGCGAAGAGTTTTGTATGAGGGGGGTGAGAGCTAAGAGGGTTGGAGGCAAAGGTCGCATGTGAGCAGGCCTAGTGTGTTGCGGGCAACAGGTCGGCTTTATATATCTAGTGGGCAGCGCAGTAAATCGTGCGTGTCTGTAAGTATGTATGTATGCACGTCCTTACCTCATGCATATCGGCGAATACACGACGCGGCGCGCGTTGGCCGTGGGGTTTGGCAATTGGAAACGATCAAGTCCAATGAATCGAGACCCAGCCACCTCGACCCCGGTCCTCCCCAAATCCTACCCTGCTGCTGCTCTGCGAGGTCGTCGTCACAGTAGTATTTTGTTGCTAGTGCCAGGTACCGCGAAGCGAGAGGTTGATCACCCGAGCTCTGGATGAAACTCTGCGTGGGATGATGATGAACTCACCCCATACAGAGGTATTAAGGGTAAGTAACACATTCCTGCGAGGTCCTGACCTGTGAGGAATTGGGCAGTGGGATAGCCCTCTACCCAACACTCGACACCTGACAGAGGGATCGAAATTTCAGCCTGCAACCTTCGTATGACACCGGCCAATATGGCTTTCGGCAGACACGAGATCCACGCGTAGTTCGTTCGAACACCTTTGAGAGCGGGCGGGAAGACGGGAAGGGCGAAAATTGTCTGAGACATAATCTGCCCGGCGGCCCCGCAAGTCACTGACCTTAGTACTGATAGCTTCAATTGGAGCTCCTGTTGCGCTGCACTATTGAAGATTGATGGCACGTAGCTAATAAGCAGGCGCGACGAAGAGACCAAGGCAAGCTAAAGAAGAACATTGAAGCAGTGTCAGTCAGTTAATCATGCAGCCATCACAAGTAGAGGAGGCGTGACATAATAGCTCAAAACCCTGACTCCTTGAACGATGCCCATCCCGGATTTGCATTGGAATGTGACGAGCTAAAAATGACCATGTCAAGCCATACAGGCATGCCAGGCCAGTCTTCAGGGTTCAACAGCAGTCAAATCTTGGTCGTGGCGCCGGCACTAAGACCTGGAAGGGGATGGAGCTGCCTGTAAAGGACCCAGCCATGGACAGGCCATCCTGCCCTGTCATTGACAGGGGAGACATTGACATGGACGAAACAGTCTCAAGGTCCGGGCCGGAGCTGCAAAAACGGGGAAACAATGGCAATCTTATCTCCCTCTTTCCCACTCGCTCGCTCTCTGCCGGCTGGTGTTTCTTTCGGCCTGTCGCGACCTCATTCCTCGTGTTGTCTTTCGTCCATCCATTGTTCTCCCCTTGACTTTGGATCTGTCCGATTCGATACGAAACGACAGCGACGGATTCGGACCACAAATAGACATCGCTGTCTGTCATCCAACGATTTCCTGATCGTCGGGCGTCGCGCGACACGACGACGCTTCTGCAGCTCCCCTGCCTCTGCAGCAGGAAAAAAAGGGCCAGACCAAGAACAAGGCCCAAGGCCCACAGAGGGTACCTACGCTGACCTTCAATTGCTCGAGAGGGCCTGTCGAATTGCCCAATCGCTTCTCGCCAGCTGCAGGATTTGCCTCTTACCTGACGTAGGTAATCGGGAGGCAGCTCGTGCCTCTCTCTCTGCACCTACTTTACAGCTGCAGCTTGCGTGCGCGCGCACACGCTCTGCAGGTAGGGCGGCTTCGGGAAGGGCGATCCGTACTTGGTCGTGGCAGGATGAGACGGATGAAGTGAGCGACGGTGGACAACTCACCTTGCATGCAGAGAAGCGTCAAACCTACGCACTCTCTCACCTCTCTGCTGCCTTGCATCTTCAACGGCCATTCGCTTGTCCAGGGCCCCAGTTCACACAAATTCTTTAGCTTGGCCGGGGGCTCTTGTCACACACTCTGCATCGCATCGCATCACATAAACACCCGATCGCCGCGTGCAGCAACTGCATCGCATCTCTTGACTTACCTTTCCCTGACCGACAAAACCTACCCCAGCCCTCTTTTTTCCCTGCTTCTTCCCTGCTCAGATGCACGTCCCGCACATGGAGCTCTGCTGTTAGCGTCAGCCCAGGAATCCGGGGACGTTTTGAAAGGACAGCACGCACCACCGCTCCTATCGCATCATTCCCACCAAAGTGCTGGCCCATTCCGCTACGCCTCTTTTGAGTTGTCTCTGCGACATCTTCATTGGAACCTGACTGGGTGTTTGCCCGTCTACGACTGCAAGCGCAACAGCCAACGGACGGGGCTGGAAGTGAGTGAGAGAGTGAGAAGGAAGACCCTGTGGCCGCAGCTAGGGCCCACCACGCTCGTTTCATACCCGAAAACCCACAGGCGCCGTCTGCAAGGCGCTGCACGACTCCTTTATGATACATACAGCCGAGCTCTCTAGTATCATTGCTTTCCGGAACTTGCAACATCTCTGAATTTTGGTGTCCGCCGGACCTCGGTCTTCTAGTTTGCCTCTGGATTGGTATGCGCCAGACTCGCAGGTCTTGCAGCCCTACTGGAAACACGAACACGACTGGAAGTCATCTCGCCTGTTCGGTTGAGAACCGGATTCGACGGTTCCTGAACTCCATTGAGAGCCAAGCAAATCCAGTGAGCGCCAAATTCACCGATCATACGCTTCATCAACGACCATTTTCCAGCTTGACCCGTTTCTCCCAGGCGAACGCACCTCTCACCGCCTTCTTTCCCGGGTTCTCCAGGGCTCTTCCTTGTCCTCGAGAAACGTCTCTTCCGTCTCTCAAGCCTCCCTCCATACTCTGAGCCGCTCGTAACGGAGATCTTGCGGCTTATTACTCTGACGTCCGCTGCTCCTGTATATATATCGGCGAAATAAGGGAATTGCGCCATGCCCTTGACTAGATCCACCATCTCACATCCCGGAACCGCACCTGCATCTCGAAGCTCCAAGCTGGCCACTGTAAGGCACTCTTTCGCCTGGTGCTAGTACGAATTGCGTGGAAGACTATTCTCATTGGTTCTCTTCCGCCTGCAAAGAGCGTATTGGACGTCGCAGACCCCAACGTGCTAGGATTGGTCAGTAAAAGCCCCAATGGTCGCCCGGCTTGTTCCAGCTAGCTGGCCTAATGTGATGTTGTTGTTGACAGCCTTGACCTGTAGGTTTTCGTGCCAGTTTTGAAACGTAGCAGAAGGCGGCAGCTCGCATCATCTCATTGAAGCAGCAAAGCAGCGGCTTTGCTTGACTGGTCTAAACTGAAGACCGCCACTGCTTGGGTCGTACATTTCTACACTCACGCTGCCTCAGTGCTGTCATCCTCATTGTGCTCCATTCATCTGAGCCTTATACAGTGTCGATCACTCTTACTGTAGCATCACCACCTCTTGACCTGACTCTTTTGACTCAGAGATAGAGGGAAACAGTTTTACTATAGCCGGGACATCCAAATCGTCTTCTGTGGACACTCACGCCGCTCTTCACTGTCGGCCTTCCACTTCAGTGTTGAATTTGGTATCAGGGTTGGCGTCTTGTCCGGGACTGGCGACTATTAATGGCGTCTTCGGAGGTAGATCAAAAATTCCTCGGCAGGCTTGCCAGAGCCGTGGAGCCTGACAACCCTCTACTGTCGTCGATGCTGTTCAAGATCCTAGGCTTGTCCATAAACCTATCAGCGCCACTCGTCACAGCCCGAAAACAACGACGGCTCGATCCAGCAAACAATGCTCAGTCCCTCGATCTCTACTTCCATATCCTGTGGCTGTCTAGAGAAGGCCTTGTCATGCTCGAGCAGTATGTGCTGCCTATGGTTGGGAATTATGTCGAGCTGAAAGTGCTCGCATTCAAACTTCGCGCTTCTTTTTATCACATTTTTGTGCTATTCCACAACCACCCGCAGGTGTCGAATATGGGCATCTCAACACCCGATGCCACGGATAGCTCTGCGGACCCGGTAACTCGCAATCTCGAGAAGGGGAAAGGCATAGCGAGAGATGACGTTTCGATATCGGCAACTCCCCCGATCTACGTCGCCCAAACAAAAGAGGGAGGCCCCGTTGGACCCCCTCCCGGCTTCGGACCCGCCTCAACCGGCAATTTCCTCCTACCCGCCATCGACTTCCTGCCGGCGGCCCATCAGTACTTCAAAGAGGCGGTCACGCTCGCCGATGAGTTGCTTTGGGGCTCGCACTCTCTGCGACTCTCCGTGAAAACGGAGTACTCGGCGTTTCTGTATGACTGTGTTCACGACGCGGAGGCTAGCCGGAAAATAGCACAGGACACCATCGCCGAGGTGTACCAGGCCAGCGAGGGTATCGACAACGATATGTTTAGCGATGCGTGCGAGCTCGTGACCGTACTCGGCAAGATGATGAAGAGGGGCCTCGGGGCGGGTGCATCGGGTAGTAAGGCCCCTACTCAGCAAGATGGAGGCGCGCATGCCGCACCGCCAGCTACGACGGCGCCTGCCACGGCGGCGGGGATGCCGGAGTTTATATGATGTCACGCATTCTACACCGAGACCATCCCTTGACAAAGGTCCCTCAGAACTCTCAGACCAAGTCTTTGATAAGCCATACTTCACGGCTTGGCTACATCTGGCCAGGCCACACCCTGGAAGATCGCACCTGCCAGCTGTGTTATGGAAGCCAATCTATCTGTCTCCAAGGCTATGGGCATCGTGCCTCCCTCCGACCATTTCGATATAGCATCGAAACCCCCATCACCAGACACCCTCACATACACGACGGACGACCAAGCTCCCCAGCGCGCGCGCGATTGATGCCCACAGTCCCCAAACTCCACTTTGGGAAGGGCTTTGTTTGATTAGCCAGCTTGATACCCCATTTCAAATTATACATGGGACTTACGGAGTCAGGTGTTGGACAGTCTATGCCTTTCTCGAGCCTTGCGCTCGTGACCATGCGGCCATGGAGCCAGGCCCCACGGAGAACCTTGTTCTATATTTAATGTAATAGTAGTGTATTTCATAATCTGAAAGCATTGTACGCTGTTTAATTGCTAATGAGTAGCCCGACCGAACCGCGATGTGACCCCATTGTATGACTTTATCAAGGTATGAGCTCTCTGCCCGACTGACTCTTCAAGACGACCAAATTTTTGCTTGTACCAGCTCTTGAAGGCCCTTTAATCCTCATCTGCGAGGCCCTCTGCCTCCTCAACCTTGGCTCGAAGCACCTCGACGTCCACCATCCGGCCCGTGGCGGCGCAGAACGCGGCCTGCACCTCAAGCCACCGCTCGCACCTCTGCCGTGCGTCGATCACGCCCAGGATCTGGCAATCCTCAGCACTCAAGCCATCTCCAGGCTGTACCTGGAGTGTGGGAGGGTAGCGTTGTGGGAGCACGGTAGACCAAAGGTACTCGCGCTGAGCCCGCAGCTCCTCTTGCTCCTTCTCGTCGTCGTCGTCCTCCTCTTCGGCTTCTGCGGATACTGCCGATGAGGAGGAGGCGGGCTGCGGAGACGACGAGGACGAGGATGATACGGCGGGTTTCTTCTGCTTCTTCTTTTGCTTCTGCTTCGACTTCTGGTCTTTCTTCTGCTTTTCGTTCTTCTTGTTGGCCTTTGCCTCTTCAACGGCAGCTACTTCTTCCTCTTCGTCGGCCGAGGAGATCGGTCCGACGTTTGAGTCAACCTCGCTACTCTGGGGCTCGCTGTCCTGAGGCTCGCTGCTCTGGGCTTCGCTTGTATCCGCCGCGCTTGCTTCTCCCCAAGTTCCCTCATCTCCAGAAGTGGCTGCATCGCCAGAAGTAGCTTCGTCGCCAGAAGTCGCATCACCGCCAGATGTGGCTTCGTCACCTGACGTCGCTTCATCTCCTGACGTCGCTTCATCTCCGGAAGTAGCTTCATTGCCAGAGGTGTCTTCATCTCCCGAAAAGGCCATCGCATCCCACGAAAAGCCGTCCTCTTCCCCATCTGTAGTCTGCACACTCTCGTCCGTCGTGGCAGCAGCGCCAGCGCCAGAAGCCGAGCTGGCATCGGTGGTGTCGCCGTCGGGGTCGGGGCCGATGGCCTTGAACCGCTTCTGCACCTCCTTCTTGCCGCGCTTGATCGCCTTGCCTATGGCGGCCCAGGTCTCACCGCCGGCCTTCATGGAGCGGATGATGGCATCCTCCGAGGGCGTCCATGTCGGGCCTGCGCCTGTCGAAGAGGATGCGCCTGAGGCGCTGGTGTCGTCTGCCGCCGCGGACGACGAGTCTGCTTCGTAGGATGACATTACAGTGATGCAGTCTGTCTCACTAGCCTAGATCGTGCTTCTTTTCTGCTGTCTGACACTGGATGAGTTTCACTGCTTGATTCGGAATCGTAGCATTCGTTCAGAGGTGGCGGTGTCCATTCAGTCCGTTCAGTGATGTCTTGCGTCTTGCTTCTGTCTATCGGCATTCGATTCTCTTTTCCTCAAGTACTCCGCGTCTTGGTGCGGGATCCTTGAACAGGGACTTTTGTTGCGTTGCTCGATTCCAGCCGTGGATCTGAGGTGAGAATGAACGATACTTAAAAGGGAAAGGCTGTACTCATGTCTAATGTGGCTTTAGATTGAGGTTTGCTAGTTTTCATACATCTTTGGTCTATGTCATGGTTTTCTTCTGAAGACACTCACCTGAAAGCTCACAGTCTACCTGCTATCAAAGGTATACATAACCAAGGAATTGCGGGCATCTGAAGAGCATATATCACAAAAGTTTGCTCCTGCTTTGCTACTTTGTTCAGCTCAACATATTCACAATCTGCAGTTCAGTCTATCATTTTGCTATCTGGTATGCTTTGCAAACATCGCACAGGTTGAAACAATATGATGATAGTATAAGTAATACGGTCGGTGTTTGTGTTAGTCGGGATTTGACCCGCTCTCAACTCGATCGTCGTTCTCTCGGTCCAATGAGAGAAAGCCCTTCTCTCAATTGCCAAAATCTGGTTTGCTGCTCGAATCGCGACTCACCTGACACAAACAATTCACTCTCTGCAACTTGATATATTGAAGTAGCCAGTCTCAACGAAGACCATCAGCGCGAGGCATGGCTTCATCACTGCCCTCACTGCCGGAAAACTTCTCGGCCGGGCTCAAGCTCATTGACGAAGCGCATGCGCGGGATCCCAACAAGGTCAAGAAAGCAGATGGCACCGAGACAGACATCCCTTATGAGCTGCATTATGCCGAAAAGATGACAGCCTGGTTAGTCAAGCGCGCGCCGGATGCTTCGCCGGTGTTGCAGCTGGCCTGCAGGGCTCAGCACTTCCGGAGGTAAGGCCGTATTCCTCGTCTGCCCACGGTGCACGAGTCCTTAGTTCACAGGGAGAAGCACTAACACAATCACCGCCTCGAAAAGATGGGAAATCCCCCGAAGCAGCTATCCAATGACTCGGCCGGGGTACCTGACATGGCGGACGAAGCTGAAGGCGCAGGCCGCTGTGCAGGTGGCCGAGCTGCTTCGGACGCCATCCATTACCCCGCCCATCCCGGACGCGGATGTTGACCGTGTGGCGGCTTTGATTCGGAAAGAGGGCTTGACCAGCACGGAGGAGAATGAGGACGTGCAGGTCCTGGAGGACGTGGCCTGTCTTGTATTCCTCGACGACCAATTCGAGGCGTTCCAGGCCGGTATCGACGAGGACAAAATGATCAACATCTTACGCAGGACCTGGGGCAAGATGAGCCCTGCAGGAAGAGATCTCGCGCTGCAAATGGACCTCGGCGACAGGCCCAAGGAGTTGGTGGCCATGGCCCTCGAGGGAAGCTGAGATAGAGATAGATACTTTGATACCTAATACGCACGTTTCAATTCGTATCGACACCCGGGGACCCCTGGAACACATCTGCATACCCTGTTACCTCCCTAAACCCCCGCTGGAAATCAGAGCAAATCCGGGGTGCTGTGGAGACTTCGTGGACTTCTCTCCGCACCACGTCGGCACATCTCCGGCCGAACGCCGCTGTCACAGTAACACGAACATCTTCCGTGGCCAAGACTTGAAAATGTGCTTCTCTTCTGCTATGCTATGCATGTGTAGCTAGGTCTTTCGCATTTCACATTTGCGGGAGTCGTGTACAGACGCTGCCGACCTTCCCAGGCTCATCTGCTCACCACCCAGCTCTCAAGCAAGGCCGGTCATGCCCCGAGTGCTCTCCGCCCAAGAGATCCGGAAGCACAACAGCCCGGACGATCTCTGGATCGCCGTAGACGGCACCGTGTACGACATGACCGAGTTTGCGCCGGACCACCCGGGCGGCCCGGACATCATCCTGCGGCACGCCGGCGGCGATGCCACGGCCGCCTACAACGAGGTCCACGGGCCCTCGCTCATCAAGGAAGGCCTGCCCGCGGCCAAGCACATCGGCTCCATAGACGCCAGCACCCTTCCCCAACCGCAGAGACCACAGCAGCGGCAACACGATTCCTCCTCATCATCATCCTCCGGGGCACCACCACCCCAGTCCACATCTCAGCCGCCCTCAAACACCAAGCCCCCGCTGTCGACACTCATCAGCTCCCACGACTTCGCCGAGGTCGCCTCCCGCACGTTCACACCCAAGGCCTGGGCGTTCGCCTCCTCGGCCGCCACGGATCTGCACACCCTGCGCGCCAACGCGGGCGCCTACGCCGCCGTCGGCCTGAGGCCGCGCGTGCTCGTCGACGTCTCGCGCGTCGACACCTCGGCGCACTTCCTCGGCTGCCCGCCGGACAGGCCGTCGCGCCTGCCGCTCTTTGCCAGCCCGACCTCGATGGGCCGGCAGTTCCACCCGGAGGGCGAGAGGGAGATCGCGCGCGGGTGCGCCGTGTCCGGGATCCCGCAGTGCGTGTCAACCAGCGCCTCCTTCCCGCTGCGCGAGATCGTCGAGGCAGGGCGGGAGCGGCATGCCGTGCTAGCTGGAGCTGGAGCAGGGAAGAAGGACGAGGCAGCGATGCCCATCTACTTCCAGCTCTACGTCGACAAGGACCGGTCCAAGTCGGAGAAGCTGCTGCGCGACGCTGCGGCGCAGGGCATCGCGGCCGTGTTCCTGACCGTCGACGCGCCGGTGCCGGGCAAGCGCGAAGCCGACGAGCGCGTGCAGGTCGACTCGGCCGTCGTCACGCCCATGACGGGCACGACAGCGCGCAGCGACAGTAAAGGGGGAGCGCTGGGCCGCATCATGGCGCGGTTCATCGACGACTCGGTGTCGTGGCCCGACATCGAGTGGGTGCGGCGGACTGTCCCGGGCGTCCCCGTCGTGCTCAAGGGCGTGCAGACGTGGATGGACGCCGTGCGGGCGATGGAGGCCGGCGTCGACGGGATCGTGCTGTCGAACCACGGCGGGCGGAGCCTCGACACGAGCCCCGCGCCGCTGCTCGTCCTGCTCGAGCTGCACAAGAACTGCCCCGGCGTCTTTGAGCGCCTCGAGGTCTTTGTCGACGGCGGCATCACGAGGGGCACCGACATCTTCAAGGCGCTGTGCCTGGGCGCCAAGGCCGTCGGCGTCGGCAGGGGGATGCTGTACGGCGTGAACTACGGCGAAGAGGGTATCGTGCGGTATATCGATAGTGAGTTTTACTTTGAATCCCTGTGCCAGTTCGGAGCAGTGATACTAAAAAGGCAACCTTACACAGTTCTAAAGGACGAGCTCGAGACAACAATGAAGATGTGTGGCATCACGAGCCTGGACCAGGTGCATCCCGGCCTCGTCAATACTCTGGCCGTGGACCATCTCATCCCCGGCCCAGAGGTGCATCCTTATGTCAAGTGGCGTCCATCCAAGGCCAAGCCGAAGAGCAAATTATAGATGAGTTAGAACAGAAAACAGAGCCACTTGTAGGGTATCATTACACTCTACGGGCTGCAATCTCTTGGCTGTGACTACTCGCAGTTGCCAGATGTCTTGTAGTGGATGAGTGACAAGAATGAGACAATGACAATATCTGTATCAATTCGAACACCTAGCCAGTCAGGTTCATCAATCACACATCCACAGGCTCTGCTAGAACACGCTGCCATCGCATGCATCGTCACCGAAGTTCCGTTATTCGACGCCAATTGCGGACGCCAATTGCACCTGGCAGTCCAACCCAAGCTGGTTCGTCTAATAAAGTATGTCATTATGTATAGAAAGGATATATACGTTAATCGGTATCAGAGGATGGGCGTCGGCGAATGTCCGACCAACCCGGAAATTGTGTGCGGAAAAAGATGAGACCTTTCGACCCATGCATGCAGTTTATCCCCGAGCAAAGAAACAAGCATACGGCAAGAAACCAAGATGCGCTGCCGTCCAAACAAAAACACCCGGGATGAGGCTTTTTCTAAATGAGCGTGGACTCTCTTTCCATTCCTCTTCTCTGGCTCAGGAGATCGCCTTTCCCCTTTTCTCGCTCTCTCTGGAATACACTCACCAACTCGAGTGCACCCACACTTTAGATTTCCAGCTTAGGCAAGCTCCCTCAGCTCCCGGTCCGACCTCTCCGAAGGCAGCTCGGCCGCAAACTCGTGGGGGTGGCCCTGGCCCTGACCGGGCGCCGTCTGGGTGTAGCCGGGGACGGGCCCGCTCTGGTAGCCCATGCCGGGGCTGGTGTTGCTCGGGCTCACGGCGCTCTGGGGCGGCACGTTGCCCTGGCTGTAGGCCGTGCCGGTCGGGCTCGAGGGGGCGTAGGGTACGGGCGAGGGCTGCTGGCCGGGGGGCGGCGGCGTGGCGCCGTACGGGTACTGGGGTCCGGGGCTGCCGGGAGCGCTGCCGGGGTTCTTGGGGTCGTAGTAGGCCGAGGGCGCCATGCTGGCGCGGTTGTCGACGGGCACGAAGCCCTGCGGCGGGTAGCCCTGCTGAGCCATCTGAGGGGGAGGTGCGGCGCCGTACATGCCGGGCGGGGGCGGTCCGCCCTGAGGAGGAGGACCTTGCATGTTGGAGCCCGGGGGAGGCTGGAAGGGCGTGCCCTGCATGCTCTTGTTCTTGCGGCTGCGGCGCATGAGGAAGAAGATGGCGGCGCCGATCAGGGCAATACCGCCGACTCCACCAACAACACCGCCGACGATAGCGCCGGTGTTGGACTTGCTGCCCCCGCCGTTGTCGCCGCCGTTCTGGTTGCCACTACCGCCGCCGCCGGTGATGGGGGTGGCAGTACTGCTGCCCGAGGTTGTCCTGTCGCCGGCGCTGGTGGGGTCGGTCACTGCCGACTTAGACGTGCCCTTGACGGTACGACTAGGCGTGGTGCTGGCATCGGTCGGCTCGTAATAGACGGTGTCTGTGCGGTTCATGTTCCTGGCGCATCCGAAGAGCGTGTAGTCCTTGAACACGGGGTCTGCGTAGATATGGGTCACGCATGACGGGTAAGCGGACGAGCCACTGGCGTGAGTTGTCAGCATTGATTCGCGAGACTCGGGACTTGAGTCGAGAGAGCTTATTACTTACCACCATAGCGTCAGCGAGTTCGTGGTGTCGGTGTACCTGTTCTCCTGAGATGAATCCAGGCAGATTGTCCAGACAGGGCACTTGGTTGAGCTGTCGGGACAGCAGCCAATCTTCATGTAGTTTGAGTTGTAGACACACGCCGAGTCGGGGTTGCAGTAGAGAGGAGTATCTGGACGGGTCGATTAGCTGATTACATCCGGGCAGCATCAAGACAAAAAGCATACCAGTGTCTCCGCCGACGTAGGCGCAGGTGTTGTCGGTGGACGTGCGCTTGATCAGGTTCATGACATCGACATCTGGGGCCTCAGTAGTAGCAGGTGCCTCGACGCCGACACGAACGCCGCCGATCAGAGGCATGTAGGCGAGGTCCGTCTGTCTGGCCGGCGACCAGCTGGGCTCTTCCTGGTCCCGACTCCATTTCAAAGCGCCCTTGAGGGCATTCGCACCGCTCAGCACACAGCTGACGGCCGCGATCCCAGCAAAGCTCTTCATCTTTGGTCCCGTTGAGCTGCGATGAGGGTTTCCAGGATAAGTCGTCTCAAGACCAATGCCAAGCAAGTCAAGTTGATGTCACAGGAAGAGGACGCTCTGGCTCAAGGGGGAAAAAAGTCACAGGAAGGAGAGCCAAGCGGGAGATTGAGTCCAGCACGCGTGTAAACGCCGCCTCCTAGGAGGGGACGGGACCTCCCCAGGTTTATGAGACCCTTTGAGGCTCTCTCTGCATGGCGTGAGGGCCGGCCTCTTCAGCTGAAGGCAAGCAGAAATTAGGTCGACGAAAGAAGATGCCCTCATTGGTGCATGGGTACCTCTGCTGGAGACAGGTTCGAGACTAGTCGTCTGGCTGTTCCGCTAGAGAGCACGGGTTCCCACCGCCAGGCAGATTTGAGCAACGACATTCTGCGGCTTTTCGTTTCTTTCCCTGCAATAGGTACCTCCAGACCGGCCTCCCACCACACGCAGCTGCAGGAGACCCCGGTCGGGACTTTTAAGGACGGTTGTCTCGGAGCCCAGTGCGATTCGCGATAACGGGTGAGGGGATCCACGAGGCCAAAAGGCCGGGGGTCTTGGCACGAGCCTGGTTGAGGCATTGGAAGTACGGACTACGCACCGGTGGACTGATTTGGAAAAACACGAGGCAGATCCGAAGAGCAGGCCTACTGGTCGATACAAGCATTTGTGTGGTTGTGATCGTCCAGCCACCTGCAGGGTAGGCATCGTAGTCAACATCCATTGTTTGTACGGATGTTTGTTGGAAGTCTAATCAAGCCACAAATCTCAGTATTGATGGTCTCGTTGTGGGTCTAGAACAGCAAGTGAGGGTAGCATCCGTGAAGCATGGCTTACACCGGGGCCTGGCTCAGCGCGCCCTCGTTTTCGGAGCCATCACAATCACAAAATGGAAGAGCACAGCGACTCCAACACGAAGTGTAAGCAGACAGGGTCGCTGGGCAAATACTGGTCCGTCGACCAGGGATCATTGCTGTTCCCATGCTGCGGAATATTGGACACTTGCACCGAAGTGGGAATGGTGGCGCCCAGCTGGGACAAAGCTGGATGAAGCTGGCCGCGCTAGCTGGACGGCTAGCCATGCCAAGACAGCCAGCTCAGGATGCTAGCCACCAGACAGATTGCGAGTGGTGACAGGGGCAGAGGGGACACGGCCAAAAGACTCAACCTCGAGACAACCAAGCATGGGTTTGGTTTGCTAGGCTTGGCTTCCGCCCTCGTTTTCTCGTTCCCCGATCCACTGGGAGAATCGAGAGGCGCTCCCACGGCAAACAAGCCCGCGGTGCCACCTCAGAGTTTTGTCATTGGGAGTGTCACACAATGAGCGACTGCTCAGAGCTTATTAGATTCGACACAGCCACCTGCAATCTCAATTCTCCGAACTGTCGAGGAAAGCACGCGGGGGCTTCGGGGTGTCACGGGCCATCATCGTGGCCTGAACAGAACTTCTCGTGCCTGTGTGTCAGGATGGTAACTACGAGCGTGATGGTGAAGATGGCTGCGAGGCGCGGACGAGCGCCGGGGCTTCTCACCACTGCATTCGCCAATGCCAAACCTCGGAACCTCTACGCGGAGCGGTATGATCCCCGGTGCTCCCGTTCTTGTCAACCTCACCTCTCCGGGAATTTAAACAAACATTATCCCGAATTTTTGTCAGATCCGCACCGTTGCCGGTTGGGCTTTTCCGCACCAGCGCTAGCTTTTTGCCGTTAGCGATCGGTGACAGAGCCCGTCGGGAGAGTCTTCAGGGTCCACACTTGTTAGGCATCGGTACTTGCATCGGCCGAAAACCGTTGTGAAGCTTGTCTTGGACGGGCGACTTCGCGTAGAAGTGATGAAAGAGTTGAAGGATACCACAAGAGAAGGGGATTGCCATAATCAAGCCACTTGTGTGATATATGTGCTTGCATCGCTAGAGCTCGCATGCATTCGAATCAGATGTTCACAGCCGTAGTGGTAAGGAGGTGCTGCCAGACAGACCATCAGCATCCTTCAACGCGATGCCTAATGATGAGCTGAGACTCAAATCGACTAGTAGACGGGTGCCTCCGAGATCTTTTGCTAGAATGAAGGCAACCCTTCCACTCTCCGACTTCGAGCTCGTGGCTAACAAGAGTTGATGACACCGTCTTGCGTTATTTAGGGAATCGATGTTTAGATTCGATTCTATGAAGGGTATTCGATCGATTGAGTATCTTCGACTGTGATATCGTTTGCCACCTGGACCCATGGATGAAAAGGGACAGAAATTAGAGTCCGGGTCGAGCCATGGTGTCTCCCTGTCGTTAGCCAACTATGTACGTATATGTTAAGGATAAGTAACATGTCGCCGCGAGGTATAAGTCTGCATAGATTTAGCCAGCAGGATCACCCTCCTCCCAAACGTCGATAACCGGTAGGAGGGTCGACAATCCGGCCTGCAGCCTTTGTAAGAAAGCTACTTGGTCGCGGCATAGCCATAGCATCTGCGAGGGCAATCTGTGAGAGCACATAAGCGGGATGCTGTTGACAGAGGTGAGATTTCCGTGCTCAGCTACTTGACCAACTCAGAGCCTTCCTTGCATGGATCTGCACGACCTCGAGTTGGGCGAAGAATAGATCAATAGGTGCGATTGCGACACAATAGAGTACTGACGTGGAACGAGCTCATGCATGCTTCTCTCCTCGTGATATCTTGATCTGGGCAGAATGTCGTGTTGAACACGAAGGCGCGCGCGTAGGCTATCAAGGCACTAGCTAAATGTCAAGGTCAATATGGACAATGAGGTGCTCTCAAGAAATACCGGGATACGAAGAAGAAACTGCAGAGAACGATCATAGAACTAGATAATGAGAGCAAGAAAGTGCTGATCTTCATAATGCTCAAGTCTTGTTGGCAAAGAGTTGTCCCGTGCCCAATCTGAGTCGCCAGTCGAAGGCTCAAACATTCGAACAATGAAAGCCGTCTTGCACTCAAAGAAGCAATGGGACCCGCCGAGGCCTCGAAAATCGTCCATGGCCCATCTATATCGTGCTTTTATTCGTGAATAGAGTTCTAGCCTGCTCTCGAATGACCTCTAGCCATGCGCGTAAAGCTGATGGGTCTGGATATGTATGCACAAGGTGAGCGGGAAGTACAGGAGTGATGAAGGAATCCCTTCAGTGGGTTCAGGACCACTTGAGGCGTGTGAATTTACCGGGCAATTCCATCTGAGTAAAAAGTCCCTGGCGGCGAGATGTTTGGGTATGACGGGTGGCTCTGTATGCCGACGTCCGTTTACTTCAAGGAACAAGCAATTTTTCAGTTGGGGCCTTCTGCTGCAGTTGTGCATACGAGACGCCGCAGGGCTGGTTTTTTCAGGTGAGTTTTCTCCGTCTCTCATGACCGAAGCGGCCGAAAGCTGCATCAAAATCGAGGCGAAACCGCATGTTGTTACGCTGCATATGCTTGTGGCTGCCTCACGGAAAAGCAGGGTCCTCGCAGTCCGGCTCACAAAAGAGGTGCGCACAGGAGGCGATCCAGAAGATGTACGAAGTAACGTTTCAAAGCATAGCTGAAAGAAATGTGTACGGCGAAGCTGTTGAGGCGATGGCAACTATCGCTTCTCGTTTGACTGTTGGACGAAGGGTACCCAAGATATGTTGTTGACATCGCGTAAGGATCGGCAAACCTCAGCCTCGAAGCATGGCAGCGCTGAAACAGCCGGGGAAGACCACTGTGCTCTCTGAGTAACTTGAGATATTCAACGGTCGCTAGCCAGTGACTGATCCGGGGTCAGGGGCCCCAGGGAGTCGGAACGACTGTAAATGAAGTCCCACACATCCCCTTGATGTCAGCGATTCAAACGTGACCCGATCCAAGTCAGGAAACTGGGAAGCCACAGATCGCCTCCCAAGGGTCGCGATGCTTGTGTGACGACATGCACGGGTGACTGCAGCTGGGGACCCTGAGCGACTGCAACCGAAGTCCCGGAACCGGCTTGTGTTTGATTTTGCCCGCCGTGTCGCCTTCTGCGTCATGCAAGATAGCCTCACAATCTTGAAAGTAATGCTGTGCTTTGCGTCGATCATATGCGGTGTTGATCCATTTCATTCTCACCTCACTACGTATCGCTCGAAGTTGACGGACAGGTGCGAGGGGCATTTTGTCGACACCAAGATCTCATCACCAAGACGAACATGTAGACTGTGCGCCAGTGGCCAGACAGATTTAGCACCTGCAGCTGTACTAGCTTGTGAGGCTGTTCTGTGGCAATAGTCAATCTTGGATGAGAACGATGCCGTGCGACCTGTATAGAGATGTGTGGACGACCAAGAAACGCCATGCAGGACCCTGAAAATCCCAACGACTCGAGGCGTTGTTTGCGTGGAATGTCCCGGCTCACGGATCGCTCTCTTGTCAAGTAACGTCGACCAAGATTATCCTGCGTGAATACATGGATAACTGCATATGGTGCTCCAGCACGACGCCTTGAAAACGTACTCTTGCAACCATACGTGAGAAACGAGATGAGAGGTGGGTTGATATGCCCGCTATTCAACTCGCTAACACTCAAATTCGACAGAGGGCAAAAATGCGCACTGCTTACTGATCCTGTGGTTGCTTGTGGAAAATGTTCTCTTCTCGCAAGCAGGTTTGCATAGAGAGTCTCTTCGACCACGACTTCTTCGTGCTCGACAGAGCAGGTTTGTAACAATTAGTTGTAACCATCGTCGGCATCATCACAAGAAAGAACACCAATGTTCAATCAGGCAGCCTCGGTAAACTCAGGATAGGAAGCCATGAGTTGCAAAGATCTAGGAAGGTCCAGACCTTGACTACTGGACATAGCAGGAAGGAGCTACCCCAGCGGTACCCACGCTGTAGCCCTGATATGCTGCAAGTAGAATAGAGCAAGAAGGGGAAAGTAGTCCCAAGTCACTCCTGGGCAGGAATTAGGTCTGGTACTGGGACGGCACTCGTACGAAAATACCACAAAAAGAAAAATTACGCGAAAAGACTTGTCTGAGGTCTCTCATCAATGTACCCATAACGCTAGACCATGATCTTCCAGTCGTGACAGACGATACATCGATGCATCTGTACTGAATCAGAAACCTCAAGGTCGAGATGCAACTTCAAGGGCCCAGAACCGACCGAGCGACCCATGCGCACCCACGCTTCCTTCGTTGATGCCCGACACCCTTCGAGCGGATCTCACGCCAAGCAGGTCCAGGCATGAGGTACGGGTCCGCAGAGGACCCCCTAGAATCTCCATGATCGGCCAACGCCGGCCAACGGTGGATGCGAAGGGGCCGGAAGGGTGGCATCCCGTGCACCGGATCCAGATCCGTGACCCAGAACACAAGCGAGATCGTATGGTGGTGGGCATACGAAAAAGGACACAGCGTCGATCTGTTCACATGGTGTGGCATTCTAGAAGCCCTCAGACCTCGTGGATCTGGGGAAGTGAGGCGTCATGGTCTGGAGTACCTGTCCGAAGCGGGCAAGGCAGGCCAAGTTAGTTGTCGAGAAGGGGTGGAGGTTGAGTTCTGAACCAACTAATTATCTAATGCTTAGTTACAGGGTAACGTACCCACCCGGCCGACAACTACCTGATCCGCCAAAGATGCAACACCCCAAACCTGTCAGCCTGTCAAAAGAGAGAGCTATCCGATATGACAGTTGGACAGGTGCGCCAGCCTAGCCCTGATCCATCTTAGCAAGTTGGACCCATCCGTTATTTGTGGCCTTTGCAAACCGGGATAACCTGTGTAAAGATGCGTCTTAGTCGTCATAATTATTAAACATCAGACTATTTACGGTACGTGTAAGTGTCTAACCTTTTGGCAAATTGCCTGAACAAGTAGTGCTTGACGCAATGGAATTGCACGGCAGATGCATCGGTTGTCGTACGGAATCCCAGATGATTGGGACGGTACTGTGTAAGAGAGTACGTCTGATTGTCTACAATCTCCCGAGGTCAGGCCAGGGCGAAAGGCATGCAAGACAGCGAGCCAATGTCCTCCAGTACCTTCGACGTTGTGCTCGCTGGACCTTGTTGCACAGCCTTCGATGACGCCAAAGAACGTGGTGCCAGCCCAGCCACATGTTCCAGCGCCAATCCCAATCCACAACTTACATGCTTTCTAGACGAGAATCCGAAGGCATAGAACATTTAAGTCGGGTCCGTTTTGGTCAGCATGTGCCCGCCCGCGGCTCCGTTAGGATGTGGTTTTGTCCCCATCGTGCCCCTCTCCTTAGCCCCATCTTGCCCATCTAGCTACGTCGTTGCTTTTGCTGCAATGTTGATCACTCAGACTTTCCGCCTGTTTGGTTCACCTTCTCCATACCGCGTTGTCGCTCTAGTCAAGATTCGGGAAAATCGAGGGGCTAAAGACGTTAAAGTCGTATGACCGGGGCAAAAACGAGGCTGATGCGCGTCGCCAGTCGCGGCACAGATCAGCGCAACTAAAACCATGTCAAAACGGTATCTCAACGCTTGGCATCAAACTGCAGAGCAAAACCAACATGGCGGTTTGCATTCGTGATCCCGATTGTCGATGTCCACTTTAAACAATGCCTTGATGACGGAGGTTCTGACTGTACAAACGCTATCGAGATCTGGAGAAAGGAAGCAGATCTCTCCGTTTCCTACCTCCGGAGGCCCCGGCGTTATTACCTCATTGGGTCGAGAGGCAGCCTTCCCGTGAAGGAATTGATAAACCAACCACCACGACAGCCTTTTGCAATCATGCGGCAACACCGAATCTAGGCTTTCAAAAGAGATATACGGTACTTGCCACACATGCAAGTATCTCCACGGCTGACATCGGTTCGACTCGAATGAGTGACAACCACGGGTGGTGTTCGTTACCTGATCCTGTAGTTGTCTCACTTTCGACATCCCAAAAACGGCGGACCATATGCAACAACAACCGTTTGCAGATCATGGCTACCGCCTCGGAAGTTCGTATGTGGTTAGAAGTAAAGCAAGGAGCGAACAGAAAGTATTAGGCATACAGTACTTGGTGATGGTCTTGATTCGCGTTGGCAAGGGAGCTTAAGCAGCGGTGAACCATGCTCGCCCTACCCAACACGCCTGATACGGAAAGGTCATGCTTCTCACTGACTGTGTCACTCACACACGCTTAACCGGTAAGACTGGTCCTCGAGGATGTAGTAGGTGTCCGACCTTGATTTTCAAGAGTTCTAGGGACACGGCGCTGTGACAACGAGCACCTCTCCGCGGATAGCTTGCAAATGCCACCCTGCATCAAGGGTCTGGCCAGGACTGGGAGACTGCCAGTGATGCATGGAGGAGGAGCACTGGGATTGTGATAGGTTCGACGCGGGGCAAGTCGATGTTACCGGTCGCATGTATTGCCCAATCAGTCCGTTTCGACAATGGCTACGACCTGATGGTTCTAGCCGCCACTTCTGAGCTTTCCAAGGGCGCGGCCTGGACTGCTCGGTGACTCTTGCATTTCATGAGATCCCCGCTGTCAAACAGGGGCGTCCTGAAGTCGCCTTTCTGATATGTGACGGTTGCATCGTGAAATGTGTCCCAGCCCGGCGGATTTGATAGACACCGAGATGAAGTGATCGTCACCGGATGTTACTCCGTATTGTCATCGTCCTCTTTGGGCGTACTATTGGTCGCCTAGCCTGACATAGTCCTCGGGAAAGAGCGAAAAGACGGGTCTCAGCGAGCAGCGCCGCGCGCGTCGCATCCTCCAGAGCTCGATTTTCACCTCGGGAGGATTGCTCACACCCAAGACACCCCGGGCCACCTGAACCACTGTTGACCGCCCGGTAAGCCGCGTTGCTCAGCGTCGTATCCAAAAAATCTCAGACCCTCGTTTCTTGGTAGGCGAAGGCTTCTGACCCGTGAACATGGTCGTTTAGTGGCTCGAGCGCCCCTTTTGTGGCTTGAAGATCGACACTTAGAGATGCCAAGCAGCTGAAGAGATCTCGATAAGCAGGCCGCAAATCCTGGCCAGCCCCCAGGGCGGGTGTGCGTGCGGTGTGCGTACGTGCGTGCACAGCTCACAGGGCAATGTAACCTGTGCGTGCTGGGTAGGGCGGCGTTTGCGCATGTTTTGTGTGCGCGTCCGGCTTGCACCATTCTGCAAGCTCCAGTGCTGCTGAGAGGTACGGACTTTCTCCTACGCAGCTGCTCCGTACGCCGTAGAGCCACAAACACCAAACCAGATCAGACTCGAGTTCTACCATTCGGCTGTCCATCCGTCGCCGCCGCCGCTCGCCTTGGTTGTTGATGGGGATCCGTCTGAAGCTGGAGCCCACCAAAAGTATGTATGTACCTATCGAGGTACTTTGCCAGATGCTCTCCGGACCTCCTCCCACCCCATTCATAGTGGACAGACTGTCTTTGCTTTGCCAGACTATTCCGTAAACTACTACTGCAGGCTACCTCAGATGAAACTCTCGACGTACGGCCAACTCTCTTACACGCCACCCCTCCTCTCCTCCACTTGGTGAACTAGTAGAAGTACCTACCCTAGCTTTACCGTCTCTGACCTTAATCAAAAGCCAGCAACGAATGGCTTGGATGGCAACTCGATCCATCCTTGCCAGATTCCCATTCCACCACAGCTTTAGCCTCTGGGCGCATGTCTGTTTTACCCTTCCTTTACCCTGCACAACCCTGTCGCTGACAGACCCTGATCGAATTGTGGCCCTGGCATCCATGGATTCCCGTCATCCACAAGACCTCCACACGTCCTCCTCCCATCTTCCGGAGGGACCTCGAACCAGGCTCCGTCAACAATGCCATCTCCCCAATTTTGCCCCCCTTTCTGCAGCCACATGACTGCTGTACCTTACCTTCTCTTGTGCCAGTATCCTTGCAGGAAACCGGTCGAGACAGATTCGCTACCTAGGTACTAGGCGATTTTGACACTGACACCCGGGGCCTTTCCCCAATGCAGCAACCTCTGTCCGCAGACAGGACCCAGCAGGCTTGCCGGACGGTGCTACCTTATGTCGCGCAGATACATGCACACTACGTACAGTAGATCAACCGACGAGAAGGGAAAAAGACAGGGCAAGGTCGAGTCAGAAAAGGAGAGCAAGACAAGAGAGCCAAACAAACGGTGGATACGGTCCCCCTTCTTCGGACGGAAGCAGGGGTCTGGGCAATGCTGTTGACCAAAAGTTTGATAGCCTGTAGATGCCAATGGCAAGTAGCGGCCGGCCGGTTCAACCCTCCAACCCTCCAACCCTCCAACCCTCCAACCATCCAATCCCCGCTCCTAAACTCTAGGGGACTTTCTCGCCTCGCGGTGCGCATGCCGGTCTCTGCAGGCCTAGCTCTCCCGTCATTTATCGCGTGGTCGGTATCTTTGCCTGCTCGGGTGGCCAAGGACACATGAAAAACGGTTCCCTCACTGGCAGGCCAGGCTCTACTTCGTTACCTACAGCTACAGGGTCACTCTCAGTCTCTACGGGTCAAGCCCTGGATGCGGAACCCAAATCCGGAACCTCATTCAGGATCGCCGTTTTCCCCCACAAGAGACAACCCACAATGGGGCTTCCTTGCGCCTTTCCCAAAACCCCCCTCCATTGCGTCCCTGCAACCCGTGGCCTGTCTTGATCTCTTGAACCCCATCATGGTTCAGCTCGTGCCTGGCACCTGGCTCCAGCTTCTCCTGTCACATCTGGCCCCCTCTTCTGGTTGCGGCTGCCGCTACTACTCTTACACCTTGTCCTCCTCCTACTGGCCCTCCTCCTCCTCTTCTCGAGGTACGCCGGTATACAATAGTAGCAGGTACATGCCTCGTCCCCCAGCCCATCCTAGCCCACCCCAGACGGACCCATCCGCTGTCACCAGACAAGCAAATCTTCTGCCGCCCTGGACTTGAGTCGAGCCGGGTCGAGGCCGGGTCGTGATAGTTATATAAACAATACCCTGCACTTTGATGATTGTCTATCTTCGCCCTGGTCCCCATACATCTCCACCTGGAAGGCCCGCCCCGGCAAGGACTTACACTTCCCGCCAATTCACACGACCACACACAGAGCATCACGCAGCACCCTAGCTTGATCAGCGTTCCAGTTGGGCCGCCGTCTCCTGGCCTTTCTTCCACTCTTTTCCCGGATATCTGCAAGACGAGGCCGTAAACGGCCCGCAGGTTGTGGAGCGGGAACGACAAGACTAAGAAGACTAGACAGCCATCATCGAGTTGCTGTCACATTTGGGGAGCATAGCGTCCGTACTGAGGAATTCGGCCTTATTCTGCTCGCTCGCCTGTTGCTGGTTGAAAACACCGCGCTTTGCTATTCACATTTTGTTGTCACGGCAGTCTCTTTAGACTCTCTCAAATCACATCCCCTTCGAGAGGCACCGCCGCCGCCACCACACCCTTTTGTCCTCGACGATGGCATTTCCGCGTCCTGGAGGTTTCTCCGTTCTACAGCAGTCAGAGGTAAGCCCATATACTGCTCACCGCCTATAAACTGGCTTTTGCTTATCTGGCCCGCGCTTTCCGTGTGGTCTTTTTGGGCTTTTCAGACAACTGACACGAGCCCCCTTTTGCCAGCCGTTTGTTGATTCGGGCTTCGACATTTTTGAGTGGCATGAGCAGTTTCAGTCCTGCGTGCGCTATTTCGTAGACCATGCGCAGCACCATGGGCCGATACAGGCAGTGGCGGCATTTGTCAATATCCAGCTGCCGTTCCAAAGGGCCGTGCGGCCGATTCTGTCATCTACGGGCGCCAGTTCTCCGTCGCCCGGGCCTGCCGCAGGCCCCTCCCGGCCGCCACCGCCACCGCAGAGCATCCCCCTAGGAGCAATCCCCTCACCTTCACCACTATCACAGGTATCTCTAGTTCCCTACATACGCCGGCTCGTAGCCACGGGCTTCGACTTTCCAGCCGTTCTACACGGATTCTTCGGCGACGACTGGGTGGCGGGTATCGGCCCGATGCTCGAGGCGGAGCGTCGCAACTACCTATTTGCGGCCAAGAGCGACACCTGGTTGCAGGTCAAGACGAGCTACGACATGGCGGACGGGCAGACGGTGCCGTTCCTGCGTCCGCTGCAAAATGTATCGGAGAAGGAGATCGTTGTGGCCGAGACCAATTGGAGCGAGTGGCTTGCTATGCAGGACTGGATGCTTGGGCCCAGGGCTCCAGAGGACGAACGGAGTGGGATCAAGCAGGAGGATTGAGGACGAGGGTTTTCGCATACTTTTGGGGAGGGAGAGAGAGAGCGTATTGTGGTTTCAATTTCGACGAACGGCGGCAGGAACACCTCGCATACAGTGCTGGAGTATGCAGCATTATCAACTCTCTGTCGACCAAATCGCCCGGTTCAACTTCAGATCGGTTCGTTGACATCATCGATTACTAGATCGGTGCAAGAAATAACCCAGAGGCATTTCCGAGATGGGGACGTCCCCAAGAGGGCGGCCAAGTCGAGTAGGGCAGCTCCCAGGGCTCCCAGGTCGGTCTGAGTAGAGAGCCAGAGGTGGAGGAAGAGTATTAGCGTGGAATTAGAGAGAAACCGCAAAGGGCAGGTTTCGGGACAATGGCATAGAAGCTCGAGATAAAGCAGGTTAGAAGGGACACCTTTCGTTCAGGAGGACAACTGTCGAGAAGCAACATTTTTTCATCAAAGAGGCCAACAACAGAGCTCTCACGGAGACATGAGAGCCAGAAAGAGATGATCCAACAGGTGGTGGCTTTTTGCTTTTTGGAAAACACCATTTCCCGCAAACCGTGGCTGGGCAAACAGTACGCGCCACTACCTGCGATATCCAGTTTACTGTCTTCCTCTTCCTCTTCTACTACTACCAGCTTCAGGGCGGCATTCCCTCTTATGGGGGACGCCGTCACCTGCTTTTTTACCCAGATGTTTTAGTGTTCCTGCTGGAGAGGGTTCAGGTCCCTGGGGGTCACTGTGTAGCTCCCCTCTGGTCGATTAATCACTCTTTTAGAGGCTCCACGGGGTCATACTTGTCGAGGAATCACTTATATTACCATCTCCAGGAGGTGGACCAAGTCACGCAGCGGTCATGTCTTGCCCTATGTGACATATCACAACTCCTTGACCCATCTAAGAAAAACCTACAGATCGCCTATTTTGCTTTTTTTCTTTCTTGGTGGTGCCATCGGTAAAGGAGATCGACACGGCGAATAGGGACGGGACGGAGATGACGTGGAGGGCGGGCAACAGTAGCTGACATTCAGCAGCCAGTTCTCGCAAATGCCCTGGTCCCTGCAAAGGAACACGACCTCCACACGCATGCGCACAAAGTACACTCACAAAAAGCTTCTAGAATAAGGTTCGGCTGCGACAGGCCAGCTGCCTCTCTGGCCGATCTGCAGACGGCGACAAATTCCCTCAGCATCGACCCATCGAGGATTTGCAACGTAAGATGCAGCTTGTATGGTAGGTTGGGACTAACAGACCATGGTGGTACCCGTAGCAAACATGACAACGGAGGAACCGCAACGACCAGGAGGACTAAAGAGAAAAAGGACAGCAGCTGTCATTCCAGATACCTAGCCAAGCGCAATGCATGTGAGGCGATGAGGTAGGCTGGTTGGAGGGGAGCCACAGAGAGAGAGATAGGTACCTCTTTGCTACTTTGGCCAGCTGCCATGTCCCTGATCAACGTTCCCCTCCATGAACGCAGATCGGGTTTAGTTCCCAAGGATCTGGCTCCCAGCCACGCCAAATCTGCGCGTGCGTTTGCGTGACGAACCATGGCGGCGGCCCTTAATCCCCGGCACTAGGGTCAAAGGCAAGGGGGTGTGGTGTATGGTGCTGGCGGTCCAGTGGTGGTCCTGGGTGCTGGTGGAGGGAAGGGGGGGAGTCGGCACCGTTGGCCTCGGTATTTCTTCCCACATGCTCTCGTCTCCCCCAAGACTAGTTGCATCGGCAGAAGGTAGTGGCCGGCGTGACGGTGTACACCGTTGTCATTACGAGATATGCGGTGTGTGAGTGTGTGTAGTTATGTATGAGGTGGTGCACGTTTCGGCAAATATAGGCGCGCGTGTCGTTGGCAGGAGGAGCGGGCCGAAGCATAGCATGTGTCTGGTAGTCAAAAAAAGTCAGGGTCCACGCAGCAGGCCAGGTAAGTTCTAGCGAGGACATTGAGGCCGGTGAATCGCCCAAGAGAGAAGAACGCCGGGAAATAAGGCTGCGCGCCAAATGGGCTCTCCTCTCCTGGGTCCCAGGGTGGTGTGTGTGGGATCCCACCAGATCGAAAACAACGCCACCCAGATTGGTACAAGGACATGCTTCGATTGATGAATACGCTAAATTCCACGGCTGCTACTCAGAGCCGGGTTTCGGAGAGACGGGTTTTTGTGGGTTGCCTGCCTACCTCCCTCCAGCTGTGACCTGCTAGGTACGTGTGAGCTGAAGAGCTGACCAGCTCAGCGCACTGTGCACCTAAGCCTGGCGTTTCCGACTTGAGCCACACACGCGCGCAAGGGACACACGAGGCTGCGCGAGGCACAACGTCACGGCTGCCCATAGGTTCACAAGCTGCGAGCTCTACCACGGCCGTCCCATTTCGCAACTCCACTGCTGACAGCCTTGCCGCTGGATATTCAGTCCGCATAGGCTCATGAGGCTTACTTTCGAGGATTCGTGGTTCGCAATCGACTAGTATCGCCATTGTCGCAGTCCTCCGGGTCGGCATTTGTCTTTGTCCACTCGCACCATCGAAACTCTTCATCCTTCTGCTCGCGCTGCTGCTCTCATGATTGATCGGCAATGAGCCGTCGACCCTCGCCATGTCGCAGACCACAACATCAGCAACAATGACGATAAGGCGCAGCCGTGCTAGCGAGCGCGCTCGCCATGTCGAGGCCTGGTCCGAGTTCCTTAACCGCTGCTTGTGGAAGCGTCTCGACCACGACAAGTTCGAGCTGTACACGCCCATCCAGTTCAAGAAGCATCCGCTGCCACCTGCAGCCATCGCCGACCTCTTCCTACGGCCGCGGCCCAACAATCGCGACTTCATAGACCCCAGCATCCCCTGGTACCTCAACACCTTGCTGCAGCTGCGCTACGTCGACACACCTTCGGTCCTGCGCGCACTATACAAATACTCGACGTCGCACACGCAGTCCGGTGCGCTACATCAAGAGCAGCAGGGAGACCAGGATGGTGATGATAAGCCGCAGCAGGAGCAGAAGCCAGAGGGACACGGCGACAGCGACGGCGGGAACAAGGATCGCCGGTGGCGCAGCTCCTACGGGCATGAGGAGACGATATTTTACCGCCTGGCCAAAGCCGTTGCGCAGGAGAATGCGATTCGGTCGACCGCCGACGCCATCGAGGTATCCAAGCTGATGGCGCGATGGATGACACTCTTCACTGCTGCCGCTGGCGCCTTCGCCTCCGCTGCCGGCGTCGATGTCATGGGCCAGCTGCAAATATCGCAGTCGCAAACAGAGATGGAGAGCGCCCGGGCGGCATTTGTCATGTTGCTACTCGGCGTGTGCGAGAACCAGGTCGTCTTGGGTGCGCTGCGGAAGCCGCTTGCAAAAGGTGGGTAGTCTTGTTTTGCTGGGAGACTGGGAGTTTGCTGACACGGATCAAATAGATGCGCGAAAAGCACTATCAGAAAGTCTGGGCAGCTTTGTCCCGTCCATTCAATTGAGCTCCTCTCAGATTGCCTCTCGACTCGAGTTGTTCCGGACAGAAACCCTGGCTGGATTTGAGCCCGTTGACAAGAAGAAGGAGGCCGAAAACAAGGAGATTGACGACCTGTTAGATTCGACGATGGGACTCGAACATTTCGTCATACCAGACATGCCCATTGCGAACACGCGACCTGGACTGTATATCTACTTTAACGCTGCTGTAAGTCTAAAGCGAGTTTCCAGGGGGAAAGAGAGTATGTGCTGATAAGCCACAGCTTGTTGGTCGTCCCTTGGTTGATGATATCGCACTGGTGAACTATTTACACAATCGTTATGAGGTATGTTGCCCAAAAGTTGCCCAATGGATGAGTACTCATCATAGTCACAGAATGACAGCCAAAGCCTCGCCATTGACCTCATCCTGGCCTCATTCGATATTCTCGCCAACGCCGTCTTCCGTAATGAGGGCCAAAAGTCGGCACATTTGCTTCGGTCATATCTCATCAACAAGCTGCCACTGCTGCTTGCTTCCTTGGCTGCTTCGCCGCTTCATCCATTCAATCCAGAATACTGTATTTCGCAGGCCCTTAGTCGGATAGATACCAACGCCTTCCCAACATTATCGGCCATGTTTGACGATACGCGAAACAATAGCAACACGTTTACTGACAGCGTTCGCCAAGACTTTTGCTGGGCATGCTGTCTGCATGGCTTGGTACCGGAGTCAAGCATAGAGACGCTGCTTGGCGAGATGACGTACCAGACCCTTCCACAAGGCGGCCGGTATCTCAAAGAAAACTTGGTCCAGCAGTGTATGGCAGACCCGGAGAAAATTCAGTCTCTCATTGGCGAGCTCGACAACATGGATGGGAATGTCGGGGCCGTCTGCCAAGCGCTCGCCGAGGTCATCGGTCAACTATGCCGCAACAAGGAGACCATGTCTCTCAAGATGTTCTGCAGCCAACTGGCACGTAAGCCTTTGGCGCTGGATGTGATGCTGCTTTTCGAGAAGCCGGCTACCATCTTGCAGCCCGTCTGCGAGCTGCTGGACAGCTGGCGATACGACGAAGAACAGGGCGAGTATCAGCCTGTATATGAGGAATTTGGTGCTGTGCTTCTGCTACTCCTCGCGTTCGTATACCGCTACAACCTATCCCTCGCGGACCTGGGAATGCGCGCGTCGGGCGACTCATTTGTGGCCAAATTCCTGGGGAAAGGCCATACACATCGGTCACTTGAAGAGTTGACCCCCGAGGACACGGAACACTTGGGTGGTTGGATACGTGGACTGTTTGATAGCGAGGCCGGCGGTCTGGGCGACGAGCTCATGTCCTCGTGCCCGCCACAAGAGTTCTACATGCTGATCCCCACGCTCTTCCAGCAGATCGTGACGGCGTTCAGAAGCGGGTACCTGACCGAGGAGAGTCTCAGGGGCGGTGTCGAGTGTAAGTTCTGTCTCAACATGACTGGCGAAGTTCTATGGCTGACATTTATGTTCCAGACTTGGTAGATACTTTCTTGCTACCGTCACTGGTGACGGCTATCATGTATCTTGCAGACGCACTTTGGATTGACAAGTCGGAGGAGCAAAAAGCTATTGTCAAGGTGCTCCAGATGATCTTACAGCCAAACTCGATTTCCAACGAGGCTTCAACCATGTTTTCGGCAGTACTGAACATGGTGTCCAAGCCCCTGGAACACTCTCTTCGCGCATATCAGCGCCAGGACCCCAAGAGCCAAGAAGTCCAGCCGCTTCTACAGGCTATCAAGGACAACATTCCTCTCTCGCGGCGTACCGGGGCCGCCGACAATAATGAGCTCGAGACATGGACGAACACACAGCCTGACGGGCTGGCGACGGCGGTCAAACACACGATACAGGGTCTGGTGCAGTGGAGTATTCACTCTGGGGTCAATACCATGCCCACGTCGTACACGCATCGGCAAATCCTCGCGGCACTCCGACTCCTCGGCGCCAAGCGCGTCCTCCAGATTGTGCTCGAGGACCTGCGCGAGCAGACGGAGGCGGGGACCGGCAGCCAGGCTTTCGACGTGGCGTGCGCGCTGGTCTGCGCGCCCGACGCCAACAACACATCATCTCCCTCTGATGACAACGGTCACAACAGCCACCTCAACGGCATGATGGACGCTGCAGCCAGGGGCGGTGCCCTCACGCCTGCGGACAGGCGGGTGTCACTGCGGGAGGCGTTGAAGACCAAGGCGGAGGAGTGGAAGAAGATCCAGAAGCGCGATGCGCTGATGGCGGAGACGGTAGTGCGGCTCTACCGGAAGGTGGAGGCGCAGATGGTCAACAGCGTGGCCGGAGTCCAGGGCGCCGCGGCGGCGGACGCAGCGGTGGAGCAGCTGATGCAGCAGGCGCCGCCGGAGCTGACGCTCGAGGGAGCTGGAGACCTAGATGTCGGGACGGCGCTGGACGATGCCATGGCCGCTGCTGCCGCGGGCGATGCCGGGGCCATGTCGCTGGATGCTGTAGACCTATCTGGTCTCGGAGACACGGGCTCGGCCGGCGGAGGTCTGGATCTTGGGGACTCAGATATGTTTAGTGGGCTGGGTCCCCTGGAAGGTTGGGACATGGATATGGCGTAGCGTCGCCCTGGGAGCGGTGCATGTTAGGTGAAGAGACCAAGTCCCCGGATTTGTTCAGAGATGCACCAGCGATTGGCATGGACCAAGTTCTCAAGAAAGTCTCAAGCAGTACGACACCAATGGACATACTTGTTCGATGTATAGGGCTACCGGTATTGTGAGGCTGCTCCCTACAGAGAGGAATGTCCTCGACTCAATTGTGCAGGACAAGGGAGCAGCAGAAGCTAAAGTGGTTGATCATGAGAATGATGAACTTAGGCTCTGAATGAGAGCGAAGATAGGCATTCGTGGAAAGAGTGTTCGAATACCCTGTATTGTTATCAATGTATACCTTATACACTAGGATTGGTTTAAGAAAACAAGCAGCGAGTCTTTCTCATGAATCCGCCCGGTCTTCTCATCATCACAACAATTTGTGTCAAGGCTTGGTTGCTCTTGTTGCCATATTAGCCTTCTGGCAAAGAGCACCATTACATCGCTTTGGTCCTCGACCTTTGTCACCAATATCATCAAGGCATTGACGAATCAGAGCACCGGAAGCTCACCCTGGTTCTGGCCAGCTCGATACCCCGAAATTTCGGGGTGGTGCAGGGCCGAAAGGCGCTAGAAGCCCCGAGATCCCAGAGCTAGACCCTGGTCTCTATCACTAATTCGTGGTTGGTCGTGTGTGTGCTGTGCTGAATGTGTGGTGGTGGCGGTGGTGAGAGTGGAGTTTTGACTGGAGGCGCCCAGGGCGGGAGGAGGCCAGATTGCACACAACATTTTTCCGCGCGACCTTTCTTTGGGGTTTGGTTACCTGTGCACCAGACTCCAGCCATTTCAGCCTCTTAACGCATTCAAACCCCCAATCCCCCATCATCACGAACCCTGTTTGCTCCCTCCCCCTTTCTCCCTCTCTTTTTCTCCTTCAGCTCCCACTGCATTGCCTCGCTCTCGGCTTGTTCAAAATGGTTTCCTTCAAGTGCTCTGCCCTGGCTCTTCTTGCCATGCAGCTCGTCGGCGTCTTCGCCCAAGCTGATGTCAGTAAACCCCCCCTGTGTGCGCCTTTGCGCACATGTCCCCCCTTTGATCGCTACCTTTCCTATTCCATCTGCCCAAAGCGCGCAGTGTCATTAGAGACGTGTCAATTCATTACGATGTGTAGCTTTGTGATATTCTATGCGCATTAGTTTAGATGACCAGCTCTGCTAACACTTCTGTTGCGCAATCCACAGGCCCAAGATGCACCCACCTCTCCCAAGGACCAGCCTCAGCTCAAGGCCGAGCTGAGCACGAGCTTCCCGGACTCTGACATCTTTGGCGTCAAGCTGGTCAACGGTCGCCCTACCAAGGCGGTCATCGAGATCACCAACAACGAGGCTGACACGATCCGCGTCATGTTCGTCGGCGGCCAGCTGTCCACGACCACGCCCCTGCCCGCTGATGCCGACCCATCGGCTGGTGTGATCCGCAACCTGTCGACTGTCACCTACGACGCCTTCGTCGAGGCTGGCGAGAAGCAGACCCTGCCCTACTCGTTTGTGCTTGACATGCAGCCCCAGGATGTTCAGCTGAACCTGTTCGCCTTCATCTCCAACACTGCCGGCCAGATGTTCCAGATCCAGGCCCACGGCGACACTGCCAGCATTGTTGAGGCCCCCACCAGCATCTTCGACCCCCAGATGTAAGAAAGACCCCTGAGCTCTTCCTAACTTTCTCTTGAGCTGGACTAATATGGTGGTTTGTATAGTATCTTCCTCTACCTCGTCCTGACCGGCGTCTTTGGCGGCACTGTCTACTTTGTCTACAAGACCTGGATCCAGACCCTGTTCCCCCAGGCCAAGCGCGCCAAGTCCACCAAGAAGGGCAAGCGCGCCGAGGTCGTGGAGCCGGTTTCGCCTGCCGAGACCACGGGCGTTGCCACGGGCGCCGATACCGAGTTCGATGCCAGCTGGATTCCGGCTCACCACATCAACCGCCCCGTCGCCAAGCGCGTCAAGAGCGGCGCCAGCAGCAAGAGCAAGACCCGCGCCGATTAAGCGGGCCCCGAAGCATTTGCTTGTTTTGGGATGCTTTGGCGAAGAGGACCTATACGTCTTTAGGTCTACTATTAGGCTACTGTATAGGCTGGGGAGTCAGGCAGGCAGGTGGGCAGGAGAAGATATCATTCCCGCAGGGGAGGTGTTTTGCTGCTTATTTGCGATCATGCGTGTCTGTGTGTGTCGATATGACTAGCGATGCCTTTGGAAATCGAACCTCTCGAGAAGGAGGCCAGCTTCCAAGGTCTTGATTGGGAATGCTGGCCACACATAGAATGGGAGGGAGTTAATCTCGCTGCAGACCGATGCTTCAATAGAAAAGCAAGGCTGTGTCGAGTTATGTATTGTACAAGAAAAGCGACGATGATGAAATACACAAGTCCATTTCGTCGACTTGCCATATGGCCTGCGCCCCCTGCAGCTGGCAGCACAGCGCCAAGATCAGGGTAGTACATTCATTTAATCACTTAAGCTTTCTCCCCAGTTCATCTTAGCTAGCAGTTGTGCCAGCCAGCCACTCCAGGAAACGCGTGCGACCCAATCTGTCAACTCACCACAAATTGAAACGCGTCTGGAACCGGGTCTACACGCCTCGCCAATTCATTAAGGCGCAATTGACTTTATCCAGTCACTCACTCACTCACTCACTGCTACTCCCTGTCCCTGTCCCTCACCTCGTGTCAATCATGTCCTCTTTTATTTTTTTTTTTGATTTTTTCCTTTTGAATTTCCCACTCCCTTTTCATCTTATGTGGAAATAAAGGAAGAACGCACCTATTGAATTGAATGAGTCGGATCAGCCCCGATTGACTCTCTCCTCATCACAAACAAAAACACGCTGGATTATCTTCAGAAATTCTCATCCTTCTTCTCTCCTTCCCCTTCGCGACCCAAGCCTACTTCCGCATCTGCATCTCAGTCGCGCGACACCAACAGCAGCCCTAGCACCAGCAAGGCTCCCCGAGTAGCAGGACAGAAGGACAACAGCGCGTCGCCCACCTCAGCACCAGCTACTACGCGTAGCACTCGCGCTCGCAACACCAGAACGAAGAGTACAGCTCGCACCACCACCAAAACCACCACGAGAAAGATGGCTCCCCGTCGCTCTACCGGAGCTGCCAAGGCAGAGGACAAGGCCCTCGATACTAAGCCCGCCAAGGAGGCTGACGCGAAGGTCACCAAGCGCGGCCGCGGTCGCCCTCCCAAGGACCCGTCCGAGCGCAAGTCCCAGCCGTACGTGCCCACGGGCAAGCCGCGCGGCCGGCCCAAGATGGACCCCTCGCAGCGCAAGGCGCCCAAGCCCAAGCCCGCCCCGACGGGACGCGGCCGCGGCAGGCCGGCTACCAAGACCGGCGCCGCCGCCAAGGCCAACAACGCGAAAGCCGCTGTGATGAGGGCCGGCAAGAAGGGCGCAAAGGCGTCCAAGAGTGCCCAGGATGTGAAGGACGAGGAGGATGAGGAGGAGGAAGAGGAGCAGGAGGAAGATGATGTCCAGGACGATGATGAGGAGGAAGAGGAGGAGGACTAGAGGTCAAGTCCACCTCGGGAATGATGGGCGAAACAATGATTTGGCGGGCGACGTGTTCGCTCTAGGTTGAGGCCTATTCGGGATAGGACAGTTCCCTCGGCGTGATGGCCAAGCTGTATCTTTCAAGGGGACTTCAAGGGATTATAATGCGGCGTTGACGGTTGGCTTTGCTTTTTCACTATCATTCTACGAATATCGGTCCAGTACGGTACAATGTCATGGCCGTCGTAAAGATTGCTTTGATCCTGTCTTGAGGCCGGCGGATTTGCCTTGAGAATCTACCGGGAATCGGCCGTATATGAGCTTCTACCATACAGCAATGTCTATTACTATTATTTCACAGTGTCTCGAAATCGTAACCTTTCGTCAGGTATCATGTATTGTACACGTTTTGTCTACATCCCTCACAGTAACTAAACTCCTCATTCCCTCTTCCACTCCTCAAACTCGACCTCCAGATGCTCCTTGAGCGCCTTGAAGCGGTTTCCAAAATTCCTCCCGCAGCGCCAGCACCGAAAATCGGCCTTCAGATAGCCCTCCCGACCGGGATGCCGCCGGACGTCGTCCTCGGCGAGCGGGAAGTCGGCGACGTCGACGAGGAAGGGCGTGTTGAACGAGTTGTAGTGCTTGCGGTGCTTGAGGCACGGGCTGTGCATGTCGCGCGAGAAGACGTGCACGTGCAGGTGGCTCATGCTCGGGTGCGCGTGCACGCCGATGCGCACCTCGCTCGCCCAGTCCCGGCCCTCGGGAAGCTCGTCGGCCCCCTCGACGTCGCCCGACAGGACGGCCTCGCGCAGGCTGTCGGCGGCGCTGTGCCGGCCTAGCTTCCGCTGGAGCTCGGCGGCGACGAGGGCGACGAGGCGCGGCAGCTCGGCGCGCACGGAGGCGAGGAAGGCCGGGTCCGAGGAGAGGGCGTCGAAGGGGTGGAGGAGGGCGTGGCGCGGGGACCGGGGCAGGAGGAGGGCGTGGACGGTGGACTTGGGGTAGAGGTCGTGGATGGCGACGAAGGCGTCGTTGTGATATATCACGCGCGAGGCGGGGAAGGAGGCCGGGTTGGCGATGTAGGCTCCCAAGCCGTCGCGGCCGGCGAAAGAGGACGAGGTGGCTGTGTGAGATTTGGGGACTGATGGTGCGGATGCGGGACGGGGTTTAGGGGCCATTAGCTCTGCGACTGTTTGGATAGAGTTGTGTTAGTTGTAAAAAGGAGATTTGATGAGTATGTTCGTGGAGAAGAGGTCGAATAGGAGCTCTGGAGTGAGGTGGTGTATGAGATGAGTGAGTGATCCTTACATGCATTGCGGGGCTTCTGAGATGTCGCAGGTTTGGACCCTGATGCAGCTGGTACGGCAGTACCGCTGATCTCGTCTTTGGTGATGGCGTCCTCTGGTTCTGATTCTGTACTAGACATTGTGTGCTGTGTCTGTGTTGTCATGAAAAAGCTTTGAGTCCAAGTTGTGAAGCTGTTGGAGATTGAAGTCGTGCCCCGCCCCCACACCCGACCAGCTCAAGCTCCAGCCAATCGCGCCTGTTGCCATTGCCCAGAAAAGGCAGGACAACACCGAAGGGATCCATCGAGTGAGACTCTGTTGTGTGATCTTCCGGTATGGGGGAGAGCTAACGCAGATTCTCGTACATTTTGATCATACAGACACTCCGCATGGCCATGTCATCTTCGGAGCACGACCGGTGGGGTAAGCTCCGTGCCGGACCCGATCCGGCCGGAAGCTCGCCGGCTGAACACGGGCCACCAAACCCCGACTTCACGTTTGCTCATTTGACCACAAGATAGCATTCATAAATCCGTCGCAATATATATACAGTTCATCTACTAACCTTACAGTCGACTCCGATCTCCATTCGCACCTAGATAACTCCCGCCCTTCTTCAGCATTTCTACCGCCTGCCCGACCATCTCTTCCACAATCTTCCCCGCAGGCTGTACCTTGCTAATCGCCCCAGCCACCTGGCCCATAAGATGCGGAAAGTCAATGTCGTTGCCCTCGTCCATGTCCCAGTCCATCGGCGTGATCCCCTTGTCGCACAGCTCCTTGATCTTGTCCGGCCGCTCGTGCCATTTGCGGATGTACTCGTTGGTCTTCATCCGCAGGGGCCGGCCCGACAGGACAAGCGTGCGCTCCGTGCCGTCGAATCCGCAGCTCACGACCGCCTCTTTTTGCTCCTCGCTGCAGTTGGCCTCGGCGCTCGCCACGAACCGCGTGCCCACCCACACGCCCGCCGCGCCCTGCATCAGTCCCGCCGCCAGCCCCCGCCCGTCGGCGATCCCGCCGGCCGCGACCACGAGCGCCGTCGACCCCTTGAGCATGGGCGGCTTGTAGCGCGCCGCCACGTCCGCGACGGCGGGGATGAGCACGGTGCCCGAGATATCGCCGGTGTGCCCGCCGCCCTCGCCGCCCTGCGCGCAGACCATGTCGACGCCGAGGTCGAGCGCCTTGGCCGCGTGCTTGGGGTGGCCCACCATGTTCATGACGAGGATGCCAGCGGCGTGCAGCCTGTCGATCACGGCGCGGGGAGGCACGCCGACGGCCGAGACGAAGAGGCGCGCGCCGGACTCGATGGTGATGTCGATGAGCTCGTCGAGCTTGCCGCCCGTGTAGTCGTGGTTGGTGGCGCGGGCGCCGCCGCCGACCTGCGGCAGGGCGAGGTCGACGCCGAACGGCAGGTCCGGCGACGCGAGGTTGTCCTTGAGGTCCTTGACGATGTCGCGCAGCTGGTCGGGCGTGTACATGAAGCCGCCGATGACGCCGAGCCCACCGGCGTTGGAGACGGCGGCCGCGAGGTGGCCGCCCGACGTGCGGGCCATGCCGGCGAGGATGATGGGGTGCTTTATGCCCAGCAGGGTCGTGAGCGGCGTGGTTATGGGGCCTTGAGACGCCATGTTTGTGGGATGGCAAAGACTGAGAGGTGAGTTCTGCCTTGCCTTGCAAGGCGTGGTCGGTATCTGTTAAAGTGGGAGGTTCTCTAGCTCAAGCAACTGAATCCTCCTAACAATCTCATGAGACGAGATAGGTACACAAGTAACAAGAGATATATGTAGATTTATAATGCCTGGAGAAAAAAATGACAAGCTTGAGTAGACTTGGAACAAAAATGCAATCTTTCACTAGATATGTACAAATTGAATGGCAGTAGTTGACGGTGATCAACAAACCTGGGGTTAAACGAGGAGTATCTTGGAGGCCGGCTCTTGTGGGGAGGACAATGCGGGGAGGGAGATGCCGAGGCATCTCGCGAGCCTTGGCCTGAGAAACCCATACCATGGGTGGTCCGCAATTGCGATTGAGAGCACTGCTATCTCGATACAATTTTCAGCAGAATTTGGGATCCCAGTATCATTTGAGGACAATTTGTGCCTCGTGACTCAAATGCCATTCATTGATTTCTAGAAGAGGAGCCAAGTTCTAGCTTGATGCGTCTTGTTGACTTCTTGGCGAAAGTTCTGAAAAACTCGAGAACAGTATATTATATCATACAGCTCATCATAACATAGCTCGCAAAGCTGGATATCATCTAGTCGTGAAATACATATCCCTCCAAGACACTCTCGGTGTCGTCGCTCATGGGTTGAAACCCCAAGCCATTGACGTTTCTCATAACAAGAGTGGCAAGCCGCGCCTGCCCATTTGGCGACATCGCACCTTGCGGATGAAACGAGGTCATCTATCCGAAGTAAGGTAGCCTTGCTGGTACAAATTCCTCCTGAGCCTCATGGGTTTCCGGGCGGTCCTCCGTTCGCGGGGCTTCGCTCGCTGAGTCACCAGACCCCGTCCCATGAGCGATCTCTTTCGTGACAAGCGGTTCTGGTTTCGATGGCTCCGGGGAGTCCTCATCGACCGCAACCTCCGTGACGCGAATCTTCACCCCAGCATTACCATTTTGGTTTTCTGTGTGTAGGCCGCGCTGGCGTGCTAGCTCCGCAGCAGCCAGTCGCTTCCGCTCAATCTCCTCTTCCTCCTCGCGCTGAACACGCTCATCCTCGCGCCGCAAATTCTCGAGCGAATGATCGGCTTCTTGCGCTGCCTCCTCTTCTACAGGGAGTGAAGTGGTACTCGGATGCTTGGCCAGCGATCCGTTAGAGTGCTGCGACATGATGGTCGTGCCTGATACACTTCTGGACATGGTCTTGTAGCTTTCCCTGCGCTTCCCCTTGCTCAGCCTCGTCTTGCCGCTACTACGATCGTCCACCCGATCCAGCGCCACGGCGAACTCGTCATCTATAGGGATCGCATCTTCATCTCCCTCGCCATCGCTTGGGAAGAGATCTCCTCTTGAACGGTATGAGTCAGACGTATCTCCAGACCCTGTCGTGCCGCTGCGTTTCCTTCTCTGCGGCTGTATCAGACCGTGCGTAAAATCTTCATCGTCAGTGCCTAGGAGCGGCTCATTCTCATCCGTAGCATGTGATGGGGCAGTAGGATGGTCCTTGAGATTCGCCGCGCTGGGCTTGTATCGTAACGTCCCGCCAAACTTGAAGGGTAGTTTACTCAGGAACCCCAATGGCGCCGTGCTGGGAATGATCGTTGGATCGTGCTCGACGGATTTTCTCCTGCTGCCTCTTGTACCATAACTCATCCCTCTCTTCCTCTTGGGTTGGTCTACTATGTCGCCAGCCGACGTGCCGATTGTGTGTCGGCCTCTCGAGCCCGTACCCGCGAGCAACGTGTCCCAGTCCTCGCTGCGCCCGCCGCCCCAGCTGCCTAGCAGGCCGTGACTGCCGCCGCTGCCAAAGGTATCAGCCAAGGCGTCGTCGTCATCGTCCCAGTCGTCATAAAAGTCAAAGCTAAACTCGGCGCGACTGCCCCTCGCGCCGCGCTCCCGCTCTCTCGCCTTGCGCGCGCGTTCTTCGCGGTCGCCGAAGCACACCCCCGTGCATGAATCGAGCGACTCGGCAATGGAGGCGAGACAGGGCCCAATGTATTGGTTCTGAAACGTCCATATGCCCGCGGCGGCGTTCTCGGTCACGGCCTCGGCGTTGTGGGAGATCTGGTTCCAGCGCTGGCGCAGTCGCGGGTCCTCGAGAAACGCCATCGTAGGCGGCTGTTCCAATCGCGTGTCGCTTGCGATTCAGATGCTATGAATGGTGATTGGATTCGTAAACGGATGTGCGAGAGTTGAAGTTGAATAGCCTGGTCGGTGGGCTTCGCCTGTATCGTGGCTGAAGAGCCTGAGCCTGCACATTGAGCGTGGTGTCTCTGATGTAGAGAATCGTGGGATGGCCAGTAGAGTTATAACATGGTCGCAAAGTCCAGGTTTGGGGTCAAACGTGGTAGCAGTATTGAAGGTGCTGCATAATTAAACTTCTCGAGTTGGGTGCGTGGCATCAAGGTTCAGAGTGTCAACAGGAATGGGCGGTAGGTGCTTATGCAGGTCGATCCGTCAAATGAGTTCCAAAGGTGGCTCTCGAGTCTGAGTTCCTGGGGATGTCTCTTTTTTTGGGGGTCCCTTCTGCGCCAGACAATGCTGGGTGGCTGGTGCGGGGGTCTCCAAGGGGTCCAAGTGTACCTAGAGTCCGACAGCACATGCCCTAAATCGGCAAATGACCTCATTGTACTTTTTGGGACCTCTGGCTGGCTGGTGCTCCAAGATAGAGACGACCATATTTATCCTCCTCACTTGCACATTCATTTGTTTGCTCTTGTCGAGGCACAGAGTCGGACAAACTTCAATTGCTTTGTACAGGTGTATCACAGAACATGTGCTGAAAGTACAAAAAGAAACGCTGCTCTCGGGAGGACTTGCCAGCACCTCCCTCCTCGAGCCCGCTCTTGGTCAACACATAGGGTGCCTCGCCTCGGACTAGTACGATCCCTTTCTAGTGACCGTTCGTCGTCACTGCTGGCGGACGCTCTGGGCCAAAAGGGTGCGGATGGGGTTCCGGGTGAGCTTCCTCCTCCGTGAGATCATCGTCGTAGTCGCCCTCATCTTCGACCCCTTGATCACTCAGGTCCTCTTCATCCTCGTAGTCATACTCACTCTCCTCGCCTTCCACCTCACCCTCGCCGTCCGCATACACGCTCTCGACCGTGCCCGTCATACCCTGAGCGATACCACGGCCTTGCTGCTGCATCTGTGTGATGATGCTCTTCAGCTTCTCTTCCTTCTTCTTGTGGTCGTCGAGCTCCTTAAGGTTCTTCGTCCGCTCTTCAGCCATCCTTAGGATATTCTGGTTCATAGCTTCATGCTTCCTCTTCAGGCTGTCGTTCTCCTTCTCCAGTCTCTTCGTCTTCTTGGACATATCCTCCATCTCCTTTCGGAAAGTAAGAAACAAGTCGTTGCTGTTATTGAGCGTGTCCTCGACCTGTTCTCCATTAGCCACGACAACGAACTACTGGCCATGAGTGCACCGGCACGAACCTGCTTGAACTTATCAACATAGACATTCAACTGGTTCCGCAGTTCTGTTTCGGTCTTAGAGAAAGTCTGCACCTGCTCATTGAGTTGCCGTGAGCGCGTGATCTCGGTATCAGCCTTCTTCTTTTCACGCTCGAACCGCGCCAAGTTAAATTGTACTTCAAGCTCCTTCGTTCGCATGAGCGAATGGAAGTGAAGCTCGCGAAGCTCGTACTGCTCGATGAGGGACTTGAAGCGCGCACGGAACCTAGGTTCTCGATCAGTCTCAATCCTAGCGATACCGCCTTTCCGTATCAACTCACAGTTCGTCAACCTCCATATTTACAACCTGCTTCCGCGGGTTGTCTTTCTCTTCTTGGCAATCATCGAGCTTCTGTAGCAATGTGGCATACTTCTCGTCCCATGAGTTTTGGTTCCGTACTTGATTGTCACGCAGTGTCTTGTTCTCGTTCTGAAATCCGACCCGATTAGCCTGCGAAAGGTGAGTAGTCCATTCCAGGCCTTTCATCTTTCATACCTTGAGCTTGTTATTCTCCTTTTGCAGTTCCCGGCAGAGTTTCTCGAGCTTCTCCTTGAGGCCGACTGTCTTACTTAGCTCGGACCGGCTTTGGTCCTTCTCCTTCTGAAGTTGATCGCCACGTCGCTTGTGCTTCAAACTCTCGCGCTCGTGCCGCTTCATCTCCGCCAGCAAGTCGGAACAGCGCTTGGAGAGATGATCGATCTTTTGCAAGTTGTCCATTTTGGCCGTCTGGTGGTTCAGTTCGCGGTTCGCCTTCTTCACCTCTCGCTCTAGAGATTACGAAGCAATTAGCGTTGTGTCCTACCCATGCCGCCCCAGCGGGCTGCTCTAACGAAGAATCGATGCGGCACATAAATTCAAACAGTGGTTGCAGCAAGGGCTGAGGCCGGTATGCGCATCTGAGAACGCATCGCCCTCAATCCTTATACATCGATCTATGTCCCAAGCGACACGGACGTTCAAGCCGGAGAAAGACCCACCTATCTCGGCCTCCTGGTCCTTCTCTCCGGCAGCATCGAGCTCCAACTGGGATATCCTCTGAGCCACCAGCTTAGATGCCTCGTTCGAATCCATGGCCTTCTTCTGCTTGTTTCGCTTGGCTACGGCGGCCGCAGGCGGCGCCGGGGCTGGCCGAGTGTCATGGACGTGGGCAGCATTGTGAGCACTGGCCGCTGCAGATGCATCGTGAGAGTGGTTTGCAAGGTTCGGCGCGACAGCTGCTGGCACGACACCGTTCGTCACAGGAGTCACGGGGGCGTTCGCTGTCGACATTTTCCCGGCAACGCTGGGGCCTGTCGGCAGACTTTAGCGCTTGGTCGGGTCCGTGGAATAGCAAGCTCGTAGTGTCATGGGCTCCGTCGCATCCGACCGTGGTCAGCAATGTGATTCCAGGAGCCGGTGGATTGGCAGTTCTGGTCGAAGGTTGGCGCTCGTCAAGGTGACAGGTTTTGATGCAATCTGGTTGGAGGAGAGAGGTTGACCAGAGGTGCAAATCGTTGCAGCAGCTAGCGGCCTTCTTAGTGGAGAAGCACGGACGCCAGTTCGCCGTGGACAGCGAATAGCCTCAGTCCGTACATGCAGAAGGAAGTAAGTTGACAGCCAAATTAACCCCCCGAGATAAAAGATTTATATTCTACAATTAGGTATATGCTGACGTAGTTTGTTCATGAAAGAAAAAATGATGAATTGTCGCGAAATTCTTCTACAGACAGGCCAACGAATGTCAAGCCCACTCAGTCACTAACCACAGGAACGAAAGCTGAGAGTGGTGGACATCATCATTTCCCTTTTAGCCCGAGGCAACGGCCATCGCTTCAGTGTAGTCAAGGCAAGCCGATGGAAGGCAGGTCCAGGGCTGCATGTACCACTTTGCGAAATGAGGCTTCAGCACACTCCGGGGTGTTGGGCCACCGAACAACTAAGTACGTACCGACTTCAACATTGCTGATTTTCCTAAAGTATGAGCACTTGGAGCAATTGAGGTCTGACATTGCTAGATATTCATTCGGCCGTCCTTGTCTTATCTGCCTTACCTACTTTACTTCATTCGCATGCTGCATTAGTGTCCAAGTACTTTGATACAAGTACTTACCTGGTTGATGTAAAATTTCTCGTCTTGGTCAGGTCACCCAGAGGCGGGTCCACTGCACGTCGCAGGCTCGACAGACCACGACTACGGGGCTCCACACCAAGTGAAAGACTACTTTACTTACTAAAGTACTCCAAACATGATCACAGGCCACTTGCCTTCGTCTAATATCTAATATTCATTTGGCTGCTCCCCTCTCTTGTATTATAGACTCTTTTTCGTTTCCGGATCGGCAGGATTTGGCGGCAATACCCCACATTCCTTTGGTGACATTCATTAGAAGGAGTCATGTTGCGCAACGCGGCCAAAGGCGCTGCTCGCAGGGCTGTCACGGAGCTGTCGCAGTTGCCCAAGCCTGGCGACAAACTGCATGGCTTCACCGTCTTGCGCACCAAGCAGGTTCCCGAGCTCGACCTAGCAGCCCTTCACCTGCAACACGACAAGACTGGTGCTGAACACCTGCACATTGCCCGTGATGACAGCAACAATGTCTTCTCGATCGGCTTCAAGACCAATCCTCCAGATGACACGGGAATTCCTCACATCCTCGAGCACACTACGCTCTGTGGAAGCGAGAAGTCAGTGACACCCGTCCTGAGCTATGATGTTGTCATATATCTGTATTGCTAATGGTCGCTGTAGATATCCCATCCGAGATCCCTTCTTCAAGATGCTGCCACGCACGCTCTCCAATTTCATGAATGCTTTCACGGCCTCCGACCACACCTTCTACCCTTTTGCGACAACGAATGCGCAGGACTTCAAAAACTTGATGTCAGTCTACGTTGATGCGACCCTGCACCCGCTCCTCAAGGAGACAGACTTTACGCAAGAAGGATGGAGAGTCGGCCCGGAGAATCCGCAGGCCATTGCCAGCGGCGCAGGCGCCAAGCCTGAGGACCACAAGTTGGTTTTCAAGGGAGTCGTCTATAACGAAATGAAAGGACAGATGTCGGATGCTGGATACCTGTTCTACATCCGATTTCAAGATCACATCTTTCCCGACATCAATAACTCCGGTGGCGACCCCCAGAAGATCACCGACCTCACCTATGAGCAACTGCGCAAATTCCACGCTGAGCATTATCACCCAAGCAATGCAAAGGTCTTTACGTACGGCGACATGCCGCTCGCCGACCATCTTGAAGAGATTGATGCTCGGCTGAGTGCATTTGACAAGATCATGGGCGACCGCAAGATTCACCGGCCAATAGACCTCAGCTCGGGTCCTCGCGAAGTAACGCTCCAGGGTCCTATCGACCCATTGGTGGATGCCAGCCGGCAGTACAAGTCCTCCGTCTCCTGGGTGCTGGGGGATACGAGCAACGTACTGGAATCATTCTCGCTTGCCGTTATCTCCACCCTCCTGATGGATGGATATGGGTCACCGTTGTACAGGGGCCTTATCGAGTCTGGACTTGGCATCGACTGGAGCCCGAACACAGGCTACGATAGTTCTGGAAAGGTGGGCATCTTCTCAGTCGGCCTCACCGGCGTGCAAGAGGCAGATGTCGGCAAAGTCAAGCTTGAGGTCCAGCGCATCCTGCGGGAGGTCCGTGAGAAAGGGTTTGACCGATCCAAGATCGATGGATACCTTCATCAGTTGGAACTGGGACTCAAACACAAGACAGCCAATTTTGGTATGTCGCTTCTGCAGCGCCTGAAGCCTAAGTGGTTCACCGGAGTCGATCCATTCGACTCTCTTGCCTGGAACGACACCGTGACCGCATTCGAACGAGAGTTGGCCAAGGGCGGGTACTTGGAGGGCCTGATCGACAAGCATCTACTCAACGACAACACCTTGTCTTTCACGATGGCGCCTTCGCCCACCTACTCTCAAGAACTCATCCAGGAGGAGGAGTCTCGCTTGGCGTCAAAGATCGCAGATGCCACGAAGCAGGCTGGGAGCGAGGCAGAGGCGCAGAAGCGTCTTGAAGAGAGGGAGCTCAAGCTGCTTGTCGAGCAGGGCAAGTCGAACACCGAGGACTTGGGCTGCCTGCCCAGTGTTCACGTCAGTGATATTCCACGCCAGAAAGAGCCTACAATTGTGCGGGACGAAACCTTACACGGCAGCAAAATCCAATGGCGGGAAGCACCCACCAATGGCTTGACTTACTTCCGGGCCATCAACACCTTGGATGGTCTTCCTGACGACCTCAGAAGCTTGATCCCTCTCTTCACGGACGCCATCATGCGCCTGGGCACAAAAGACATGTGCATGGAAGAGCTCGAGGATCTGATCAAATTGAAGACCGGAGGCGTGTCTGTAGGATACCACTCCGCTTCCCTTCCAGAGGATTACACTCAATCCAAGGAGGGTCTCATATTTACCGGAATGGCGCTAGACCGCAACGTGCCGGTCATGTTCGACCTACTTAGACGGCTCGTGGCGGAGACCAACTTCGATAGTCCCGAGGCTGTGCAACAGATTCGCCAGCTGCTGCAAGCCTCTGCGGATGGGGTGGTGAACGATATTGCCTCATCCGGCCATGCATTCGCCCGTCGTGCCGCTGAGTCCGGCCTGAGCGTCGACGCCTACCACAAGGAGCAGGTCAGCGGGCTATCTCAGGTCAAGCTTGTCACATCCTTGGCGAAGCGTGACGAGTCAGATCAGCTCGACGACGTGATCTCCAAGTTGAAGCAGATACAACAATTTGCATTCAGTGGTGGAAGTATCCGCACGGCGATCACCTGCGGTACTGAGAGCGTGCAAGAAAATACCTCAGCCCTGACCAAGTTCATGGGCTCCCTCCCTCGTTCTAGCGTGACGCTGCCTGGCAAGCAATCGCCAAAATTCGCTCGCGACATCAAAGCATTCTATCCACTTCCCTATCAGGTCTACTACGGAGCTCTTTCGTTGCCGACAGTCTCCTACACCTCTGCTGACGGCGCCCCTCTCCAGATCCTGGCGCAGCTCCTGACGCACAAGCATCTGCACCACGAGATCCGCGAGAAGGGGGGTGCTTATGGCGGTGGAGCATACTCGCGTGCCTTGGATGGTGTCTTTGGGTTCTATTCTTACCGTGATCCCAACCCACTCAATACTGTCAACATCATGCGCAACGCCGGCCAATGGGCCGTAGACAAGAAGTGGACCGACCGCGATCTCGAGGACGCCAAAATCTCCGTTTTCCAGGGCGTCGACGCTCCACAGTCTGTCAACGAGGAGGGCATGGGCAAGTTCCTCTTCGGGGTCACTAACGAGATGAAACAGCGCCGCAGGGAGCAGCTCCTGGACGTGACCAAGGATCAGGTCCGCGAAGTGGCCCAGAAGTACATCGTCGATGCATTGGCCAAGAATGCAGAGAGGACTGTCTTCCTGGGCGAGAAACAAGACTGGGTTGACTCTACTTGGAAGGTCAACGAGATGCATGTCAACGGCTCCGAGTAGGGCAACACGGATTACCAACAGCACCAAGAAGGTGTCGGTGTACCAACATAATTGTACAACATGATGATGATACCCTTCTCTCAGCATATTCATTGTCACTCAATCGCATAGACTTGCGACTTACAAGCATCAATAGACTATACATCAGCCTTCGCTGTCTTGACTGCGTGCGGGATTTTCACATCTCTTTGCGTCCTCGACCCCGTTCTTCTAGAGTTCTCCCTCGTCTCGCTTGTCTCACCATCTTGTCCTAGAAAGGAAAATAGGAAAAAGCGCTCAGATACGATACGTCTCGTATGCCGATCTTCATTGATCATATGGCTACGAGGCCACTAAGAAGGCGCAAGAATAAGGTATATGCAAGAAGGGCCCTTACGGGAACTCTGCACTCGTTCTATCAGAACCGGGCTCCTCAGCTTTGGACCTCCGGACTAAAGAACAGAGTACATGATTTGTTGGGGACATTTGGATGCAAAATGGCGAGCTACCTTCGAGTATCATTCGCGCAGATGAACGGTATGCAGGAGCCAGGAACAGCACAACAAAGCCAAGGCTTAGCAGGCACAAGGCTAGCCTCGTTTTCCCCAGAAGTCGGATTTGATCCTCAGCGCTATTCCCCTTTCCACCCCGCCTACGTCACCGCCAGAGAAGAAAAAATTGCGGCTCGTTTTCTCGAGACATGGATGGCGAAAATTGAAGGAACCATTGCAGATGTGTTTCGCATTTGGCAGCCAGTGGCGCCCAATACGGTGACTCCGTCCCCTGCATCACCGCAAGGGGCAAATCTCTCAAGCTTATTCTGCCGTGGCGAATCCTCGCGGTTGGTCAGGCAGACCGGAGCAAGCAGAGTCGGGCAAACGCTTCCTACCTTAGTGCCATCACCTACTTAGGTACTCGGCGCACCATCATAGTAGAATCCCCAGGGCTGCGTCGTACGGTCATCGTCAGGCCCGTCCCGAGGGAACGTCTGGTCACTTTTCCTATCTATCGCGCTGGCGCCTACAGGAGAGGATAATGACCCGGATAATGTCAACTACTTCGATGCGCGAATTTTGCACACTGGCCGGCTCTGATCTGTGGACTTCCTCGCAGCAAAGCAAGTGCGCCTGCAGCAACAGCAACATCCGGCAGAGGCCGCCGGGCGAGACTGGAGACAGGACAGCATATCTCGTGAGCGAATAAGCAGTCACAAGCGTGACGAGCAAAATTGCGGTCTGCACGAGCCGCAGGTATGAGTTATCGGCGGCCCGCTAGTGTGAGAGCTTTCATCTGCACCAGTTGCTGCCGATTCGCCAAGCAAGTGCTGGGCGGATGCAGGACGTGGCCCGCGAGTTCGCTTACTACAGGTATGGTATCTGGAGATATCTAACCATGTTGCCGTGCCCCCTAGAGCTGCAGTGGTGGAGGAGGTGGAGGAGGTGGAGGAAGAGAGAGGGCAAGAACACCGGAGCTTTACTCCACCTCTTCATCTCTTCTCCGAGGCAGACATGCACGCTCTGGTAGTCCAGAGAGCACTTTGCAGGATGCCATCGCTTGAACAGCAGAATGGAGAGTTTGATGGCCAAAGGTAGACGTCTCTCATTTTGTGCTCTCGTTCGTCGTTTTGGATTCGGTGCAGGTACGCGGGGGCCGTTCCACGGTTTGGGTAAAGGCAGAGCACATCATTTGATCGAGCCAGAATCGAGTGACGTCTGGTCTCTCAGGAATCTGCCCGATTCACTCTTAAAGCAGTGGAGCAGTCGATGCAGTCGATCCTCCCGTCAATGAACAAGTCAGGTCTGTCCACTTTTAAGAAAAACGCCGCTAATCAGAGGAGCAGGATACCAAATCTGGACTGGAAGTCTGGGTCTCGATCCGCGTCTGGCTAATGAGAGGGGAGGCTCGCGCGCGAAAGGTTTTTGGTGCCTTGGTTCAAAATTTTTCTTACTCTGGACTACGGGACTCAATCCCATCCACGCCCCGCTTCCGCTTCTCATTGCTCCATATTTTGTCGTGTGTGTCCCTGACGTTCGCTGCTATTCTTACGTGTGTGAGCATGTGTGTGCGTGTGGATGTGGGCAAAAGGCACGAAAATTACTAGGCCCAACCCTCGTCCAACCCCACCAACAAGAAGAAGAAGGTAGAGCGAGGAGAGTTCCTTGCTCACAACCACAACCACAACACCACCACCCACCAGAGACTAACTCGAGAGAGCCCAAAAAAAACATCCTCCCCCCTTCTCATCTTACACCTCTTCTCTTCCCATCAACCTCTGTGTTGCTTGCACATCAACAATATCCCTCAACCACACAACAACTGCCGTTCCCCTCATTGTTCGGCTACAACTCCCATCTTATCACTCCGAGTGACTCAAGCTTTGCAATCGGTAAGTCTCGGCTCCGGATCGCCACTTTGCATCGCCCTGCCCCCCCATCACATGCTGAGACGACACGAGTCTTGTCTCTTCATTGCCCATCGCAATCCAAACAGTCTGCGTGGTTTTGGTCTCCTTTCTCATTTGCCTCGTTTCTTGTATCCTTGGTGGCTCTTCTTGCTTGACGTCGAGGCCTCCTGTAGCTCTCTATGAGCTCTTTTTCAAAGTGTGCAGAGAGAACCCCATTACTGACCGCACATTCAGCCATAACGAAAATCACGCATGCTATCTCAGTCCTGCTTTGACTGAATACAAATTCGACTGCCTTTGGTCATCTCAAAGGCAAACAAACCAACCACGGCTTCTGCGGCCGTGTTCTTCGTCTCCGATCAAGATTTCAGCGAGCGAAAGACCTTCCATATCATCAACTCTCGACCACCTCCTGCTGCTGCTGAGGTCGCCTAAGAAGCTCGAACGAATTCCGTTGTTGGACGCGCCCTACAACCAACCCCCAAAGTTCTCCCCTCCCACCCAGCTGCCGCATAGGACGAGTTCTGAGGTTCTTCCTCTAACGGAGGAAGAGTCGAGGAGGCCTCGTCAGATCGCTTCGGGATCAGCCTGTTATCGATTCCGACCCCCCTAGCACCCATCTGCACACAGAAAGCATCAAACTCTCTACATTTATTACCAAACACACCTGGTAATACTTTGTCTCTCTCACCAACCATCCAACAACACCAGCTTTCACATTCGCCTTCCGTCGTTTGGGATATGGTTATGGCAACAGCTGTGCTCGATCGCATTGCTCCGGTACCATTCAATAACCATGTGTTCTTAAAGAAGAATCTCTTCTTGGACCACCAACATGGCGAACAAACACCAAAGCAGATGATTGGCGAGGCTCTCCGCCACCGTGTGGAGAATATCGACCACGAGTTTTGTGAGCCGGGAGACGAGGATACCTTCTTCGTCGCCGATCTCGGCGAGGTCTACCGCCAGCACATGCGCTGGAAATTGAACCTGCCTCGTGTGCGACCTTTCTATGGTGAGTTCCAGCGTACCCGCGAGAGAAGTCCAAAAGGTGAACATGGCGTGCTGACTGGAATTTCCTACCTTCACAGCCGTCAAGTGCAACCCTGATCCCCAGGTCATCAAGCTCCTTGCTGAGCTCGGCACCGGCTTCGACTGCGCATCCAAGGCAGAGATCGACCAGATTCTGGGTATGGGTGTCGACCCGTCCCGCATCATTTACGCCCAGCCGTGCAAGACCAACTCGTACGTGCGCTACGTGAGCACCCGCAACGTCCGACAGATGACCTTCGACAACGCCGATGAGCTCCAGAAGATCGCCAAGCTGTACCCAGATGCTGAGCTTTTCCTGCGCATCATCACCGATGACAGCGCCTCGCTCTGCCGTTTCAGCCTTAAGTTTGGTGCTCCGCTCGATACCACCGACAATCTTCTGGCTACCGCCCGCGAGCTTGGCCTTAACGTTGTTGGTGTCAGCTTCCACGTCGGCTCCGGCGCCTCGGACCCTCTGGCGTTCATGAAGGCTGTCCGCGACGCCCGCTACGTCTTCCAGCGCGCCGAGGCCTATGGCTATGACCTCACGACTCTCGATGTCGGTGGTGGCTTCTGCGCAGACGCCAGCTTTGAGCGCATGGCCGAAGTCCTCAATGCGGCGCTCGACGAGTACTTCCCTCCGCACTGCGGCGTCAACGTCATGGCCGAGCCTGGCCGCTATTACGTGTCCAACGCCTTCACCATTGCCTGCAACATCATCGCCCGGCGCACCGTCGACGACCCTTCGGCCAGTATCAGCGGCGACCTCGTGGACCCCAGCTACATGGTCTATCTCAACGACGGCGTCTACGGCAACTTTAGCAGCATCATGTTTGACCACCAGCATCCGGTCGCCAAAATCCTGCGCTGCGGCGAGAAGTTCCTCTTCGACACCGAGGCCGCCGGCCCCACTGCCGCCGAGGTGGAGGGCAGCCTCGAGTACTCGGTCTGGGGCCCGACCTGCGACGGCATCGACCATATCACCGAGAGCACCCGCTTTGGCCAAGTGCTCGACGTCGGCGACTGGCTGTACTTTGAGGAGATGGGCGCGTACACCAAGTGCTCGGCCACCCGCTTCAACGGCTTCTCTGACAACCACGACGTCATTTACGTGTGCAGCGAGGCCGGTGCGCGTGCCCTTCTGGGCATGCACTGACACCACTGCGTGGACGCGTGGTCTTTAATCGGACGGGACCATCGAACGATTTTCATAGTGCATCGCTTTTGATTTCAAGATTGGATAATTGATCGCAAAATGGGATAAGACGGAGGATAATGAAAAGAAAGGAACGCATGAAAAAAAAAATCATGGGGAAATTAGAGAAAAAAGAAAGGGGTTTGGGTTGACACTAGACACCATTACCGTTCTATATACATCACCTCTCGGTGACATGACCATCTGCTACAGATATGTCTTTTGGTTTATTCTTCTTTTCACAATTGATAGATGATAATAGCTGGGCAGCCCCTCTCTTTGTATGTCTTTCTTGTGACACGAAAGAGGCCAAGCAGTATATACATGCCGAATTACTATACTTGCCCCCTTTTCCCATTCCTACATCTCGTTAGCTTTGACCAACCCCTATCTATGTTATGTGAAAATATATCCGTAGGACGAGAAGGCAAGACGGAGATATTGAGGAGCGCAAGAAGGCTATGGTCACGAGAGGCCATCCGCCAAGGTCGGAGTCAAGGGCGTTTCAGAGACGTATTTTCAGTGATGCTTCTTTTTATGCGTTTCTCCCATCACATTCTAGCCTGTGTCGAGTGATAATATGTATGCAACCAGGGACGACCGGCAAACGACTCCAGCCTCCCAGATAAGACACACGGCTACTCCTCCATCTCATCATCGTCGTCAAACTCGGAATCACCGTCCGCCCCATCCATCAGCGCATCCTCCTCCTCGCTCATATCGTCGCCATCATCATCTTGCGCTCCATCCTCACCATCCGCGTCGTCACCCTTGAGGCCGTAATCGTCATGGAAGTCAGCCAGCTTCTTCGTCTGCACCTTGTATCCCATATTCTGGAAGGCCTTGGTCATGGGCTGTAATCTCAAACGTTAGCAATGCTGAATCGTGACCGTAAGCAAGTATGCCGTGGATGTTTCTTACCTCCTCTGAAAGCGCCGCGCATGTAACTACAACGTTACTCGTGCCAGGCTGGAAGACAGGTAACAACACGTCGCTCATGACCGCGCGGATCTCATCGGGCGTCACCTCGCGCACTTTCCTCATAATATCCTTCTCCCAACCCTCAGGCAATCCGCGAATGACACCCCTGATGAAGTTCTGTTGCGCCGCCGCCGCCATAGTCGCCTGGTCATCGGCAAAGGCCATGACGACTCCACTGACTGCGCCCTCCAACAGGTGACGGTCCAGAGGCTCCTTCCCAGTGGCCAGGGCCTCGACGGCTTGGCGCGATGCCTCGATGGCGCGGCTGGCGTCTGGGGAGCGGTAAACCTTGAACTCTAGATACCCGCCGTCGACCTCGCGGCCGAAGGACACACCATAGGCGAGGCCGTTGCCACGGACAGCGGTCCACAAGGGGCCCTCGACGGCCTCGAGGTAGCCGACTGCAACCAGATAGGCAGGCAGGCGCGAGTCGGCATACGAGGACAATCCGGAAGCGAAGGAGTAGCTGTATGATGAGTCGAGCGTGGTCATAGGGATGATTGTGGTCCCAATGCTGCCTGGCTTGCGGCCCTCATCGCTGAGCATAGTATCCGGCTTGATGATGGGGAGGACCTCGTGCGAGGTGTTCATGTCCTTGGCAAGGATGTCCCAAGTCTTGACGGGATCGGCGAGCTTGGCCACGTCGGCCGTGACGAGAACGCGGAGGTTTTCAAAGGTAAAGAGCGACTTGCGGAGCTCCTCGAACCACGAGATGACAGTGTCCGGGTCATTTTGCAAGAGCTTCTTCAAGCGGCGGAGATAGACGGCTTTCACCAGAGTTCGCTTGGTGACTGGGAAGGACTCCTTGGCCATGTGCAGTGCCATGTCGACCTCCATCGCCATGATGCGGCCGTCACGTTTTGACTCGGGAATGTCGGCTAGAGCCTTTGCTACGCAAGCCTTCAGACGCTGCACGTCAAAGATGCTGTCAAAGAGCAGGGTCCGGATCCACTGTACTATCGTGGCATACTTCTCGGGCTCGATCTGGAACTGAATAGCCATGCTTTCCATGTCGCTCAGTCTAGAGCCGGACCCATACTGATAGCTGATAGTGTCCTTCTCCAACTCCTTGACAACCTCTTCAAAGTCGATTCTTTGGCCGTTCCGCATGATGGGGCTGTTGAAGAAGTTATCTGAGAAGAGTGCCAATAGGGGCTTGAGCTTGACCGGGGCCTTCGAAGCACCAATATGGACGGTGATGTGAACAAAGTTGGACGGTACATCCTCGAACTGAACAAACAATGGTTGCCCTTGGCTTGCGGCATCGATGCGCTTCTGCGCGCTATTGTCAGGCACACCTAGCTGCTTGGCTCTGCCTGACCTCGCAGTGCTGGACTCAATGAAGTGGATCGATTCGGTGCCCGGCACTTTCCACTGGTCGAGCACGGAGTCTGGGATCTTCTGGTCGTTCTTCTGCTTGGCCTGCTCCAGCTTGTCCTGAAGCTTCTTGAGACCCTCCGGCCCCAGCTCTTCTCTTCGCTTTGCAAGCCTCGCTTCCTCCGCAGCTTTAAGATCGCCGGCAAGCTTATTAGAGGGTTTTCCGAGAATGGAAATGTGATTGGCGTCTGTCAGCCAGCGCTTCAAGAATTCTCGCCATTGCTCGTCGGACCATGTCTCGAGAGTGGCATACTCGTCGATGCTCTTGAGGTCGATGAGAGTTGATCCGTCGCGTTTGCCGAACAAATAATCCGTGATAATGTTGCTAGAGTAGAATTGCTCAGAGCCCTCGGCCTGGAACTTAACCTGGCGACGTTCTCGAGCAATACACTCCTTCATGTAGTCCATGTCAAGGGGTTTGGAAACAACATCCTCCAAGAGCTCATGCACACGCTTCTCAACGAATGCAAGCTTGTCTGTTTCGACACCGGTGGGCTGGAACCAAATCACGGAGTTTGGTCGACTATCCCACCAATAACCTACTGAGCTTGCCAGCTGCTCCTTTTCAACGATCACGTTCTCCAAAATAGAGACCGACGATCCGCATAGATAAGTGAGCAAGACGTTCAGAGCCGATGTAGCGATTACATCAGTGCAGTTGGGTCCGAAGAATGCGGTGACGATTTCACCTGTCGACTCGTCATCCTCGGGAAATTCGACCGTCTCAACAATCGTCTTTGCTATCTTTGGTGGCTGTGCGGAATCGATCCAGGGTCTGTAATAAACGTGCTTAGTTGTGGTTCTCACAGGGTAAGGGCCTTGTTGACTAACCTCTTGAAGGGGGCATCGATGGAGGGGATCGAGTCCTGCACACTCTCTTCGAATTGATCCAAAATTTGCAGGAGATCCTGATGGTCTGCCTCACCAACTACCACGATTGCCAGATTGCGAGGTTGATACATGACCTTGTGGAATTCGCGGATCCGCTCGGGTGTCAGGACTCTTAAGGCCTCCATCATACCGCCAGTCTCATACCTGAAGCCAACATTCTCGGGATAAAGTAAGCGACGAGCACGCAGGTCCATCAACTCTGAACTGCTGTACTGAAGGGCTTGCATCTCCGAGTAGACAACGCCGGCATCGTTGCCCTCCCCGTCCACATGGTGGACCTCTGTGGTGCAGGCTTCGTCGGTTATCGTGGGTAGGATGAGATGCTCAAGATATACTGGTAATATCTGGGCGAAGCCGTCCCATCCGGCAGCCTCGAGGGTGTAGGCAGTATGATCGACAGCAGTCCACGCATTTGTACCTGCGTAAGCTCGGCCGGCAAGTTTGTCGAGCAAGCCCTTGTACTGGTAGCTTCTCGAGCCCATAAAGATGAGATGTTCCAGGGTGTGAGGAGCTCCGGAGTCATCAAAAATCTCCGTGGCAAGTGTGAAATAACCATTCACCTTGGGGCCCTTGCGGTCGGCTACTATGACCTGCATGCCGCTTCTCTCAGATTCATACTGAGTTACAGTGGTGGGTGCATAGTCGGTCTGAAAGCTTTGGAGCTTCCGGAACCGTGGTGAGTCCCGAGCTGCACCCATGTTGAGAGTGAGGCTTTGTGGCAATGAAGAGAGGATAGACCTAGCAACGTCGTCAGTGACGGAATAAAAGCACAGGCTGAGCTCATTCTCTCGGGCGTAAACAACAATGTTTGTGCAGAACAGGGGGGTCGGGTGTCAGCTTATGGCCTAAGGCGCATCAGGTGCGTACCACTGGGCGTCATTGAGACTGTACAGGATGCCAGATAGGCATACGACAACTGCACCCAGTAGTGACAGATTTAAGTTAGGTTGCCACCATCTCCTGAGTACCGATGAACGATGCTCATCGACATGATTCATGCCGGCAGGCGAAGGAGCAAGACCGTCTGATGTGTCTGCTTCTAGCTACACTCAATCTTCTGCCTCGGGTGGGACACAGTATTGCAGGATTTGCGCCAATGGGACATGGAGACAGATATCGTACGAGATACCGAAAGTGTCGATTCCACCATAAGAGAGAGGGAGAGTGAAGGAGTGAGGATGGGTTGCTTACCGGTATGATCTGGCCTGCGTGCGAGATATGAGGCAACAACCAAAGCCCTTCCAAAATGCACGAAGCCGATTGGATGCCGTCTTGTCAGGTCGGGCTGGATAGATGCGAACGTATTGGTCTGTACCTTGATCGGCGTGCCTTGTTCAGATGAAGCTCTGCAACTTAGAATTCCGGACCTGAAAATAGTAACAGACTTAGTATTTGACACCCAGAGCAGAAGTCTGGTGCTGCGACTGAAGACGCACTCAAAGGTCTGCTACCTGAAGACACAGTTCCAAGAGCAAGGTACTTACTCAGAGTAGTAGAGCGGGAAGAGCCTAATATCCAGATCTTGTGTGGGTGTGCATGTGTGTGTATGATGAGCCCAGGCGAATCGAGTTGAGATGTGATAAGAGGCGACCCCGCCATAAAGTCGCAAATTCGCGGCACTGAAGCTGTGGAAGCACATGCAAACCCCACTAAAGCCTAGGCCGTGAACGCCACTGGTACGCATCTTACAGTGGGCCTAGCATGCATCATTCTACGTTATTTGCACAACCACTCCATAGTGGCCCGAGCTTCCTCGACATCTCCAGCGTGTTCCTATTTCGCGACTCGAGCAACTCCCGTCAAAGTCCGAGTTTCCATTGCGCCGCAGCACCCGAGGCACAGAACTCCTTGATCGATTTAATGGCGCTTTGGAGAATAAGCCGGCCTCCATAGCCAGCGAGCGGTCGCGGCAACAAAGCATCTGCTCTAGAGGCCACCGTGTCTTACTTCGGCCTGAACCTCGACGACTCTGAAGCTACCACCGTTTGCGCTCGCCTTCCGCAAGAATGGCTAATAACACCAGCCTCGGCCAGGCGCTCGTAGACTTCTCTACTAATGGCCTGTTTCCTGAAGAGGCTGTATCATCTGTCAAGCTCACCCCCGAACTCCTTCCAGGAGCTATCAAGGCCCTCGCAGAAACAAAGACCAAGCTTGAGGCACGGCCCTTCAATTTCCCCCCTGACCTGGCTATGCGTCTTCATTAACATTTCACTAGGAGCAAATAAAAGAGATCAACGAGGAGACCGCCGAGGACGTGAATTCTTGGTTCAACAACGCGAAATCGATTCAGGATGACATCGCTCGGTCGAAGAGCTTGGCCAAGGACATTGTCAAACGCTCGGAGGATCCTGATGTGTCCGGCAAGTCGATAGAGGAAGCAGAAGAGAAGGCTGCTTTTCTTGTTAGGGAGTTGGACTACAATTACCAGGTCCAACAAGCCTTGAGGGGCCTCCGAACAGTGAACCAGACACTCGACGAAGTAGAGAAAGCGTCCAGCGAGCGGCGAATCCTTGACGCCCTCCATCTACTTGAGCGATCATGGACCGAACTAGATGCGATACCAGCTAGCAAGACATGTCGGGCGATGAAGCTATTAGATATACGCGCTTTCGAGCTCAAGTCGGACGTCCACGAGGTCTTTGAGCGCGTGTGGAAGGCCTTAGTACACGTCGACTTGGAACAGATGACACTGTCAGTAACGCAGTCGCGGGACGGCGAGCCTATGAGCCTTGCCGATGCCGTCATTGGTTTGAAGGCCTACAAAGAGGTCGATCAACGCATGGCTCTGCTCTGGCATGATCTCGACACAGCTATTGTTAGCCCCAGAACCGACCTCGCAAGGTCTTCACTACCAGCGATTGAGGTGAAAGATGCTACTCTGAAGGCTGCCGGCGAGTCGGACAGAAGTATCAATTCGCTATATGCGGATCTAGGGAAGATTCTGGGGTTTCTTTCGCAGAGACTGCCAGCAGATTTGATCCAGGCTCTCTCAGAAGTCATGGTACCTCAAATTATATCACGGATTACCAGTGTCTGGCTGATCTCTGCGGTTCCATCAACGTTGAAAGACATGGGAGAGTTTGAGGACGTGCTTGGCGCGACGAGAGAGTTTTGCGAGTCGCTTGCGCGGCTGAACTTTGAGGGATTTGGAGAGTTAGAGGAGTGGATCGACAGTGCGCCCAAGGTGTGGTTATCAAAGTGCAGAGAGACTGCTCTGGACACTGTCAGACTTCGTCTAGCAAAAGGCCTCGGCTCATCGACAGAGGTTGAGCGGGTCGAGACACAGATGGTATCGCTTTCTGAAGGCAAGGAGTTGACGACCAATGGAACTTCTGCTGCTGCTGCAAACAATCAGGACAACCAGGATTGGGATGCTGCTTGGTCTGATGAAGAGGACCAAGCTCAGGCAACCAACGAGACCTTTCAGTCAACGCGATCAAGCAAGCCAGACGAAGTAGAAGACGACGGCGCTGATGCCTGGGGTGCATGGGGTGACGAGGATGAGCCGGCCGAAGGTAAACCTGAGGAGGAGGAATCTGAACCCAGGGAGCACGTTCCCGAAGCCAACGCCGAGGAAGAGGATGAAGCTGGGGATGCATGGGGTTGGGGGGATGAGGAGACAACCGAAGAGCCGCACACCGCCGCTTCTGCGCAGCCTCAAGCTCCCAGTAAACATTCTACTAGCGAGACGCGAGAGATGACGTTACGAGAAACATATCATATATCATCATTGCCTGAGCAGGTGTTGGCACTCGTCTACGCTATCCTCGAGGATGGGGCCGCCTTGACCTCAGCTAGGTATGCCGGTGCTCATCGTCTTCAGCGAGTATAATCAACTAACGGTAGCCACAGCCACGAGAACTCTCCTGTCGCGGCAGCAGCTGCAGGCCTGTTCAGCTTGCCAACCTTAGCTCTGGCTATGTTCCGAGCTATATCAGGGCATTACTACTCCCCGAGTGACGGTGGGAACATGTGAGTCAACCTCAAGCACGCACTGTCCTCAAGATTCGGATCGATGTAGAGCCAAAAACTGATTAGTCCTCAAAGGTATCTCTATAACGATGCCATGTACTTGGCCGAGAAGCTGGGTGATTTTGCATCTTCATGGAAGAAACGAGAAGACCTCAGCACCAGAGCACAGAATATGCTGCGCCTGGACAACGAGATTAAAACTCTCCAGAACTTCGCAAATCGCACATACAGCAAGGAGATGAACATCCGGAAGACTATCATCAGGGACCACCTGGCGGGTGAGCTATAGAATCCATTGCCCGGCTCGCAGGACCTTGACATTGACCATGAACTTCCTCCCAGGATCATACAACCTCTTCCAGCATGATGACTCTGAAATGGCTGCCGATGCCGCCATCTCTCTTGTCAGGTCTACGGCGACATCCTGGGAGAGCATACTGGCCAGATCAGCGTGGTACCAGGCCGTCGGCTCTCTCGTGGACGCTGTCTCAACCAAAATCATTGCTGACGTTATGGACATGCCTTCTATTGGCCAGGATGAGGCTTATAGCATTGCCAACCTCATCGCCAAGGTCACCGAGCTTGATGACCTGTTCCTGCCGAGCCGCGCCTTGGGCCCCTCGGCGCACCCCGAGGAGGATGAGGTGCCTATGACGGGCCAGTACGTGCCCACCTGGTTCCGCCTCAAGTTCTTGTCCGAGGTTCTACAGTCCAATCTACGAGACGTGCGCTTCCTATGGATGGAGAGCGATCTGAGCCTTTACTTCACTGTCGACGAGGTCATCGACCTGATCAACCTAAGTTTCGAGGACAATGCCCGGACGAGGGAGGTGATCAAGGAGATTACGCAACATGCGCAGCCGAGACAATGGTAGCACGGCCCCGTCAGTGCTTTGTTTTCAACCCGGCAAGTCAGTGGACAAAAGGCGGCGTGGAGAGACGGCGTCAAGTGGTCCGTTTGGAGTTCCAACTCAAGGATAGGTGCAGACGACGCGGCCAAAGGCAGAAACTTAAAAGGCCATGCGACGGGAGGAGACATATGTTCCTTCGCGTGGCCGCAAACGAAACGTCATCCATCTCTGGGAGAGGTCCACCAGGTTCTCCCAACTTACCCACAAAGATGAAAGGGGCGAGGTTGTGGGCGAGTACGAATCCCTACAGCAACTAAGTGAGTCACGAAGAGAAGTCAAACGTGTGGCAAATACCCAAATATACCAATTTGGTTTGAAGATTCAAACTATGTTCAGCTCTTTCCCCTTGAAACACAAGCCTTATAAACCTTAGCTCCAAAATGACGCGGCGCAGGAAGTCAGGCCATCCCCGTCCGGCTCTTCTCGCCCGCCCGGCGCCTTGTCGGCCTGTCCTAGCGCACGTTGGCTCCAGTTCCTTTCGGGGACCGAGAGTGGTAAACGGGGGTAGACCCTTCTCCTCTTGCTGCCCGGAGCCAGCCATCCGCAAGGCCGGGTACGGCGCGGAGGGGGATATGAGCTAGTGTCTCACGTTTAAGTTGATAGTCTAGGAAACGGAGGATTGCGGCGGCAGTGGAGACTGACTGCTTGCGTGCACCGCCTCTTCCCTCCCATCCTTTTCTCATTCTCTCTCATTCCCCATTGCTGCCAGCCTACGAAGTGAGCAAGTTCTAAAAAGTGAGGCTTGGCTAAGCTAGCTAGTCCTGTGCCACAGAGTGTTGTTCCAAATAGATGGCGAGCACAATGATCAGACGATGATCTCGAGGTCCTTGTGTGGATCACACCATCCCATCAGCAGAACCATACGGCCTTGGTTACCTGTACACATGTGTTCATCTGTTCATTCTTTTCGGGCATGTCCCGGACAACAAGAAGAATGGCATGTCCGGGGCCGGGTTGGTCAGAACCAAACTTGGGACTAAAAAGGAGCTCGATATGATGTGGTACATCCTCGATACCTGTAAGTGACTCCCTGCGATCCCATGTATCATTAGGAATCCCATACGCGTATCCCTCGGGGCTTTCTACATATGCCCATCAGAGATTACAGCGAGGATAAACCCTGATGAGAGCGTAAGCCGCGCATCATTCTCGTCCTGCACCTATCCTGAAACCTATCACGATCTGCCCTTGCCGGGCGGGATGACCATATCAAAAGTACTCATACATACCCACACCGCCGCAAAGTACGGCGTGAGAGTAAAGACTATCGGACCACGCGGTCATCGCCGTCCTGACATTGGCGGCACAACATGAGCGTGGAAGAAAAGGCGGCCGGCCGGAGCAGCAGCTCGCCCGAATAGGAGATTGTATGTTTTGGCTATCTTTCTCACGATACGACGAAAGTCAGAGGCAAAAGAGACAGCGGCATGTGTGATTCGTCGCCCGTCCCGCCGGATGGACCTCCTTCATTAGCTTTAGGGTTGGACGGGGGGAATAGAGGCCAGGCTCCCCATTATCCTTCAGCGGGGACGCCCGTCCGCCGGTCTCACCTTGCTTCTTTTCTCCTACTTACGTCCCGCTTGTCAGGTCAGCCGTCCCGTCTGCAAGCTGTGTGGTGGGAGTGTCTCACATGCCCCATGCCAGCAAGGGGGCCACCGCTGAGTGGTCCTCACCGAGGAGGTGTAGTACCCCCTTTTTGTCCTTCTCTATCATGTGTAAGTGGTGAATTCCGGAGAACGACCGACCGACCGCTAGCAGGTAATCTCGGCGCCGAAAGCGAGGCATGCTACCGGTAAGCATCGGGGAATGTGAAAGTTGCGGTGAAGGGCACTCGAGTACAGAACGAGATATATCAAACATGGGGTCGAGGCGTGCGGTGCGCGCGCGACACGGGGGTTAGCTATCGTTCTATCACAAATAAGAAAAAGAATTACTTCAACCGGTGAGAGCAGCCAAAGCCTGCACACTGTCGTCACGCGCAGGATGAGACATGAGAAGTGAGTAAAATACCCAAACGTGAGGGCCAGGCAAGGGGCGCCATGCACGGCGAACGGCTGGCCGCGTCGGCCAAGGTAGCACGGCAGGATAGGCCAGGAAGAGAGAACGGGTGATTGAAGGATCGAGAGGCAAGCCGGCTCCCGGCATTTGGTGCAACGGACGGGAAGGGACAGCTTGGTCCGCGCACTGGCACACCGAACAAGGGTAGTGAGTTGAACCTCATTCAACCGGTCTGTCCGGCCCACGGCAGGTGGACGGAGCTGCACGCGTTTCGTGGGGGAGGAAGAAGCAATTCTCCCTTGTGATCCAGCTGGCTCCTCCCCGGGCTTGTCTTGGACATCCCGTCTTTAATAGCTTTGATAGCTGGGTCGCTAGTGAAAACGAGCCTGCATGACTTAATGCTTGTTGCTTTTTGTTCCGTACAGCAGGAGCCGTCTCCTCACTCCGTAGTCGAAGAGTGCATAGAATGCGATATCAACAAAAGGGAAAAGAGAAAAACAGAGTTCAGTGGCTGCAGGTCAAGCAAGCACCGACGGGTACCAGCAGACACTGGACCTGATCCATTGGGCCAATCTAGGAACGCAACATAGCCTGTCGTACTCCTCGAGTGACAGCTTACGTTGCATCGCGCTGTCGCCCTGCAGGACTTGTCTCGGAGGTCTCGTGTGTGTGCGAAGTGTGTGAACATCGTGGCTTGAGACTTTGAGCTCACCGGGCACGACTGTTTCAACGACAACCCCTTGCCTTCGCCATATCTTTGGGCGGTCTGATATCGCAAACAAATGCTTGAAATGATATGACATCCGCTATAATGTCATGACCATTGACAGACCGCATCTGCGCTGTGATCAAGTGCCCACTGGTGCCTCCACATTGCACGAGAGTAACACTCAAGCATGCGTGGGAATCAAACAGGTGACTTGATATCTCATATCGCGTGCAGCAAATATTGAGTTGTACCAAGGCTTGCGCAGGTGCCAGCCTGGCAAAAGTCGCTATTTTGGCCCTGTCAAATGACGAGAGAAGACAATGATATCCGACATTGTTTGCTGACTCGTGTGATATGTCTGTGTTGAAGATCAATGACACCTCCTGATATCGCGACGACTCTTGCCCTCTTGGCAGGCCGCAGGAGAATCGATCAGTGCCGTTTCCGAAGCGAACTCCTCCCACCCAAGAGCGATCCATGGGCTAACCGTGGCGACGCTACCGCGAGCTGAGATCAGCAGACGGGATGCACCTATATCGTGCAGTGGTAGATCAATGGGATCAAAATGTGATAGAAATAGAGCTTCAGACTTCTCCAGCAGGTTTGACGGGCTACTACTAAGCCCTAGTGTGGGGTTGGACTGACGTGGCAGACTGCACATGATGCGGGCATGTTCAATGGGAGCGCTCGCCTCCCGAATATCATTATTGCGAAACCTGAGCCAGGAGCCAGGAGCCAGGAGCCAGGGCCGGCTGTGCTCCTCGGTGCTTTTGGCAGACGTTGTATCAACAAGAGCTGGGCCAAGTACCCAGACAGAAGGATACAACGAGCTTCACCGGATTTCCAAGAGAAGCACCACCACTCACATTCCCGCAATGCATACAGATCCTACCCCCCTATTCCTTCCATCTCGCAAGGAAACTGTACGTTTGCTGGATATAGCAATGCCATAAGGAGCATGCCTCCGGTTGCGAAAAGTGATAGATCAGGTTGCCATGTCCTTAACCTCGCTGACTTTGCATGAGGCTGAGAATGGGAGTGACAAGAGCTGTCCACGAGAGTCAAGCCCCGAGGTCAGATGCGTTGCTCGATGCAGCTATGTCAAGAGACGAACGCATTGGCGCACAAGCACAGCCGGACTGGAGAGACACTTGAATTCCTCCTCGAGTATTCCTGCCATTCTTCAACATGCAGGACTGCGGGACAAATCGCACCCGTTCGAAGCTAGGTCGCCAAGGGCGAGGCGCAAGTTGGCAGGGTTCTCTGTGGCACAGCCCATATGAGATGAACATTATTGATGTTGGTTCCATGCCGGGAGTGATTGAATTTGTTGCTAAATGCATCGGACAAGGAACAGCTGAGTACTCCCACAGTCCATGTCAGCACACTACCGACCTGGGCGATGCACGCTTGTGCAGGACGAAGAAGGATCCGAGCATCTTGCTCGACGAGACCGTAGCTGTGGTAAAACTTTAAGGAAAACAAAACGCCTAGCTAGCCACTGGCACCCAGGAACAAGACAAGACTCCCAGCCATTTATCCCGTTGGTTCTTGCCAGCTTGCAACTCATCACTTTTAACGGAACTATCCGCTGCCTGTTCGGGAACTGACATGCCTGTAGCCAAGCCGGCAACCAAAGGTCAGCTCTGATCAACATTAAACGTCCAGCAAGCCAGAAAGGTTCTGGTATCACCGTCTCACAATATGTGACACTGGGAAACGATATGCAATGAATGCAATGAATGAGGGGAAATGGGAATATGACATATCATAAAACGGGGCTCACCGCGCGGGCCGACTCGCGTACCTTGCAAATGGTATTCAGATACGGGCAGATTGACCTGTCATAGACCTGATATCGTTCAAGGTGAGGGGAGCTAGGTAAGCAATCGCCGTGATGCTACGCTCGGGGCAATCTAGTTGGCCGTGCCGCAACGTGAGGGCGGAGAGCAGAAGTTGTAAGCCGCCCCCAAGTCATGCATCGTGTCGTACAAAGAACGCCTGGTCTGCTGCAGCATCTCTTTTGTGCGACCTCTCAAGGACGTCGGCTGCGAGGTCAGGAGGAATCCTCCGCTGCAGATGCAACTCTGACACCTTGAGGTCCTAATCTCTCCTGCGCATGGCGTGAGAGCTTCCGATGGCTGCCGTGGCCTCGTTTCAATCCTGCCTTGATTAGGAGCGACTCTACCATAATGACGATTTCGTATGACCACTCAGAGACCAGAGACCAGCACTAGCGTGTCAATGGAGTCTTCGGTGCGGTCGTCTCTGTGAGACACGAGGGCCCCTTTGTCTTCTCTGCTGCAGGAAGCAAATATGCAGAAAGCCACAACGAGACACCACAATGCAAGGCTTAGCAGTGCGCGAACGATGCACGTCCCCTCGCCGCAGGCAGAGCAGGCGGTCATCTCTCAAACCGAGTACGTACGGAGTGGTGGCTTGCCTTTCCCATAGGCATTGTACCTAGGCCTTCCTCTTGCGGGGTAGACCGTTGGTCGATCAATTGCTCTTAGCCAGCCAATGGGCGTGTGACCCGTTTTCGTGGAAGTGTGTGTGTGTATGTGTATCTTTACGAGAAAAGATGCATCGACCAGGCAAGGGGGACAAGGGGCAATCGTTTTGGCGAAGGTCTGCTCCCCGTCCGTCAGCTCCTCCAGGCAGAAGCATTTCTTAGTGAAATGCCCCCATTCTGGTAGTGCGGGTATACGGAATAGCTAGGTATTCGTACAGTGGGAATCCTGCCCACACCCACGCTGAGAGCCATCCCTTTGTTGGTCGATCAGGGGGTGCGGATCAACCCTCCACACGGTAAGATTAAAATACGTCACGGAGCCCCACAGCACTAGGGACAGCGGGCGACTTGGCAGTAGAGAAGCAAAGTCCGACTGTTCCGGAGCAGTGGTACAGGGCAAGGGTCAGCCAGGGATATGGCAGGGTCGTGTTTCTGGGTAGATTGCGGAGGTGGGGATCGGGCTAGGATATTGGAAGGATTCTAGAAAAGAAGCCCTCGCCTGCAGATAGGAGGCAAGCCTTGGCGGCGCCATTTGCGGCACAACGCCGCACCTTCTCTCTGGAAATTGGGTATTGGTTGGTGAGGCAGGTGAGGCCAAGTGCGTACGTAGGTAGAACCATCTAATGGTTCTACGCCAACCTCGCTCAGCCACGAGGACCCGTGGAGGACCGTGACCTCGGACCGCCTCGACGCCCAGGCGCAGGCTCAGGCGCACATTCGCTATCGATGTGCAATACCGCCGGGTGGTCGAGAGATTATCATTAGCCAACAGGAACCCCATCGCGGGAAGGAAAGCGTTCGTTATGCCGCCTGGCGACAGTGTAGCCGAGAGAAGCATGGCAAGACTTTGCACGATAGACGGGGGGCCACGCTCTGGTCACCCCATCGGGAAGGCTTGATGAAACCCTAGGTGGTCGGGATTGGCTGCAGGCCATGATTTGAGGCCGTCAAGGCCGTCAAGGCCATATTGCTCCCCCCACGTTGGCAATCAAGCTTATCCATGTTTCTGCTGCACCTGATATGATGTGCAGCAGGCCCGAGCGTGCGTCCCAAATCGTGGTGTGACGAAGTGAATCGCTGCAGGGGGTCGAGATCTGAAGAAACATGGGATATCCAAGTACTCGTGCATCTCTCGGGCGGGAAGAAGCAATGCAAGGTCAAACAAAACGAGCTTGCATCCGCACCCGCGTGCATTTGCTAATAAAGGGCAGATGAAGAAGTGAGCGAGCGAAAGGTGAAAAGGCCTACCTACTCCGTATAGTTTTTGCGGCCCTATCGTTTGTTGCAAGGATGACCCGACGAAAAAGATCGTGCCTGCCTACTTGCGAAGTAGTATGTAGGTAGCAGCCCAAAAATAGCATTCTATTGCAGGCCAAGAGCACTGGCGCTGGAATTAGTGCCATTTTGAATCAAATAAAGACAAAAAGCGAGTCGAGCGACATGGGAGACTTGGAAAGACCCGAATAAACTCATTGAAGAACAGAAGAGCTGTATCAATGATAGCATCGCGGCCCACTTCAAGCCGGGCGCATTGTCTGGAATAAATTGCAGAGCATCAGGATGTAGCCACTTGACCTGCGGGCTTTACAGCAAGAGGATAAGAATCTTCGGGGTCGTGAGAAAGGGGTCTGGTCTGTATGCACATCTGTCCCGTCTTCTGGCGGGAGTTGTGAGAAAAAGTACTTGTATTTCCAAGTCAAGAAAGGAAGAAAGTGGGCTGCATACACTGCAACGTTGGTCGCGCGGCGCTGCGGGCCCTCCCGCTGAACCCAGTCATCTGCTTGCAGTCTTGCATTCGGCCAAAAGCCGACGTGGGAGGACGGACGGCGGGCTGACAGTCTGCTTGAAGTGCAGAATGGACACACTCCGTTTCGTTCTGACCCAACACCATTCTGCCGTGTCTGCTTCCCGAGAACCCCTCGCGTGGAGGCAAGACTGGGTCAATTGTGTGTCTTGAACACGTCAGGGACACATCACAAAGTGGCCATCAGTCATCCTGGCGGTGAAGGCTGGATTGACCTCGATCAACTGATTGTTTTCCGGTGCTTGGCAAAACGGTGCGGGGAGAAACGGCGCCGGAATGAACTGATTCGCCGAGTCCTCCAGAGGCCAGAGCACCAGACTTCAGTAGTCGATGCATTCAAAATTTTGACATATCAAAAAACGGATGGGTCAAGGAAGAGAACAAGTAGAAGGATGTGGAAGGTAGCAGGAACTGGTCTCCATGGCCACTTTCTTCACCGTGGTTCTTGTGTTGGGTCACTGGTATCGGCTATGTGAGAGGCCGCCGTGGCCCCGTCTTGCCGGGATCTTACCCAAGGAGTATGCCAGCCGTCATGCACGGGATGTCCCATAGGTCTATGTAAGTACCTAATCTTCCGGACAGGGGCTTCACCAGAAGAAGTCTGAGAAGTCTGTCATCGACCTCATACTCCGTTCTATGTTCTCTGGCTGTTGCTGCGGGTCGTGGCCTGAGAATTGCATGCCGCAATTCGACCTAGAATTGCCGATGTAACAACAAAAGGAAAAAACTCGTGATAGGTTCCCCAACATGCAAAAAACCCTGTCGAGCTTGTCTTTTGAAACAACATCAATCCTCGGCAAATGGGCGCATGCAGTGAGGCAACCAAGAAGAGGGGAGAAACCCAAGGCTTTCAAGATCTGGCACGAGGCACGACGAGACGTGCCGGCGCATCTAACACAAGACCAGCTAGGCTCAGGTGCGGAAGTGGAAATTGATCTTTCGTATGTGAAATGAAACGGCTGTAGCAGTGGAGATTGGCGAATTCCCTGTGAAGTGTCCGTGTTGGAAGGTCGTATCCAAAGTGCCAACAAACTACCTTTTGTCGCGAATGCATAGATCGCAATCCTCTCAGGGCAACGCACACCTTCCTGTCCGAGGACGAGACCCGAAGAGGCAATTCAATTGTCCAATTGGCTTGCTAACAGCGAAGTAGGACCACGATGTCGCAAGTTTGGCCGGGTTGAGGCCAACGGCCCGGTTCACGTTTCCGGCTTGCCTCTCCGGAACCCGGTAGACAACGTAGTGACTCATGTTTTGGGCATAGTGAAAGGCATGTCCAGTTCAGGACGGTTTCGTAGATTCTACGCTACTGACCTCTTGCTCGTATTCGAGTCGCGGCAATGCGGCATCTCGTGTCTTGGCGGAGCGGATAGGAGCCAAGGAGGGGTCGCTGGCCATCACCATCGCCGTGTCTTGTCTCTGGGGTCAACTTGTTTTCGCGCATCGCGCCACAACCAGCGATTTGGTAGGGATTTGGTCGCGCGAGTACGGAGCAGGTAGAACAGGCCTGATAAGCATGCACAGATTTGAATGGAGGCATGCACCTATGATAGACCGTTGCTCTTCCCCACAACGAGTCACTGCTTGCTTCGGCTGCCTGCATGGCATGCGCACATGAGGAATATAGATTGTCATCCAGCACGCGAGGGCCCGTAATGCAGCCAGGAGAATCATCGCCGATTGCGTTTTGCGACGGCATCGGTCAAAGAGTCGCAGGTATCAGGGGGGAAAACCTGCCGCTGGGTCATGCGCAGCGTCGCATCAGTAGTGGGCGCTTTTCTCTCCATTGTGAGGTGAGCATGATGGCAACAAGCCGAAGAACCGGGTTTGCTAAATCAGTCACGCGGGGGTGAGGTAGGGCGCCAAAAGCCCTCAGTCAGGCACAGAGCCATTTTGACAGGCGGGAACTCCCATAACCCAGTCCCACCAGGCCAGCCCGCCCACACGTCATTGTCTCGACTCGTCCGAGGACGAGGGCGTGTACCTACTATACGTACACTCGGCCCTGTCACTTCTTCGTAGCGGTGTGACAGTGAAAGGGCCGAGAAGGCAATCAGAGGCCTGGAGCGAGTCTTTGGAACGGAGTTCGTGGTTGGGGAGAAAGAGGTTCCGCAGGATGGTAGAGTGGACAGCCACTCAGCATCTCGCCGGGGTCATGCGCAGATCAGATTGGCGACCATCATTTGTGATTCAACCACCGATTGCCGCCGGCTTGCTGAAAAGAGCCCGTCCGAGATAAGGACGAACGGCCGATGGTCGCGTACCTCCGTAGACCATATCTTCATGCATCGTGGGATGCACAAGAAAGACCCAGTCCGGACATTGACACCTCCATATGACGACGAGACAAAGGACCCAAGGGACCGTTGAGGACGACCCTGAGGTGGCCCGGATTGGTGGGAGGTTTGACGTGCCCTGGCATGGGAGATGCAATAAGCGGGGAATAGATGGACCTCGTGACTCTCATTTGCGTAGACCCTTGCAGCACAGATGCCCGCGACATGCGACGACGGCCTCCAGGGAGGCATCAGATCGTTTGGTTCTCTTTGTTCAGGGCAATCGCATGCCGAAAGGAACAAACATCTGCACGAGCCAATCGTCTGGGCATACCAGAATGCCTGCTTACGTTCAAGAGCTCCTGGTCAAGACATGTCCAGCCAGCGTACCTGGCCATAACCTGATGGACAGGGTTGAAGTCAATAACGACACGCGTAAAAGCATTATCAATTCGACGTAGTTATGTAGTGTGGGATAGGTGAAATCGGTACCCGACAAGAGAGTCTTTACCTACTAAGACGGCGGCAAGACGGTTTAGGACAAAGCAAAGTACTTGTAGGTACCTCTGCTTGAAGGGGCTTAGCAAGTTGATCTCTGAGGATCTTCCGTCAATGTTTCAGATATTGTGGAGGTTTTGGTTGCACTGGGCTGAAGGCACCGGTCCCTTGCCCCTGGTGCCCCTTTGGCGCTTGTTCAGCATGTCTACAACGCAGTTGAATATCACCCTGGGCATCCTGAGCAACACTTGACCCTACGGATGCGAAACACGAATCTGTAGCGACGACATATATTTTGCCCTTCTGAGCAAGCGATGAGCAGCTTTGGTTGCTTACGCGGGCCAGGTGTAAGCATTGGCAAGTAGAAGGTCAACGGGCCAGGCAAGACCCGTCATCATAAAAATGCCGTCATATCTATATTACAAAGATCTAATGGTCTAGTCACCCATGCTCGCCATTCACTCATCCGTACGTACCTTGTTTTCGACATGTGTGTGGCTTGTTGAACTGCATGTCGCAACCAATCCCTGGCAAAAGACGGATGTGCCGCCCTCATGGAAATCAAAAGCAACGTGTGCCTGTCCATCGGGTAGGAAATGCCGCCGCAATCCACAGCGCGAACGGCGTCATCGGTCCGGAGTGACCTGATCAACGGCATTGTTCTGTGCTCTTGTCTCTGCGACTGTTCTTTGCGAGGCAGACCGCTGATGGTACCATTGAAATGTCGGTGAAAGCACACAGGGTTTGCTGGCTCTTGTCAACACACGAGCCTGGAGATTGGTTCTCGGAGTTGCGATAAATTTAGGCTGGGCTAAGAGTCATCTAAGCCCACCCGTACCAGTGATTGTCAGTAGGAGTAGTCGTGTTTATGGAAGGTGCTGGCGCGAGACGTGTTCGCAGGCTATGGCGCCTCAGAATCGCGCGACTCAGCCAATCTTACTGCATGAAGGTTTTGGCGGTGCCAGTGTGTTGGTGCCCCAAGGCGAAGGCAGTAGCCAATCGTGTTAGCGGCGTGTCAAAGAGGAACTCCCTTTTCTTTTTTTTTTTTTTCCTTTCCAGACTTTTAAGAAAAAGATACGTACATGTGCCAGTGGTCTGTGGAGTTGGTCCAGACAGGGATTGCGACAAGGCTGCATTCTCAGAATATTCCACACCTGTCAGGGGTGTTTAAGTGTGTGTGTGCGTGTTTGTCTGGTCTCTCTAGATCAGATGTACTGGTACTTGCACAGCGATGCATTTCCGGCATGTGGTTCCGCCCGCCTGGCTGAGAGAACTCTGAATGTCCGGTCGCGAATGAGGGGAAGCCCATGTATGTATGTAATGACGAACCCTGCACCTCATCACGTAGGTACCTGGGTCTCCTCAGACATAGTGCCTCATCATCTTGACGATGATAATGAGAGCAGCAGTGGTGGTGATGGGGCACGGAGAGACAAACACACTCCGTACATTTCCATTACTACGGGCCCCTGCGATCGCAATCTGGCCGGCAAATGGCGATGCGATTGCGTGGTGTATGTTATTTGGATGACCACCTAGGACCCCGGACCCAGGTCAGAATGTGCTATGTTTCAAGACGGACCCCCAGACCCAGAACTCTGGGGCGAGATAGTCTGGTCGAAATGACGATGGGATGATGAGCGTAATGTACTCCGTACACTGAGGCCACCTCCCCATTCCAGCTGCTCCCAGGCGTCTTGAAGGAGGGGAGGTAGATGGTGGGCTTGGTGGGATTCATCCATGGTAAGACCTGCAAGACCTGGAAGGTGATGTGACAAGGAGATTTGCGCATGACCTGATCAACGTAGCCGTTGACACGTCCAAAGGCACCGCAATGATTATCAGGGGTCAAAGAGTGTCAATCCTACCGAAGCAAAGCCGGCCGTGTACCCAGTCCAGTCAGGAGAAGCATGGCCACCCTGTTGCTCTCCCGCTTTAGGAGGTGGACGAGAAGCGCGAGAGGGTGGTCGGGTTTCGTGTACCTGACTGTAGCTTTGCTAGGACTGTGACCTGGAGAGCTCGAGTGTGTGGGCGCGGTGGCCCTAATCTGAACAGATAACAGCCATTCCATACCTGAAACTCTCCTAGTGGTGCTTTTTGACTTTCCAGGCCAAGATGGTCCGCCGCATCCCCCGCACACGAGCAAGCTAAGAGCGAGGGTGAGGGAAGAGGTGAAGGCCCTGATACGCTCAGCTGAACCCAATTTTGGCTCGAGTGCTCCAAGGCGGCTGGTAGAGATACCTAGGTACACACATTGGTGCATGCGGTTCCTGTGGACGTCACCAACAATCAAGACTTCAGCATCTCCGGCGACGCACCTGATTAGATCCCTCGAGGCCCAATTCAGGAGGACGTGGCATCAGAAACAAGCTGTGAATGTTTGCCGATCATCCAGACACCGCAAATGAACTGCTGGGAGATCTCTGCTGGCTGGTGGACTGCGAGAGCTGAGAACTTGGTTTCCTCGAACCCCGACTTGCAAATGTTGGAATCCAGCACTGACACTACTGAGCAGGTCCCTGTCATCCCATGGCTAACTATGCCGGGTGGAATTGATCGACCGCAGGGTGGTGCCTGTCTGTGAGTTGGGGCTGACCCCCTCACCTTTCCACGTAGGTATCCCTTCTATGGCACAATGCACTACGAGGTACTTCTCCAATTGCCGTTCTTACCACTACTTACTCCGTAATCTTGTGATATGCAGACCCTGTATCTTTCCTCAGTTCGTGGGTAGGGGCGGGCGGGTATGGGCAGAAGCAGAGTTCGTAAATATTTATTTGTTGACCTTTGGCTTCCGGTAAGAACGCCAGTAAATGGAGATACATACCTACTTACGCTCGAGTAAGGACTGGCTTTGCCCATCTTGCGTCCAGGTCGTATTCTGAGGAATGGGATCTTTTGACAGGGCCGCGGTGCGACAGTTGACATTCATTCCTCCCAACAATTAACCTTCACACTCTATCTGGATTACTTGTCTAGCGCACATACTTCGACCCAAATGGAGATTTCGTAGATAACCCACTGCATCTATGAGGTATCTAGGTACCGAGGTAGGTCAAGAAAAGAGCCTGCTTGGGTGGTGTCTGAAAGCGATGCGCCGCAGAGAATAGCTGAATGAATATATGAGCAACACAACACGTGCTTGACACCCTCGTATGAAGTCCGAAAGGGTCGGCAAGCAAAGGAAAAGGCTCTCATCAGCCAGAAAGGTCAGGACATGCTAGAAGTATTCCAATGGGCCAAGTACCGGTACTAGCGGATCGTCTAACCGTCGTACCTTAGCTGCCTTCGCGAACCTCGTACCTGACGGTCAGTGGCCAGTCTGACCTCACTACGCAGCGCCGAGGGCAGAGCAGAGGTCCGGTCTACTTGGAGGGTACTTTTGAGAGCTGAACCCCTTAAACCTCTCTGGTGCCGCCGGGCCAAGTTCTTGCCAGCCAGGGATGAGAGAATTGCAGGAACCAGAGACCGCCGCAAAGCCTCCCCACTCTCAATGGCGATCCTGGTCATCTTTACTAGGCTGTACCCTTCAAGTCTCGCCGGATTTGGTGCCGTCCCAATGATACGTACGGGTGTACGGAGTACGTAGGTCACCGCCTCTGAACGTCCAGCAAAAAAAGGTGAGGCGCAAAGAGTGGGAAGGGGGGTGAAAATCCATCGAGCCTGATTAAACCTTGGTCTCCAGGGCCTGCCCCAATCAAGTTAAAGCCCACAATCCAGCACACTCGGCTCTATCCCCCGTTCACGAAAGCCTCTACGGCCCCAGGGGAAGACCACAAAAAAAAGAGAGTTCCAGAGGTTCCGTCACTGTGTCGCTCGCTTATTCTTTGTCCGCTTTGCGATAATGTGGTCCTGCCAGCAGCATTCGGCGCTTGTTTCCCAGGTACATGTACCTGGGACGTGGCTCAGGGGCCAGCTGTCAGCGCGGCTCTGTCCCGCCAGAGAGGATGACGATGCGCCGTACCCAGTACTTTGATGACTCTTACGTCGTCCAAACCCAGTCTTTTCTTCTTCTTGCTTTCTCCAGTCTCTCATTCTCCATGCAATCCGCCGCAAACACATCAGGCGAGTCACTAAAAAAAAAATGCCTGCCCGGCCGAACTCCGTTCTCCGCAATCCTCGTAGCTTCGTCGTCGTGTCCAAGGTTGTTCCTAATTTTGAGGACTTCTTTCGTGGTTCCTGGGACCACCCTCCCTCGATACCTCCACTCACCGTCATTCTTCTCTCCTAGTCCGCCCACCCCCTGTGTACCTAGTCCCAGTCGCGAAGTCGTGTACGAAGTATGTACGTACCTACTTTAGGTACGAAGGGGTTTTCTCTTGCGTTATGGCATTTTTGTGAGTACTTCGTAGATGGCTCGGGTGGGAGCTTGGGTAGGTACCTCCTTGTCCAGCTGTGCCGCGACCCTCTTTGCTCTGAGCAAGTAAGGTAGGTAAAGTACATGCACTTCGTACACGAAGTCTTGAGAAAGTCTGGGTATCCATAAGGAATACCGGGGTGGTTCTGTCATCCATGTCCATCCCATGTCTATCCATGCCCTTGTCTCTTTTTTCTCGTTTGCCCATGTCCCATGTTCCAATGTCCACCACCACGCCCACGCCAGGCCACACCTTCCCGCCCCGTCACCAATAATTTCCCGGGCACGCTTTCCCAAAGCCACCACCGTATCGCACTTGCACTTAAAGAAAACTCCCGCCCGCGACGTTCCTTCCCACCACCCACCACCACACCTGCAATAGTAGCACCACCACGTTCGGATAGAGTTTCCAGAGAGGAGAAAAAATAAACAGCTCGACTACATTTCTCCCTGTGCTATCTTCTCGGTGGCCTTTCCACGGACTTCGATAATCTGGTCAACCTTGCGAAGATAAAGGCTTGATATGCGCATCTCCCAGGTCCATATCTAAAAGGCCCCAGGAGCGCCTCTCTTAACTCCCGTCCATTTCTACTCGCCACGTCTATCCCGTCCGAGCCACGCCTCTCTTTGTCCGCCCTTTCACGGATACTCTGGAGATATCTTGTTGGAGCCGCCAAAAGTCCGGCCTGCCGACGTATAACTGGCGTCTCTTGGAACTTCTGAAGACCTTGGAGCCCCAGAGTGGCGTTTCTTGTTGTGATCTCTGAAAGCAATTCAGTCTCTCCAAGGGGGAGCTCCTGCGCTGGCGATTGCGCGCGCACGCCTGCTCTGCCGTCTTTGCGCCTGGCGCTGCGCCCCGGGCTCTGCTTCTTGTCTGACAGTCTCGATTTAGCTGCTGCGCAGCCTTGCATACAAAAAGGAAATACTTTAGGACGCCATCCTCTCCCAACTTGCGCTTCGAGAACCAATTCTGGACATTCGAACCGGGCCGCTCGACCAGTGACAGGCAACCCCCCGTCGCAAACACTCGCAGATTCCCAGCGCTGCCGTCAATCGACTGCAGCTGTCATCGCTGCCGGCCAGTGAGACGCAAGTCATTTCTCTAGTCTGCGTGTTACCCGAATTCAGCGACGTGCATACGTCCTGCCACCTCACCATTTTGCCGTGAGCCATCTCCAGACGGCCCATACCCGCCCCATCCCCCCAGATATTCGCCAGCCGCCTGTGCGGCGTCTTGTACCTGGGTCTCGTGCCGTACCTGTACACGGAGTGTACCTGCAAAGAACAGGCCGGCCTTGTCCGCCGCATAGCCATTCTGCTCAAGAGGGAACTCGATTCATCGTCGTGCACTTGCAGCAATTTCGCCAGTCGATTCCGCTCGACCTGCTCATAAACGGCTTTGCCCCCCGAGGATCTCTTTTCTTTCACTGGACCAGGTCTCACTCGACTTACACCTACCACTCCATCTTCATCCCTCCGTCTTATATGCTCCCTGCGGGACAAGGCATACCTCTCACTTAGACATGCGGCCAACATCACCTCTATCCATATAAATGTCTTGCTGTCTCAGTCGGATCGGTCCTTGCCCCCTTTCATAAGTCCCGGGAACAAGGCCAAAGGAGATAGGATCGTCGGCAGGTGTCCCACCAGAACCCTGCGGTCATGTCGCCCACGACCAATACTGGCCGCGATCATCCTGCCTCTGCACTTTCCCCAAACCCACACACAATGCCTCCTCAAACAGCACAGTCGAGGCGTTCGCGCCCCGGCAACGTACAAACCTCTATTCCGCCACACTCGCAACTCACAGCCATCCCAGCTTCTGCTGTGAGCACGTCCTCCGTGGCTTCTAGCTCCCATTGCTCCCCCCTCATGTCTCCAGGCACAACCGGCCTGACGACTGGCAGCTCGATGGTGCCCTCCCCTGAGCCCCTTCGTGGGAGAGACATGGAGCAATTCCCTGCCCCAAATTTTCAGCTCCCCGAGTCTATACTCACTCGGAAAACCAGCGCCAACTCCTTATCCCAACCTCTGCTGAACGGTCAAGGTTCAATGCACGAGGTGATGGGCAAAGGAAGCATCATCAGGCGGTTGTCCAATCGAGCCAAGGCGATAAGCCGGCGTCGAACCTCATCGGTGCAGCCCAACAGCCGTGACGGTAGCGTGGGTCCTGCAATCCTTCGGAGGAGAAGCGACAGCAACAACACGGCCCCGCCAGATAGCTTACCGCAGCCGTTCGATACGGACTCTGATGAGGGAGACGAGCGTGACGACGTCGCAAGCATCAACGCGTTTGACGGCGTTATTTCTGACGTCCCACCAACAAGTGCGCCCGCTCCTGGTTCTGCCTCCTTTGTCTCTGGCGCCCAGGCTGGCCCTGTTATCCCTCTTGCCCTGCTCAAGGGTACTTGGATCAGGAAGGTCTCTAAGAAGAATAAGGAGAAGAAGATCCCTCTTGTTCTGGAGTCAGATTCGGCAAAGATTACATGGGATAGGACTCGTCCATGGAAATCGATCTACATTGACGACATCAAAGAGATTCGCACTGGTGACGATATCAGACAATATCTTCTCGACTTCAACATCGACCCTAAGGCTGAGGAGAACCGGTTCTTCTTCACCATACTATATACTGTTCCAGACAGGTCCCAGACCAAGATGATGCATCTCATTGCCGAAGATGAGGAGACCTTCGAAAACTGGACAATGACCTTGGACGCCATTTACAAACACCGGCAAGATTCGATAGCTTCTCTCATGTCTTTCAATGACAAGGCTGTCCGAGCGTATTGGGCGCGTGAGATGAAGAAGCAATTCGCAGATAAACCCCACTCGGTTGATGATGAAGAGATCGACTTTCCCGGAGTGGAGCGGGTTTGCCGCAACCTACACATCCATGTTTCGGCCGAAACTCTCAAGTCCAAATTCAACGAGGCAGATGCGACACAGACCGGGCGTCTAGATTTTACTGAGTTCCAGGATTTTGTCCGATTGATGAAACGCCGCGAAGACATACGCGATATCTACCGCAAGCTCGCCTCTGACCCTGACGCTGGCATCAGCTGCGATGAGTTTCTTGACTTCTTACGTAAAGAGCAAGGCGAGAATGTGGACCAGAACCTTACCACGTGGGAAAACGTCTTCATGCGTTTCACTCGGCGCTCCAGGCCCAAGGAATCAGAAGCGAGGGACTCGGCTGAGGACGTTGCTCCCCGGATGTCGGAGGCTGCTCTAGCAAGTTTTCTGACATCGACTTACAATGTTTCGATTGCCAAGGAGCCAGAAGAATACGAGCTCACTCGTCCCATGAACGAGTACTTCATCTCAAGCTCTCACAACACATACCTTCTAGGTCGCCAAGTCATGGGAGTCTCCAGCGTTGAAGGCTACATCGCTGCCTTGCTGCGCGGCTGTCGATGCGTCGAGATCGACTGTTGGGATGGCAATGATGGCGAGCCACAGGTTGTGCACGGCAAGACTTGGACCTCTCGGATCTCCTTCCGTGAAGTTATCAACACAATCAACAAGTACGCCTTCGCCAAGTCTCAATTCCCTCTGTGGATCTCTCTCGAGGTCCACTGCAGTCCAGAGCAACAGAGGACCATGGCCAAGACGATGAGGGACATCTTCGGCGCAAAACTCGTGACGGAACCGCTACCGGGTTCTCAGGACCGGTTTCCGACTCCGTCAGAGCTTAAGAATCGCATCCTCATCAAAGCGAAGAAGCCTCAGCAAGTGGAGCAGCCCAAGCCTCTCGAGTCCAACGGTCGCAAACGCGGCAATAGTCTGACCTCACCATACCCCAAGCCAGTGGCGCTTGACAACTCCATCATTCCTCCGCAATATCTCCCAAACAGCCCCCTGCTTAGTCCCAACGGATCTGCGCGGAAAGTCAGCTCGAAGACGCGCGTTGACACCATCACAGAGGGCGAGGTTCACGATGCTCCTAGTAGCAGTACTAGTGACAATGATAGCGGGAGCGAGAAGAGCTCAGGCAGGAAGAAGCAGAGCAAGATAGTGCCAGAGCTTGGAGACTTGGGCGTCTACTGTGTGGGTATCAAGTTCAATGGGTTTGATGATCCGGAGAGCAAGACATTCAACCACATTCTCTCGTTCATGGAGAACACCTTTGCCAAGCACGGCAAGCCTCGGGAGTCGAAGCGAGCATTGTTCCGCCACAACATGCGTCACCTGATGCGCGTGTATCCTAATCAGACACGAATCACGTCGACAAACTTCAACCCGTTGGCATACTGGAAGAAAGGTGTGCAGATGGCTGCCCTCAATTGGCAGACCTTCGACCTCGGCATGCAAATCAACCAAGCCATGTTTGCGGGCGGTGTAGACCAGTCCGGCTATGTGCTGAAGCCCAAGGAGTTTCGCGAGATCCAGGTGCTCCCCAACCTCCCAGGTCACTGGGAAGGCAAGAGGGAGCGTAAGAATGTCAACTTCAGCGTCGAGGTCATCTCTGCCCAGCAGCTCATGCGCCCGCTGCACTTCGGCGAGAGACGAAGCCTAGATCCTTACGTCGAGGTCGAGATCTTCATCCCTGACGACAAGAATGACTCGGACGAGACCAGCTCTCATCCTGGCCAGAGTCTTACCAAGTACCGCACACAGATAGTCCGGGAGAACGGTTTCAACCCTATCTTCGAGCGCAACTGCGTCTTCAACATTACAACAAAGTACCCCGATCTCATCTTTGTCAGGTGGAGTGTCAAGCTGGCCGAGAATGGTACCTACAGCATCAACACATTGGGGACGTACACAGCCAAACTGAGCAGCCTCAAGCAGGGCTACAGAACCATTCCGCTCCTCGACAACAACGCAGATCAATACCTCTTCTCAACCTTGTTCTGTCACATCAAGGTGAACAGCGCGACGAGCGTCTACGTGGATTGCTCTGAAGAAGGTCTGGAGAACACGAACAAGTTCCGGACCATCGGTAGAACAGTCTTCAACCGCACAGCCAACATGAGCCCAAAGACGAGCCTCGACAGTGCGCAGTCGTTCTAAAGAAACATCTACGCTGCCATATCAGCCACTGTACTCATACTTTCCTTGCACCTCGTGTACTACCACCAGCCCCTTTTTTTTTCTCTTTTGTTCGATCTCCACCGTCTTCTACCCTTACGGAAGCCCATGCATGGGCTTATACGGAGACACATCCGTCATTTCGAGATCTTGGATTTATGCGAAATACCCCCTTTTGGACCAATCACATCGAAGCGGCGCAATACGAGGCTTTCATCTCTTTTGATTTCATTTGTTTAGTCGAAGGCTTGCTCAGAGACTCGTGCATCTCTGCAGTCCGTCAGCCGTCAGCGCGATAGGCTCGAAGCTATCGCACGCACCAAGGTGCATCACGATACAACAAGCAACAACACCACAATACGACCATCATGACCATAGAGCTGGGGATTACAAAATGTAAAAAAGTTTTCTTTTTGTTTTGTCGACCTTCTGAACGGTCTTGATTCAACCTTTTCCCTGAAGGACTTTTCCCCACAGCATCGTGGTCGCCTGCACTACCATGCCAGACGAAATACGGCTTTAGTATAGAGCAGAGGAGGGAGGCCAAGGAGAAAATTTGATCCAAAGCGCAGGATCCGCGGGATTCATCCTATTTCAAGCTACGTCTCTGCGAGCTACCAGATCGTTGAAGAGCCTCGATGGCTACGATTTTGACTTCACTTCTTGTAAACCTCATGGCTGGCTGATCTCTCTGGGGTTTCGTTCTTGGGAGATTGGGTCATGCATGGGGTTCCTTTTTCAACTCTCCCCCTTCATTTCTTTTTCTTTATTTCAGACATTTCAGGGAAATGGGATGGCGTCCTTTGCTTGTTCTGCAGTCTATTTGCCTAGCACCACACAGCACCAATCTTGTCGAAGTTCTTGATTCTCTTTTCCCCCTCGCCTCGCATTTGCGGGCTCAGGCATAGCATATTGCATTAAGCATGACATGAGATAAACATACCGGTGGCTCGCGCTGCACATCACCCAATTTCAGATCCATGATGATATTGATATTGCTCTGGTTATCAAACTCCGTGACTTCTTGCCCTGGTTCTCTCTGTTTGTGATGTTGAGTGGCTGATTAAGAAGACAAAGATGAGACTACGGCAAACGTAACCAAGTAGTGAGAGAGCGGACTGCAAAATTTTCATTCCATTTCCGTGTCCATATCAAAGATTACCCATTCAGTATCTAAAACAGTTGGCCAGACAGCCTTCGTCCAGCCTCCATAAGCGTATATACAGCCCGTGAGGCGAACGGAAACGAAAGAAGATGGGGGTAATATCCGCGCGCTTCACGCCTCTGATAGAGGCGGAAAAGGGACCAAAGAGGAAGAACCAGAAAACCATTATAACGCCCCAGGCCATGCAAAGCAGAACATGAGAATCGTACGTAGCATCTACACACACACACACACACACACACACGGGCCTCTCTTCTTGCTTCCCTATCCCCCATCATTCCCCAATCACCAGTGCTCTTCCGTTTCTCTGTGCAGCCTCTCTTACTACGTCACTCCGTCAAGTTAGTCCACACCGTCATCGTGACCGTGATTGTTGCTGCTACTACCGCCAAGGCCCTTGGTGGGCGATGCAGACCCCTTGCGCAAGAGACCGCTGGCACCCGCCCTCCGGTCCCAGCCGCCGTTGGTCACTAGATTGAGAGCCCTGCGCTCCGCGTCGTCGTCCTCGCGAGTCACGAGGCCGTCGACTTCGTGGGCGTCGTTGAAATCATCTTCGTCGTCGTCCTCGAGGTCATCTTCGCCGTACAGAGCGCGGCCGCCGGGGCTCAGGCGCTTCATAGACACGGGCTGCTCGTCGGCGTACATGTTAGGGTCGCGGCCGAGGATGCGGTCGGCTTTGGAAGGAGTGCGGCGTCCGGCACTGCTTGGGGCAGGGCTGGGCAGGGAGGCTCCCGGCTGGAGATAATGTCTACCGGCCCCCTGGTGTTGCGGAGGCGGGGCGTGCTCCGTCACCCAGGGGACAGTGCCAGGCGAAGGTAAGGGTGTGCCATCGTCGGGCATGCCCCAGCCAGCGGCTTGCTCACGCTGCCTCTGCTCGTCGCGCTCGCGGCGGATGCGCTCGCGGGCGTCGATCCACTTGGGGTTAGGCTCCCAGCTCCAGCCGTCGCCGGTCGTGGTGCTGAACGGGAAGGGCCACATCCAGGGGTTGGGACCAAAAAGATGCAGCAGGTTGCGGCGGGGACCAAGGTCGAAGGCGTGGGGCAGCTTCTGCGAGTCCTGCTCGTCGAGATACTCCTCATAGCGCTTGCGGGCGCGATATCGTTCGAGCTCGTCATAGGTGAAGCGTCGGCCCATCTGGTCCTCGGCACTAGGGGCGCCGGTCTGTGTTGGGCCGTTTCGGGGTGGCGCGGAGTAGGGCAAAGGAGTGATGGAGCGGGAGTCTGGGTCCTCGCCCTCCTCGGGGCGGGTCACGCCGGGAACCATGTTCTGGTGCATGTCGAGGAGCTGCTGGCCGTAGCCAGGGAGCGGCACACCGTTGGCGCCATGGTGAGCATTATAGGTGTTGTGCATGGTCTTGCGTAGCGGAGAGAGGTAGCGCGTCTTCTCGAGGCACTCGATGGTGGTCTGGCCGCGGGTCGCGAGGAGAATGTGCCAGCCGGTGAAGGCGGAGACTACGAGACCAATGATGCCGGAGACGACGGATAGAACAATGAAGTTGACGGGCATCAGGGTGTCGACATAGGTCGTGTTGTTGAGAATCTCTGTCCAGACCCAAGTTCCCGAAATGGCGAAGGTGTACCAGCAAAAGAGGGAGGTGTAGATCAGAAACAGCAGGAAGGCTTTGTGATTGCGCAGGCCGATGCAGGTGGCCAGCCAGGGGCAGTGATGGTCCATCTTGAGCACACAGCGGCGGCAGGTGGAGCAATGGTGTGCGCGGTCTGGTTTCCGGGCCTGACATTTCTTGCAGAAGCGCAGCTCGCCATTGGACTTGACAGTCAGGGAGGTCGAGGTAGCTGACGGCGGTGCGTGGGTGGGCAGGGTGCTGTAGCCAAAGTCGTTGGTGGTACTGCCTGGCGGCGTGAAGACAGCGGTGGTATAGGACCAGTTAAGGAGAGCGTAGAGGAGGACGGCTCCGAGAGATGTGGTGTGGCCTGTAGATGGCAGCGGCAGTGCCGCCTTTGGTCAGCAACGATGATTTTGGGTCCAGGAGGCAGACACAACACCTACCTATCCATGTCGAGTCGGTAGTGACTGAGCCTATCGTGGCAGTGATCCAGCAAGCCCAAGTGGTGAGGCCGTAAACGAAGGCAAGAGGGAAGTAGGTCGCGCATGTGCAGCAATAGCGCTCGATCCTCCGGGCCCAGCGGCGGAGGGCCAGCGACATTGTATTGGAGGTTTCGGGGTAGGATATCGTGTCCATTACCTTGGGGCAAACGATGGCCGCGCCTCCATTCGCGTTGGTCCAAAGCAGAAGACGAAGCAAAGAAGGAGTGACGAGGTACGGAGGACGAAACGAATGCCGGATACCTACTGTAGGCAGGTCAGCTTTGTTGGGGAGGATGAGGATGGAGGAGGTTCGTTCCAGGTTGCGTGTGCACTTGGGATGGTGGATAGTTATTAACTAGAAGGGTATTGATCAGGGGTGCCGGAACAGAGTGGATCACCCAGAATGCGCTGGGTTTCGGGGCGCATTTGTGGGGTCGTTTGCCTCTTAGTGAGTGAGAGGCAGTGCAAGCACAGCACATAAATGACGACGCCAACCAATTACCAATGTAGACTGTAACAATTATCAAGTCTCAACGCGGACTTTTGATTGCATATCGCAGCATTCTATATGCTCTCGAGAATATGTGGAAGCTCATTCGCTATGAAAAGAAGAAAGAACTCCGATGCTCTTCATCTGCAGTGAAGCCGAGGAAACGGTTCGTTTCCAGCTCAAACTCTCTGTAGAGAGTTTCAATAACCCCCGCCCGAATGTCCTTTACCGACCCTTCATCAGACTCTTCCAGGACCGCCTTCTTGCCATGGGGACATCCTTCACGTATGTAGACGTTCATGCTCGCGTACCAAACCGTTTGAGAGCCAAACCAGGCTCACCAGATGCTCTCGACGTTCTCGAAGGTCTTGTTGGCGTCGAGGTTGTCAGGCCTCGTCTTCTTCTTCTTCTCTTGCTCGGCAGCCAAGCCGTAAGCCTCTCTGAACTCGTGCTCAAGCTCATCGTAGCTCTGCTGGCCGGTCTTTCGCAGCTTCTCCAACGCATCCTTGCTGACCGAGTACTTGATTGTCTCGTCATCGAGCCTGCCCGTCACGTCCAAGAGGCCTCCCGACAACTGGTCGACGAACTGGCGGTAGGAGTCAGCGCCACGAAAGTGGCAGCGGCCGGACTGCGCTTCCGTGTGGGAGAGCAAATTCGAGGCGCTGTTGGCCTGAAACAGGCAAGTAGGGCATGCAAAGTTTGGCTTGACATGCTTGGAAGACTGCATGTGTGAGATGAGGCCTTTCGAGCTCGAGCATGAGTCCCTATGCACATTCGATAATTAGTTGACGGTTTCATTGCAGGCAGTCGACAATAGGTTTGTACTATTCGCGTCGTATCTGGGTGGGAGAACTTACTTGCAGAACCGAAGAGGGCAGTGGTAAGTCTTGGTTGTAGGATCATAAAAGTCCTTAGCGTTGAAGTCAGGATTCTCTGGATCCAAAGGAACCATGATGCTAGAAGTGTTGAAGTCGTCCACAGAAGTATCTGGAGTCTCGGTCTCATTCTCCTGAGCGCAATCGGCTTGGACCTGTGGGTAGAGAATAGCACCGGCCTTGGGAGCAGCGGTCGACCTCAGCTGCTGATCATCTAGCTTATTGAGGTTGTCTGCGGTCAATTGGGAGCTGCCATTGACTCGGCTCAGGCGACTGGCGGCCAGAGGCGCGCCGAATCCGCTCGTGTCAGTCTTCTTGGGGGCGCCGATGTAGGGCTCGAAGTTTCGAGAAGTGTTGATTTTGCCAACCTGGAACAGGATTTCGGCATTGGGGCCATCACGCTTGTGGAGCTCGCTAATGAAGTCGGTTTTCTCCTTGCGGCGTCGTTTGATGTCGTTATGGGTGATGAGGATACAACGACCAGTCTCAATGTGGCGAAGCATGTGCGAGGCGCGGCTGAAATGGTTGGAACAACCAGGGCACCTAAGGCTCTGTAGGGCAGGGTGTCGCTATGGTGATGGTTAGTGATTAGGATGTAAGGGCTTGGGGAAACCCGAAAAGGCTTGTGTACTCACCTCCTTGATATGCTCGAAGAGGGCGAGCTGGGTTCGGTGCTTGAGCTTGCAGTAAGGACAGGACATGTGGCCTTTGCCGGCCTCGATCATTTCTCCGATATGGTGGAGGAAGTGCTTCATGTCGTCAAAGACGGGAGTGACGCCCTCGCACTGGTGGCAGGTGAACTGCTGCGATGGATCCATGCTGAATGACTGGTCAAGCGGTATCGCTCGCCTATCAGAGAAGGGGATGAAGACGATGAGAGAGCGTAGATGGGAAGTTTCAAAGAAGGAAACGATTACCCTTTTGAGGTGATGAGACAGATATCTGCCTTCTAGGTAGGTGGGTAGGTAGGTAGGTCAGGTAATCTGTCTTAGGAAAGTGGATGAAGAGTGAGGTGACGGAAAGGTAGAACCGTGGAAGAGCTGGGGGGACCCAGTCTGTTTTTATATGTGAAATCACCCACGCCGAGGAGGTCCTCGGTCAATGGATTTTAAGTTTGAGTTTCTGTAATCAGCTCAAATTGCGAAATCTTATTTGCAAGTTGAATGGGCTATTTTTTCCTTTTCTGCAATGCCTCATTGGGGAGGCTAAGGTCACGAGAGGAGGCGGGTGAAGGTCATGTGTGGCCGATGCGCTTCTGAGAGAGTTATTATTCAGAACGATACCTTTCATTTCTCGCCTATTTGTCAAGATGGCTATTGTCTCATCACCAGCACCTGGTGAATGAACGGACACACTCTCGCCTTGACATGTCGTTGTCGTCCAGGTTGGAGTGGACGTCAGCCGTGTAAGTGACATTTACTAGTACGTACATATGAGTGGCCCCCCACTCGCCTCTCCACCAGGACCAAGACCATGAGATGCGCGGTGCCGGCTTAGCTGGAGATCACCCGTCGTGTCAATAAACATTATGTATCAATCATTCTGTCCGCCAGATGGACTCATGCCATACCATTACCATAGCATTCGTTTCTTCTTCTGGGTGAGGGTTTTCAAGTATCTAGGTACCTAAAAACCTAAATACCTGAGTGCCTCACTTATTGACGGAGCCTGTAACACAAGCAAGTGTGTGGGGGTCACAGGCGGGAAAGTACACACCACCACATTTGTAGCTGAAGCCAAGTTGTCCAATCCACCCGCCCCGGTTCGTCATTGCTACCATTAGCCTCCAACACTCACCACCCCCAACCTCATTCACTCTAACGTACACTCTTACATCTCTTGACCTTGTCGCCCTCCTCATCCCCTTTCTCGACCAAAGCCCAAAGGCAGCTGCCCCTGCCTTACCAGATACCCATATTGTCTACAACCTTGTATTTTCCTCGACAAGTAGATACATTAGACCTCTGGAACGCGCCCACTCTTACGGAACCCAAGGGTGCCGCCGCATCCACCACCCGCCAACCATGGCTTCTCCAAAGTTCAACTCCAAATCCCCCACCATCCGGCGCATTCGTAAGTCCTCTCCCAAGCAGTCCCACATGCATCTTCCGCTGCTAACAGAATATACCCCAGTCCGCGAAGCCCAAGAGCTCTCCTCGTCGCCATCCCCAGATTACACCGCCACCCCGCTCGAGACCGACCTCTTCGAATGGCACTTCACCCTGCGCGGGCCCCCCAACAGCCCCTACGCCCAGGGCATCTACCACGGCCGCATCGTCCTGCCCCCCTCGTACCCGCTCCGCCCGCCGTCCTTCCGCTTCCTCACCCCGAGCGGCCGCTTCGAGGCCAACCGCGAGATCTGCCTCTCCATCAGCGGCCACCACGAGGAGACGTGGCAGCCCGCCTGGGGCGTGCGCACCGCCCTCGTCGCCCTGCGCTCCTTCATGGAGACCGACCCCAAGGGCCAGGTCGGCGGGCTCGACGCCACCGAGGCCGTCCGCAAGCGCCTGGCCGCCGAGTCGCCCGCCTGGTCCTGCCCCACGTGCGGGTCCAACGCCGACGTGATGCGCCAGTGCCAGGAGGACTACGACGCGGCGACGGCCGAGTCGGGAAGCAAAGAGTCGGAAGAGGTTGAGGTGCCGAGCGAGCTGCGCCTCGGGTTCCGGGACGAGATGGAGGCGGCCGCGGCAGCGGCGAGTAAGAAGGATAGTGGCAAGGGTACGGCCGCAGAGGACGCCGAGAGCGCCGAGCTGGCCGAGGGCTTCGTGCAGACGGTGCCCCCGCGCCCAGCGCCCGTGGAGCACAGGCCGCGCGAGCAGCACACCCCTCAACCGCAGGCTCCTGCTGTAGTGGCACCTGTGCCCCAGCCGACGAGGACGATACCCCTGCCTAATCCGCAGCAGCCCGTGCGAGCGCAGGCGCAGATGCACCGGCACTCGCCGGCCGCCGAAGCCGTGCCGCTGTGGGTGGACCGAGCCATCGTGATCATCGCCGTTCTGCTCATCGCTATGCTCATCAGGACCTTTGCCGTGTGACCATGGCTGCCGGTTACCTTGGGACGGGGCAGCACGGTGGCTTGAAATTAGGTCTGAAAATTTGCTTGACTGGCGTTCAGGGCGGGGGACATTTTCTCTCAACATGATCATATACCAACCGAACCTATGTGTACACAAGGGGAAGGCGCTGCATTGCAATTATATCGTTATGAAGGTTATGAAAGAATCCATGGCCCCAGGGGCTAGCTGTGGTATAGAGTTATCATCTACGGCATCATATACATGACATATCACAACCCTCGAATCACACTCTCAGTGCGCCAAACAGTGTGTAGCTGCCAAGATTGGAAATTTGTCCACTCTGTCTTGGTTACTTTGATAATTAAAGGATCTAGTGAAACGCTGTACATAAATAGCAGCAGTAACGGGGTATCATAAGTGAAAGAAAACCTCTTCCCATCTCCGTACATGAGGCAAATCCCACCTCCAAAAAAAAAAAAAAAAAAAACATATGCTATCGTACAGGCCAGGCCTCACTCATCACAAGGTCTCAACTCCACCTTCTGCACGCTCGTACTCCCTTGCAATAGTCAACCACCACCACTCCTTGGTCGTCCAGCCCTTGTTCCGGACCGGCGCCGCCAAGACGTCCGCTCGCACGGCCCAGTCGAGAAGCATGCCGGCCTCAAACGGCTCTACCAGCGGCTTCAGGGCCGACGACAGCTGTGCCGCGTCCATGGACCCCCGCGTCGCGATGCCAAACACTGCCGCCCCCATGATCTTGACCCACGGCTCCGCCATCACCTCCCCAAAGAAGTCGCACCAGACGGCGAGCTCGCCCCGGGGCCCCTTGTTGGGCCGCTGCGGACCATCCGCTCGGGCCATAATGTCCTCTATGTCCTGGTTGTATTTATAGGTGTCGGTGGGCACAGCGCGAGTGTCGAAGTGATAGTAGTCCTTTGGGTACTTCCTCGATTCGTAGTTGCCCGGGTCGAAGCCAAACGGCATGTCCTGAAGATCCACGGCCTCGATGCGAATACGGCCGTTGGCTTGCAAGTTTGTCAGTACGACGATCGTGCCGTCGTCGACGCCATAAGGAATATCATACGCCTCGCCGTTACGGAAGCACTCGTCGAGGTGGGCCTTGAACTGCCCGGCCTGAATAAACTTCTCGCGCTGTGCCATCTTGTCGAGCTGGTTGATCCAGTAGTCGCTGAACTGATACGGCCTGTCCTGGGTGCTCAGCACATTGAGCCTGGTCTGCTTGATGACACGGCCATTCCGGAGGGCTTTGAGAGCCGTGTTCAGGAGCTCATTGATCTCCCTGTCCGTGCGTTCACCAAGCTTCAGAAGCGCGTCGCGGACCAGTTCCGGTGAGTACTTCTCAGGCGGCGTGCGACACAAGGCCCGGAGCCAAGATCTTGCGATCACGTCGTCGCTCGACAGTTCCACGTCTACCACCTCACGCTCTAGGTTGGTTGCCGCAGCTTCTGATGTTGCATCCTGGAACCTCTTCCAGACAGACCGCACAGTTTGGTAGTATCTCTCCTGCCAATCCCCGCCCCGAGAAGCACTCTTTACTATAGAGAACTCCTGTTGCATGACTTCGCGGGTCGCAGGCAGCCGTTGCGCGTCATTGACAATCAGCTTCGTGGTCCAGGACACCAGAGATATCCAATCATAGGCCAGGACGTTGTCATAGTCTAATTGGGGGAGCTCGTCATTCTCATAGGCCTCCAGGAAAGCCTCTTGAAACTTTGCGGTAAGGCTATCGATGTAGAGCTGGCGTTCCTTCTTGATGTTGAGCCAGAAGTGCCGCAGGTTGGAGATCTTGGAATCTGGAAAGATCCGTAACATGATGCCCCAATCAGGAATCTTGTCGACGCCCCCGAGTAAGGTCCGAACAGCCACAAAGGCTGCAATGCGCGTATCGTCAGCCTTCCAGTCCACATCATCGAAGCCGTCCACGTCTTGGAAATGGTCTTCCGGGTAGTGTGGGTACAAGGTATGGTCTCGCATCTTTCTAAAGATAGGAAGCCTTGGTTCTCCAGCACGCATACCCCGACGGCCGCCTCGACGACCGCGATACGTTCCGCGTGCATGAGTCTTGCTCCGAGATCCCCGAGGACGGCCTCTCTTCCTCTTGACCAGAGAGTCGTTGTTTTGGACCGTGGTCGATTTGTTCCAATCTTCATAGTCCTCAATGTCGGGCTCCCAGCCACTCTCGGCGACCAGTGTCTGGTAAGGAATGGTTACAGGAGTGAATTGGTTTTCTGCGAGCCATTCAAGATTGAGCGGCTTCCCCGGGGTGGGGTCCGCGACTTTGGGTGCGTCAAAGATCATAAAGAAATACTCTGTTGTTGCCGCGGGAATCGACAGCAAGAATGTTCCTTTCTCGGAGAGCTCCCACCGCAGACAGCCATCCACCTTCTGGTTGAAGTCAGCCCAATCTGGATCGGCCCACGATTCTCGCCGGGAATATCCCCGGGTGATCGAACCGATGTCGGCCAGTGATTGTGGCAGATTGCTCCTCAATATGAAAGCTGCGTCCGGCATCCAGCCCTTAATGGTGAAGCTCATTTGACTATGTTTCTCAAAGAAAGAATTCGGCAGACGAGGTACGGCCGTTGCTGATGTCTCCATCCCTTGGAGAACTATTGTCTCTGTCCATGGCCCAACAAAGGTCACAGCAGATGCGGACTCTTGCAGTGGCGCTCCGTCATAAGCCGCGGCACCCTCTTCCGTGGCAACATCCACTCGAGCCGCAGGCTCATCGTGAAGAGTAGAAGCCACCTCTTCTTCGGCGGGCATGGATCTCGCCTGTCGTCCACGTTTCCTGCCCGCCCTGGCTTTACGTGGCTTGCGCCCTGCCTTTTCGACGGAAGGTTCTACTGCTGCCGGTTCAGCCACAACTGGCACAGCTGGCCCGGCCGATGCCGCAATCACCTGTGGTACTTCAGGGAGGGTGGAGCGGATAGCCTCAGCCGCGGATTCTGCTGCCGGACTTGACGATCGCGATACACTGCTGTCCGGCTCAGGGTCGTCCATCAAGAAAGAGTTGGGCTCCAGAAATGTAAGGTTGACTTGAGGGAGGTTCGCGGAACCCCCGATCTGCGGGCGAGAGAACTTAAGCAAGGGTTCGTTAAACATTTGCTCAATCCTCTCGTCCAACTCAGTGTTTCTCGGCGACGACGGTACCTCGTAGTCGTCCTCTTCCTGGAGTGTGAAATGATTCCTTCTCCTCTTACGCCGACTTGTCAAGTGATAGCGTCTGAATGCATTGGTGACAGACATGCCTGTGCCACTAGGATCCTCACCCTCCCAGTGACCAGCATAGTGTAGTCCTTCCTGACCTCGCTCGCGGGCAGCGCGCTCATTCTGTGAGGAGGTGGGACCTCCCCAATGCTTCCAACGAGTTGTCCGAGCCACCTTGCTCTTCCGTAGCGGACTCTCTTGCCAGTCGTGGTCTTCTGTCCTCCTCTTACGCCTGCCGTAATTTTGCAAGGAAAATGCTTCATCATCGACAGCGCTTCGCTTCCGGGGCGACTGCTTGGTCGCTTCGTAGAAAGGCGCCGCAAGGACCTCGACTTCTTCAGCTAAGGCACGCTGAGTCCCAACATTCTTGTCGCGTTCAAAGTCCGGCTCCATCTCCTGAAGAGCGTTTAGGTCTTCATCGTTGGGTGAGAATGCTGGGGGTATGTAGACGCGCGGATAGGCTTCCTGCATTTTCTCTTTCAGTGCTTTTGCGGCGGAGCCATTGGGGCTAACACCACTTTTGATCATCATTCGGACATGTACGATCTTCCCAGCCTGATCTCTAAAACCGTATACGTGCTCCGAGACTATCTTTTGTCTGATGAGTCTGTTGAGAGCCTTGTTGCATATATTCTTGCGGGGCGGGTTCTCTTCCGGAAATGCTTTGAGGAAAGCCGTGATAACCGCAAACCATAACGCTTGCTGACTGGGAAAGACCCCTTCAGTGCATTCCAGGAAATGCTTCATGAGCTCCTCGGATTGATGTATCCTGATTTGAGCGGCTGTCAGCTTGGACAGGTCCCTGCCCGTTGGCATGACAAATGGTGGCGGCTGAAGAAGAGATCCTTGAACTGTGGGCGCTGTCTCAGACGGACCAAAGCTCGAGTCTTGATGGTCAAGGTAAGGACGCCCACCGCTCTGATCTGCAGTGCTTCTCTCACAGAAGTCGTTACTGTTTTCAAGCTGGCCACCTTCGCTTTGTTCGGCGGCTTTCCCAGACGGGCGTGTGAGGCTGGGCTGAACATTGGCGGTCAGCGACTGCTTGCCAAGCGGCTGGCGCCATCCAGGGGCTTGAACGTGCTGGTTCGCCTCAAAAGCAGTCTGGTTATAAGCCATAACGTTCTCAAGCGACTCTGGGTGTCTCCCTACCTGTGGACTTGTCGCTTGGTTAGGCTTGAGATGGCCCGGAGTAGACATTACATTATCACCGTCTCGTGACCGCGGGTCCAGTAGCATCATACCCGCTTGTGGAGTCTGTAGGACTGGTGCCAGAATCCCGGGCTCTTGCAGAGCTTTTGGGGCACCAAGAACCTCGATCTGCTGTGGTGTAGTGGCTGCAGACTTGGGGTTGGCCAGAGGGCGGGTTGTCTGCTCGGTTGCCGGCGGCCGTGTCACGGGAGGGGGTGTCACTCGCCTCGCTGGAATGTATTGCGCATTGGGCTCTTCAACTCCATCGGCCAAGAAGCCACGAGGCGTAGTGCCGTTCGCATGACCTGCCCTTGCCTTCCGGCCCATAAGGTGACGATGGGGGTTCGATGCGATATTCTCGGGCTCAGATCGTAGCGAGCGTGGTGGTTGGGCTGGGCCCGGGGCCGGTGCCGGTGCCGGGGTGACAGCTGGGGAGGGGGATGGTGATTGGGTTCGATCTGGGGCTGGGGTGGGTATCTGGGGCCCTGTCGAGCCGGATTCAGGTTCGTTCAAGGCTTGCTCGACCTTCTGGCGCTTCCTGGGCCGCTCCTCGAGAATGGGCTGTGGGACATAGTCCTTGTTGCAGGTTGTTTTGGACTTTGTCAGGTGGTATTTAAGGCCGATATCATTCTTCCAGGTACCACCGCACTTGTCACACTTCCACGCACTCGCCCCCTTCTTGGTGCCTTTTCTCTTGCGACCTCTGGTCTTCTGTTGCTCGACGCTCTCTTCGTCCATTTCTTGATGATCGTCTCCCTCAAGATGCCCTTCGTCGACATCCATAGCATCCGGCTCACCGGCCCTTGCACGGGTGACAGTCTGCTGGAACAAGGCGGCGTCGCCCTTCCCATCCTGGGAGTTGTTGAAAAGGAAGATGTATGGCCAGAACGTATCACTGCCATCTTCTTGGGCATTGAAGACAAGCGCTTTGTCATCGCCTCTAGGTGCATCTCGAATTGTAGGATCGGCAGCCAGGTCGATGATTTTGATAGCGAGCGGTTCAATGCCATCGTTTGTAGCAGTTTCAAAGCGAATAACCTTGTCCGTCCGTACGAAAATGAGGTGCCCTTCAGCTCCATTGTAGCGAGCGCCAACGGTCAAGTCGATGGAATCAAGATGGGGATGGTCATCTCCAGAAGCTTGATCGTCAGATTTTCTTTTCTTTGAGCTACTGATTTCCGCGCCAGTCTCGTCAGGAGATGCTCTCTCCATTCCTGTGACGGGCACTGCAGAGGGAGCGGCTGCCTTCGTAGAGTGGGTTTTGGTGAGAGCTTCTGGATCTTTAAGTTGCTCTAATCTCACCAAGACGACAAGCGACTTCCTTGGTCGTCCAGGTTTCCTCTGAAGGGGATCTCGAGAGCTCGGCCCAACAATAAAGACACCATTCGGCTTGGGCTCAGCAGGGGCCCCCTCCACAGTGTCAGCACTCTCCGCAACGCCCTGAATGGGGGCGCTTGCAAGATTCGGCTTTGTCGAGGCCAGGGGTTCGGGGAGTGCTGTCCTTGCCCGCCGATACTGCCTTGCGGGGCGATGTTTGTTTGCCAACTTGGCACTCAGTTTAGAAATGGATGGCAAATCGGTCTGGTTGGCAATGCTCGCAACAGGCGCAGAGAAGCGAAAGGACCCATGGTTGACAGAAGTGACGTCCTTGGGCTGGGCGATGATCATCTCCTGATCTTGTGGACTAGTGTCGGGTTCGGCGTCATGAATGCTGGAGGTTTCCCCGGCCTTGAATATGTACGCCTCTGTCTTGCCGATACGGACAAGCTCGCTCTGAAGTTGGAAGTGTCGTAAATGTGCCGGCTGGCTATTACGTTTGGCAGCTTGCTGCAGCCATGCGAACATGAAGCGTCGGAAAGCAAATCCGACGGTCGCTGTACTGATCAAAGGGTTCGTTGCTCCGCGATGGGCCATTCGCTTCACTTGCTCAAAGACCTGGTTCGCAAAAGGTTTATCTGGATCCCATGGCGACCGGATGGCAGGCAATATCTGCTCATCGTCTTCTTCGTCTCCGTTACCTCCGGCGGCATCCTGGGCGTTTTGGGCGGCCTTCTGCGCACCTGTAGCGGTGAGTTCCTTAGGCTGTCGGTCATGGGTTTGGTCTGAATACTGAGACGTCCTCGTGCCAGTGGCCAAGTGCTCAACCCATTCTTCCTTGGTCGGCTCTCGTATCCATTTGACACAGTCTTTGAGGACTTGACGACGTCCGGGAAGCAGGGCAGCGACATATTTGATGAGGCCCATGGTCGCTAGCCTGCGAAAAGTTCTAGCTAGAACTCTCATTTGCCATTTCTGGCCCAAGATACCCATCTTCATCTTGAGATCTGTCAGTCTCATGACCTTCCAGGCCCTGACGATAGCGAGAGCTGTCTGGCTGAAGATCGTATGGTCAATGGATGAGCCGGTCCAGCGAGCACACCAAGGAACAGGGTCCAGATCCTTGGTCAGAAAGTCCTGGGAAAGATCAAGGCCCTGAGCTTGACCAAACTCGGGGACGTCGACAGCGGTGAGCTCGGGAGGAGCAAATTTAGTGATCCACAGCTTGCTCGTCTTTGTGGCATTGGCTATGACGGTGCGCTTCTCGATATATCCTTTCATCGCGAGGAAATCAGTCCGTTTCGGAACAGAGCGCTTGTCCTGATTAACAAGCCGGCGGAGATCACCCTGGATAATGCCTTCTTTGCCAGTCGAGGCAATGCCGAGAAGACATTTCCACTCGAGAAGTGGGATACGCTTGTGATCGGGCCCATGACCCGTAATGGCAACCCAAGCAGTCTCCTCTGACACAAATATGCGTGGCTGTATCAGCGGCTGGTCTGATGCTCCTGACGACTTCCCAGGCTGAGATATTTGTGACGTCTGAGGCTCATCTTGGGAAGCTAATGCAGGGTCAATCGGGGGTGCTTCCCGGGGCAGAGCACGCAGAGAATCAAAGCTGAGATGATTCCATGCTTTCTCAGGCCCGACAGACACCTCATCTCGAATAACCACCCAAGCCCAGGCTTTGCGAGCCAAGTTAAGATGGCCATTGCTCACAGATGTCGTAGTGACGCCATCATGGGCCTGGGACTCTTTGACACCGGAGGTGTCGTTGCTTTCACTGGAAGCTGAAGTTGCCGTCTCGCCAGTGTAGTACCTTGTAGTAGCCGAGACGAAGTTGTCGATAGTGAAGCCTATTCAAATAATCAGTCTCCTGTCTTCTATTCGTTCAAATAGAGCACCGCATCTCTGTTCGACAATAATACAGCTCAGACTGCATCGCTATTCTGCTCCTTGCGGCGATATGGAGAAATCTCAGGGGTCAACAGCCACCAGGGGCCAAGTTCAAGCTCCCTCTTTTTCCATCTGTGCATTTTTTTGGGCAGTTTTGGACGGCGAAAGGAAACGCGTGAAGTGAAAGTGAGGAATGACTGAAACAACATACCATTTTCGCCAGAGTATGATATCTCTGCAATCAGCCACTCGACGAGCTCATCGAGTCCTTTGGCCATGGCGCACTGGCAGGGGTGTGATCATCATCTGCAAGGCGGCTTTTGATGAGTGCGGGCGCGTGAATTTGGTAAGAAGTGGTGATCGAACTGGGGTGGTCGAGCTGTACACTCCAGCTTTGTTTTTTTCCTAAAAAGTGGGTGGATGGTGGCAGAGGAATGCAGGGATTGCGGGACCTACCTGGGTCGAACTACTTGCCAGGTGGGCGTCCTGTGAGAAGTGGGCCTCCAGCGACGTGATTGGTCTACTCCAGAAAGCCGGCACTGGCAAGCACCATTAAGCTTTTGATCCTGATTTAAACCATCGGTACTTGTCCTTGATGCGCTGTTCCACGGGGCACACGGAGGGAGTATCGACTTCACTCGTACGCGTCGGAGAACACGGAGCATAGGAGACATTCACCGTCATACAGACATGGACCGCAAGGCTCACAGATTGCAGCACAACACTGACGAGAATAAGCACTGAGAAATCCTAATACTACTCTACCCATAAGAACCGATTAATCTCGGATTATTAAGCTTTGCGGCTCAGTCGAGTCCAGTACCACTCCTTTATGGATGATCTGCTTGTCTTTAGCCAAGTCGAGTTACTTGCACACACACTCTGCATACACCAACACTAAGTTTATCTCGGTGCCTTGCTTATTTTTATCAGAGATGGACTGACGCCAAATTTACCTTTTGGAACCTCACGGCTCTGGAGCAGAGGATCGACTAAAATCTGACCAGCAAGACTGCATGACGATCCAAATCCTTGGGCCTTGACCATGTATCGTAATGATGAACAGTTGTCGAGAGCGATGAACTCGGACTGTCACAATATGTGATCTCTACGGTGGGTATACTATGCAACTATGCTAGGCAGTGAGATACACTGCCGTTTAGTCTATCTTCGATATATGGAGAACAACCAGCAATTTACACTCATTTGCGGCCCCTTTGCGCGCGTTTCTCTTCCATGAGCTTCCGGTACGAGGCCACCACGTCCTCGCGGATCCCATGTAGCTCCTCTCTGCGTCGTAAGCTGCCTGCAGACTTGGGGATGTTTTGCGCCTGAACAGCAGCCCCCCTGACCAGCATCTTCTTGGCCGCCATCTTGGGCAGTTCAGGGGGTGCCTGTGCCACATCATTGAACTTGATCTTCTGCTCGCCTCGCTTCTTCTTGAGTTCCGCCCAGGGATCGTCCTCTCTGTCTGCAGTCTCGCCAAGAAGGCGGCGTCGTTTGCCCTTTTTCTTCTTCTTACTCCCCTTGCCCGTGTTCCCTTCCTGCTGGTCGAGCTTCCATGTCACGCCAGCAGCGTCATCCTCCATCTCCTGCTCTTCGGCAAGCTCGGCCTCCTCTTCCTTGCGCTCCTTGATCTTGCGCTCTTCCTCGTGCCACTGGTCATAGAGTTTATGCATCTTCTTCTCCTTCCTTGTCCGCTGGACCTTAAGTCCCAGTGGATCCTTGCCGTTCTTGACCGTCTTATTGACCAGTCCGCTCAGAGGCAGTGCCGTGTTGACGCGAACAGCGAACTCCGACATGCGCTCTCCGGGCTTGATCTTGGGTATCTCGATCGGCGCTTCTTCGCTTGTCACAGGGGCCGTTTCTTTCGTTGCTGCCTTCTGCTTCTTGCTGCTCTTGCCCACACCATCGTCCAATCCTGATCGAGTCTTCTTCCCTTCGGCCAGGGCCATCAGGCGCTTGAAGGCACGAGGCGCATCATCCTGGCCGCCAGCGCCGCGTTTCCGCTTGCCGCCGTTGCTGCTCCCGGCAGCGCCGGCATCCTTGCTCTTATTGCTGACAGCCGGTCCCGGTCCATTCTTCTTTGAGATTGTCGTCACCGGCAGAGGTCTGGCAATCTGCGACGGAGGCAGATCATAACTTGAACAAGTAAAATTATCAGCTACGGCTTCGGACTCGTGAATGCGCGTATACAGTTACGAAGGCAGCAAGAAGGTTGAAAAAAACTTCCGAGTTGGGGGAGCGATGACGTACCTGAAAGGGTCTTTTTCCCTGCGGCTGTGTTTGTGAGGCATTGTAGATCGTCCACCCCACTGGTCAGCAGTGCCTGAGGATGGTGATCGTTTGATGGCAGTGTGGAGAGAAATGAGCCCAAAAACAGACGCGAGGAAAGTAATGCGCAGGAAATTGCTTGTGTCACTTTTGTGACTTTTTGCGACTGGCGGTGCCAAAAGGTGTGGCTTTTCGGGGTTGACTCTTTTTAGGTTGGCGGCGGGCGGGTGGTACCTAAGCGTTAGAATCGGCGTGAATTGCGCGATGGGCGGTCTGCGTCTGGATCTCCAGCTGGGGGGAAGGCTAAACCCAGTGCGACGGCCGATAGGTACCAATAGTCACCTAAAGTAGGTAGACCAGCGGCGTGGGACAGAAAGTGAGGAGTTCGTGCTTCGAGTGCTTTGGTTGTACGCCCGGAGAAAGGGTTCGTTTGCGGCTACCGAGCCAACTCGCTTTTGCGGAAAAAAAGAATTTGATGCTGCAAAATGGTCCCTGCTTTGCCTGCATGTGGAGGGCCGCTGTTACAGCAGACTGGGCGGGAGAAGGAAAAGCTTGGCCCCGCACAATTGACCAGGTTCAATGTTATTTACCAGACCAGGTCCGCAAAAGATAGCGGGCGGCCAGGGGGGTCGCAACATGTGGTGGCAGCGAGAGCAAGCGAGGATGAAGCCAGTCATCCATCCACCTTGTTAGTCGAAGCGCAGATAAACGATGCGGCCTATGAGATGACCTTGTGATGGTGTTGAAGGATCCACCTTGTCCCCCTCCCCTCTCTTCTCCTCTCCTCTCGTCTCTGGCCCGGTGGTCTAGGCCTTGTCCCAAAAGCCACCAATGGCCGGACCCAAGCACACTCCAACGCCCCAGTTTTGCCCTTCTGGGCTTGTCCTCCCGTCCTAAAAATGCACCCTAGATGGGAGATACTTTGTGCTAGCCGCGACCTGCTAAGCCGTACATGGATGGTTCCCCCCAATCCCATGCCACGATTCAGCCCGTGATGGCGTTCGGCCCTCACAACACTAGCAACCGCCCCGGATCGCCCACCATGAGCTCAGAGCAAGCAAGGGAAGCCACCGTCTCGCCTCCGCCGCTCGCTCCACGCCAGGCAGTACTTTACCAGTCTACCGCCAGATAGACAAGGGAGCCAGCACTTGGGGTCAGAGCTAACAATGCCACTAACAAGCCTACCAACGGGCTGGGGTGGTCTGGCTCTCTCTTGATTATCCCCGGTACGGGGCCTGGCTCATGAATAGCATGCTCTGGCCGATCTCTGACATGTTGGCTAAAATAAAACCCTCACACGCTGATCGTGTGCTTCCCCGAGGATATACTTATATCTGGCCTTCCCCAGGAAATTCACAATGATAGTAACCCGGTATCTAGCACAACTGTTGTCTCGGTAGTCAAGAATAAATCTGGACTCTTGACTCGAGCGAGATCAAGTGTGTAACGTTCACGACACAGGCACAGGAGACAGAGAGAAAGACAGAAGACTCTCACTCAATACAGCCGGAATTCAGTTTCCACCGTGTCACACACCTCTTCGTGAGCGCGAGTCGCCGATACATTTATACCCATCTCTTTTCCTCCACCACAAGAAGGGAAAAGGCCTTCTTCAACACCCTTTCGGGTTGCTTCTTGTACATTTGTTCTATACCAAGACCACCAGTCGTTTTGACTCGTAGGTTCTGAGTTGTTCAGATCAAGAAAAACAAAAATGGGTTTCTCTAACATGATCAAGTCTTTCGATTCAGGCTCGGAGAAGAAGATGGAGGAGTCCTCGATTGACATCAAGGAAGTCAAGCAGGTCGAGGATGCCGCTTCCCTCACCCAGCCCTCCTCTCCTAGCTCCGAGACCATCAATCCCTTCGATCGCCAGTCCGCTCCCGACCGCCTGTCCACGCCCACAGCCCACGGCCTCTCCGCTGTGCGGCACATTGCCAGCACCTACCGGATCAGAGCGCTCAAGGGCAGGAGACCGGGCTATGACCACCTCGCCTCAGGATCCGAGGATGACGACGATTCCTCTGACACCTATCTGGTAGACGAGGAAACCCTGATCTCCCATTCTCGACCGACGCGAAGACGCCGTTGGTTGATCTGCGGTTCGGTCGTGGGCTTCACATTTCTGTAAGTCTCAGGTCTTGCCCTTGCCAGCATCGCGAGCGAGCACAATGCTGACCTTTTTCAAAGTGCCATCCTCCTCGCCCTCAACATCCTGATCTTCATCTCTCGATCTGCCTATGGCGACAATGACGATGACCCGGATGTCATCTTTGCCAGCTGGGGCCGTGGCGGTACCGGGACCGAGGGCCTGGCCTGGTACCCGACCGACTTCCTTCGCGACGTCCTCCCCAAGCCCATCCATTCTCACAATGACTACTGGCGAAAGGTGCCGCTGTTTTCGGCACTCCACGTCGGCGCTACCGGCGTCGAGGCCGATGTCTGGCAGTTCGAGAACGACACCAACCTCTACGTAGGCCACATCAAGTCGTCTCTACAACCGAACCGGACATTCGAGTCCCTCTACATCAACCCCTTGGTTGAGATTCTGACGCGGACCAACTCGGGGACCAAGTTCTCGAACAGCACCGGCAACGGTGTCTTCGACATGAACCCGGAACAAACCTTGGCGCTCCTGGTCGACGTAAAGACCGATGGTGCCTCCACCATTCGCAGAGTGATGGAGCAGCTCGAGCCGCTCCGCTCCCGCGGCTGGCTTACCACCTTTGAGAACGGGCAGGTGAAATATGGCCCCGTCACCGTCGTCGGCACGGGCAACACCCCGTTCGACGTGCTCATGGCCAACACCACCTACAGAGACGTTTTCTTCGATGCGCCTCTGGACAAGCTCCAGGACAGCACCTACGACTACACCAACTCCTTCTACACCAGCGTGTCTTTCCCCTCGGCCGTCGGCCGTGTCTGGTTCGGCGGCATGGCTCCCAGCCAGCTCAGCAAGGTCCGATCGCAACTGATCGAGGCTACGAACCGAGGCCTCAAGCCCCGCTACTGGGACTTGCCCGACTGGCCTGTCAACATCCGCAACCGCGTCTGGGACACGCTTGTCCAGGAGGGCATTGGCATGCTTAATGTGGATGACATCAAGGCTGCGGCCAAGCTGAACTGGTCCAAAAAGTGAACTGGTCCACGAATCATCAGCTCTGTCTGATTGATTTCACAACACAGACGAACCATCCATATTCGTCTCCACATATGCATCCTGTCAGGCGGGTTGCATCATCGGCTGGGCACCCGGCACATCTCCGGCACGGGGCTCCACTCTGCAGATGCAGAGCGCAGGCGCGCGCGCGCACTCGAGGAGAGAGAAGTGCGAGAGTCTCCAATCTCTTTTTCGGGCCTCATCTGAAACCACGAATTTGGCGAGATTTTGGAAATCAGCAGCCTAGATTCTATGGGATAGTGGATAGAATAGAGGGGAAACCGCCTGGCGCAGAAGTGCCGTAGAAGGTTCCCGACTCTCCGGCTTTTCTCCGAGCGCAAGAGAGGCGACGAGACGCGGGGTCGACGAGTCAAAGAGCTGCGCCAAGCGCACCGCTCATCGGTCCCCGCATGCACATGGATGAATATATTACCAAAGACTTTCTAGGATAGACGACATAGACTGTCCTGTATATTAAACATATATCCTCTCAATTGCGTCCCCTTCTCCTACTTGGTCTTCTTGGTCTTGATCATCATATTATATCGTAGCCCGTGACGAATCCCCCCTCCCATTCGTATTAAACCCTACATCGGTAAGCTCTTCATCACCAGCTCTTGGCACAGCGCAAGACTTACACATCGAACAGACCAATAGTCAAAATGTCCGAGCAGCCCAAACTCGCCTCCGTGGATGTAAGTTTGATCCGTGACACTGCCGATGCCTAGAGGGCAGTCGCTTGCAATCAAGAAGCCCGCTGGCCCACTGATCGACCAATGCTCCTCGGCATCGTGCAGCGGAATTCAGATGTTGACATATAACCAAGGACTCCATCCTCGACCGTCTCCCCTCGCACTCCAAGGCCCTCTTCGAGGCCAAGATCAAGAAGGACCTGACCTTCGAGGCCATCGCCAAGGAGCTGGGCCGCTCCGAGGTCGCCGTCGCCGCCCTCTTCTACGGCCAGGCTCAGGCCAGCCCGGACGACGCCGCCAAGCTCGCGGCCCTGCTGGGCGTCTCCGACGACACCGTCGTCAAGAAGCTCTGCGGCTACCCGGACCGGGGCCGCGCGGGACCCATGCCCCCCGTCGAGCCGCTCATCTACCGCCTGTACGAGATTGTGCAGAACTACGGCTACGCCTACAAGGCCGTCATGAACGAGAAGTTTGGCGACGGCATCATGAGCGCCATCGCCTTCAGCACCAAGGTCGACAAGGAGGTGGACGAGCAGGGCGTCGCGTGGGTCAACATTTCGATGAGGGGGAAGTGGTATGTATTCGCGAGGATTTCCTCAGTTGCTCTACCTTTCAGTAGATATGCGTTCGAGAAGGGGACATCTGCTAATCTTTGATTGTAGGCTACCTTTTACCCGGTTCTAAGCCAATGATCACATGGCTTTTCTTTGGGTGCCTGGATTTTTGTGTCCATCGGCCGAGACGATCAAGTCTGCCGACTGGTTATCGGCACATTGCAGACCAGACTGCATTAGGAGAGGCTATCTCCCAACAGATGAATATGATAAAAACATCCGTACTCGCAAACATCTTTTTGCATTTGATTTCCCCTTGTCGTGAGCTTGTTTGTGAGGTTGTTCTGTCGAGTCTTACCCAGTTCAGTTGTGTTTGTCGGGAACAATACTAAGGAACAATATTAAGACTCAACTCCATGTTGGCGAAGAATCAAAGAATTACCAACACACCTCTTTTGGACCCACAATGGCTTAGTATTGTTCTCTCGACGACAATCATAACCGTCCCTTTCAACATCGACGGGCATGTCAATCGTTTGATCCCAAGCGCCATTTTAATGGCGGCCGTCAGGCACACGGTGTGGCTCAACGGGCCGCATTTGGAAAACGTGTCGTCTCTATCATTCAAAGCGCTTCCTTGTTCCTGGAGGAATAATACTAAGAGAATAATACTAGACGTCTTCCGTGTGACTCGGAGGCCTTACATGCTCAAGCGTTCCGTTTGTCTTCAGGGGCAAAATAGGTGAGCATCGGGATGGCCTCATCGGCGCCCACCGACGACGAAGCAGAGTAGGCGAAGGACAATCGGATCGTCTTGCTATTTCATCCATCTGACTGAAGCTCTCGGATCTGTGTATAAATAACTCTCCTCCTCCCCTCACATCTCTTCAGTCCCCTTCCTTGATCTCCAGACTTCAAATCATCTTCTCTACTCTCACTCTTCAAGCACTTCAGCTACGACTTTTCAAGTCAACCTATCAAAAATCAATATGCCTTCCACTCAGAACACCGGCACCAAGGTTCCCCCCAACCACATGGGCGGCGATGTCACCGGCGGCTACTGCGTTGTCATGTAAATGACGACTTACGGCCCCACAGCCAGCCAGGCCCTCTCACTACAACGATGCGATCGGCGGACGACGTGTGTCCTCGTCTGAGACACAATGCTTCAATCCTTCACTTCAAGCGGTGCTTTGAGATCGAACTCTCTCCACACGATCCAGATACGTTCTCTCGTCGACAAGCCTGCCTCGCCTCCCAAAAGATGCTCTGCCAGCAAACAAGCCGGTTGACTCTGCTGCAAGCCGAGGAAGCTCCGGAGCTCGATCTCTACCACTTGCGAGACTATATCGATTCAACATACTCTCACTAGGCACATGCCTCTCATCTGCGACCGCTTCTCCGAAAAGAAGCTTGCTTCCGTCTCGTCTCACTTATTTCACTTCTCAGGGGGGATCTCCTGCAAGCCACGGCTCTTGGAAAGACTCTGCGGGTCATGGTTAAGGAGGATACATGGATTGTTGAAACATGGACTGGCTTTGCTCGATCTGTTAATTCCTGGCCTGAGGATAGGAGGCCGTGTAGAGCTGGTCTTTTCTCAGGCATTTCTCGTGCGGTGGATGGAATCAAAGGAGGGCTTCGGGTACACATACATAGTCCCAACACCAAAAGAAAAACACTCATTGACGAGCTTCCAAGTTCCTTTCATTGTGATGATTATTCTGTAAAGACGTACATCATGAAGTTTCAGTGTAATGCTATGCATCTGGTGTGACAAAAGATCTCCTTGACAGTTTCCCCCTTTTCATAGAACTTGGCCCCATCTATCGGTGCAGCCAGCCCTTGCCAGTAGGCACGAGCGCCCTCTGCACGACCTTGTCAATCTCCTTCCAGCCGTGCTTCTCCCAGAAGCCCAGCACCTCGGGCCTCCGGTCCCACTTCTTCATGGCTCCCCAGTCCTTGAAGCGCCCGTAGATGCGCAGGTCCGTCTCGTTGTCCAGGCACTCGTACGCCATCCACGTCCACACGCCGGCGCCAATCAGGTCGTCCGCCTTGCGCGAGGCGGCGAGCTGGCGCAGGCTCTCGGCGACGACCTTGCGGTCCGCGGCCGACTTGCAGATGACGTGGGCGTCGTGCATGATGCCGCACTCGCGCTTGTCGCCGGGGGCGTCGAGGAAGCCGCCCAGCGAGCCGTAGTGCTGCAGGTCGAAGCCCGTGGCCATCTCCGGTACGGCGCCCTTCTGGAACTCGCCCATGGCGGCGGAGTTGAAGTGCGTCGTGTACAAGCTCTGCGATATGTATTAGCATGATTCAAGAAGCTCCATTACAGGGACAAGTGTCCTCCATCCATCGGGTTCTGGATGATAACAGATTCATATCCCTGGCTGGGCCTTCGAGATATTGGCGATTCCCAGAACAGATGCCCTGTATGTAAGGGCATAAGCACTTACATCACGCTTGTCATAGACCTCAAAGGCAAACATCATGGTCGTCTCTGAGAAGTCGTCTTTGTACTCTGGAGGTACGCCAAAGTAGTACGTCTTGGTAGTCGGCTCCGAGGCCCAAACATACTCCCCGAGCCCGTCGTACGCCTTCTGCCACTGTTTCGGCCATAACAGCCTTGTCAGCTCGCACTCTCGACCAAAGTTTTCTGCCATTGCGCAGGATTTCAACTAACAGCATCGTATTTGCCAGGCTTGAAATTGACATTGGCGAAGAGGTAGAGATCTGTGTCTGGTGCAGGAGGTGCCATGACGAAAGATGTAGACTTGTACTGATTAATGAAATGTAGTGTATTTGTCAGGGGCTCAAGGTCTTGCAGTGTTCCAATCCTCAAGATTCGTCTTTCGTGTCACGATACTTGTGGGTAGAAGACATCAAGACAGGCAGAAACAACCATCGACATATCACTTATATAAGTTCTCTTCATCTCATAACATCATACAGGATCAAGCAACATCTCATTTCACAGCTGGTCAGCCCCCACTTGAAAAGGTTCCTGTGACTTGAAATTCCGGATGGCCTTATCCGCCCTGAACCATACAATTTCATTTGAGAAAGGCATCCGTCTCTCACACGCCCGGATCCACGGCCGCCGGTGCGTCTGTACCACTCGCCGCATACAAAGGTGCCAAACACGGAAGCCTTCCCCGCATGGCGTGCAAGGTGCGCCGCTGGGGAGCGGAAAACGATTGGAGAAGCATATTCTCTGTGGCCGGCCTTGCACCAACTCTTCTAGCTCTTTCAGTCACGTTACAGAGTTACCTATCTGGGCGGCCCCGCGCGACTTACACCCAGACTAATATGACGCCGCATTGTGGAGACAGACCGAGAAAGCGAGCGTAATTCAGACTACCAAGCGCGAAACGAGTGTCAGATTAATTGTTAACGACTACTACTACTAATAGGATATCATCCATTGACCTTGCAATCCCCGAGGTATCAAAAGTAAAACAAACTTTGGTCCGCAATACCCACCTACTCCAATTCTGTATGCTCCAGAAAAACGTATAATTAAGCTCCGAAACGTGTCCCCTTTCCTAAAGAACGAACATCTGGTATTGGCAGTTACCTCCCAGAGAAGATCCTAGTGGTACTTGTTTCGGTCCGCGTGGACATCGTTCTCTAGGTAAATCTCAATCTTGCTGTTCATCTTCTTGCCAATATCTTGGCAACAGATGCAGGCTGTGGGTGGCATGTTAGCATACTTCAGTCCATGGACCAGTCGATATGACCAGAACTTACCGATGATGGCGACCACGCCGAATGCCAGAGCAGACAGAGAGGTGGTCCGCAGGCCAACGACGTAACTCTGCTGCAGTGCAGCACCAGCCGTAGCAGCGATCTCGTTTGTGATACCGGGCACCTTGGCCAGGGCGGCAGCACCAAGTGGCAAGGCTTGCATGAGTGCGGCAACTGAACCCTCAGGCAGCCCGGCAGCGATAACTGCAGCAGGAATAACCTTCGCGGCCTCTTGCGTTTGCACGTTGGTCAGGATAGAAGTGTACACAGCAACAGCGACAGCACCGCCGGCGAAGCGAGCCACACCACTACGTTATCCGTTAGAAGAAACGATCCGGCCCCGGTGAGAAGGGAAGTCACTTACGCAAGACCACCAGCAATTCCAAGCTCGACTTGATCCGTACCGAATTGAACGAACGCGATCGTGAGGTACTGAGCCCAGCCGAACCCAATCTGGTTGATGAAGACGAGGGCAATCATCAATCCCTTGCGAGTTGGTGTGCCAAGTGCGAGCAATGCACCAAACACGACCATGATGGTCACAGAGGCAGTCAACGTCCACCGCCAGTGTCCGATCTTGCTTCCGAAAGCCGAAAGCAAGAAGCCTCCAAAGACCAGTCCCAGATTACCAGGCAGTGTCAAAATCACCTGGTAGCTCAGACTTGTGTTTGCATCGGTGAAGAACACATTGATCACTATCACCAGCATGTTAGCGATCACGTCCAGGACCTGGATCTTGCCCCAGGGGCCTGCAAGATCTCTCAAAGGCTGGGGATTCACGAACTCGTCGGCCAAACTATATTAATACAGTAGTAGTACCTAAATAAGAGCAATATTAGCGCCAGGAATGAAGTCGGGAGAGGCCATGGTTGTGCAGGGGCGAGATGTCGCGACGTGAAGGTTTGGTGGTGATGGGGAGGCGTGGTTGCGATGTGATTGGCTGTTAAAAAGTTAAAGTGGAGACTTACATCGTGGTCACGAAAGCGGCAATGAAAGGAGCCGAGAGCTCACGACCCTTGGCTCTTGTGAAAACGCGAGGAGGTGTCAGGGGCTGCTTCAGCGGTACGAATGTTTCGTAGAGTGCAAAAATAACCAGAACGACGAGTCCGGAGACCAACAGGCCGATCACCCTCGGGTTGTTCGACGGGAGGAACGTCGTGTAGTTGACACCGGTCAGCGTGAGGATGGTAGCTGCAATGAAGAGGAAGGCACCGCCGTAGTCGAGCTCGCGAAGAGCCTGCTTGAAGGGCAGACCACGGGGATGGGCCGGAGGATAGTAATACATGTAGAGGCCTCCGAAAGAGAACACACATAGGATCCCTGGTGCGTAAAAGAGCCATCGCCACTACAGAAAAGCTGTTAGCCACATATGTTGATGCGCCTGTGTCCGGGGGGCGGTCCGTACAGCATCTCCATTGACTGCCGAGTAGCGGCCACCGATGGGACCGATGACAACGGCAACAAAGACTCCAATGTCGGCAATAACGATCGCAATATGCCTCCACTTGTTTGGGAGCAGCTCCGGCAGAGCAAAAGCCGCGAGCTGGGCATTACCAGCACCGAAGCCGATGATGGCCATCGCGGCGTACATGGCGTTGACGTTCTTTGCAGCACCGCCAACGAAGTAACCGACAAACAGGAGGACATTGCCGCCGACAATGAACCAACGACGACCGAAGAGATCACTATTTGCTATAACCAGAGGTTCTGATTAGCTACGAGCAGAGGTTCTTGGTATGAATTGATAACTCTCAACTTACCGCCGCAAACCATGAAAGCAATGGTAATCATCATCAGGTAAATTGCGACAAACCAGGCAGCGCCGGTGGGATCTCCAAGGTCGGTCGCAACAACTGCGCCGCAGGCACTGAGCGAAGGAACGATCCAGAAAGAGATTCCATAGCTGGCAGAGAGGATTGCGACTACGATCCAGGTCTTGAAGGTCACGTCGTAGTCCTCATCGCTCTGAGGGATGTAGGTAGCTGGGGTCTCGCCCTTCTCACTGTCGGTGATCTTCTCGCTCTCGGCCTTGGGCTCAGACCCGCCGAGATGCTCAATCTCAGCAGCTTCATGCTGCTTTGGCTGAGTGTCCGCATGAGCGGCCTCAGTAGTAGTCGCCATGATACCGGTCAAGGTGGGCTTGGTAGTGTGAACTCAGGAGAATGTGCAAGCCAGGGTACAGCGGCCGAGAAGAACATTGTGAGGGAGCACAAGTGTCTGGCGCATCATAAGTCAACAAATAAATGGAAAACGCGATCGACATTGCAGACCCAGGCGCAAGGGGTCACAACCACGGCATTGGATTCCATTTCCCGGGTCAAGGCGTGTAAGGCACAGCAAAGCAGGGAGGCCATCCAATTGCGCTCATCAACCATTCCCAACGGAGACACGACATGTCTGACATCTGAGCGTTGCGAGGACAAATGCCAAGATAGTAGTGGCTGGGAGGTGTGAGGATCATTGCTTGGGGATGAGGCCCGGAAAACAATAGCCAGGTCAAAGCCAATCTGGGGTTTGCGGGGTAGGGGGGTGATCTAAAGTCGACCCCAGGACACCGGGAGATGGGTAAAACAGGGGCAACGTCCCTCTAGGGTGTTCAAGCCATCATGATCCTGGCAGACGTAGCCTCAAAGTTGTATTGGGATTAATGAGCTGGCACTGGGCCTTGCGAAGACATACATGGGACGACTGGTTGAAAAGACGCTACTGGCTGTCCTCCCATGGCTGCCACAGCCTCGCACGCCGCTATCATGGCAGCAACAGTAGAAAGCAGGAGCCCGGTTCAAGAGAGGGTTGTTTTTTCAACGCTCGTGCCATCATCTTTTGGTGCAAGGTGGAGTCCCTGATCTGCCCTTGAGAAGTTTGGATGATGGACATGCAAGGAATTATATTCCCGAGCACCTCCAACAGGAATGAAGTAGACAAAGCAGATCGAACGATGGCGTTTCTGGGCAAACTATGCCACTTGACGATAGCTTGTCAGATGAGCACGCTTTTGACTTATTACATAAGACTTAACAAGACAGCAGAGGCGGTCAGGATGGGAGGCAGTTGAGAACAAGTTAGAGCAGGTAAAACCAGTCCTGAGACGAGACGACGGTGGGCTGGGATTGAATCCTCGATGTGGCACGTGCGCACTGTTATCGATAAGACACCCAAAGGCGGTGAGCGTCATTTCGAAACTGGGTCTCCCTGGTCCCTCCTATTCTGCCGGCCCACGCTAGCTACACCGGCGAAAAATTTCTGGGATGGAAACTTTCTTGGGGACTGGGCGCTGTATCTCCGTACCACCTCGATTGGAGTTTTTTGAGTGTGGATTGTGTCGACACCAATTTCAAGCACTACCACCGCTGCTTGTCTACCACCCACCATCTAGACAATCAAGAATCACAGGACCACCATGGTGAAGGGCGGTTTCCTCAAGAACGCGCTTGCCGCAGAGCGCGGTGTAGACTTCAAAAAGGTCAAGCAAGCCCGGAAACGCAAGGCCGCCGAGAAGAACAAGCGCAAGGGCCACGAGAAGGAGGACGAGTGGGAGGACGAAGAAGAGGAGGAAGAGGATGATGATGAGGAAGATGCCGAAGAGAACGGGGTGTCTGCATTGGTAGACGACGAGGCTGAGGAGAGCGAGGATGATGAAGAAGACTCTGACGATGAGGAGGGTGCGGGGGTATGTTTCCAAATTCCTAACTTGCTATGCCTGTGGCACCCTGCTGACCTTCCAATCCCAGCTCGACATCGAGGCATTCGACGACTCAGACTCTTCCGATTCAGAAGTCGAGATGGAGGAGAAGATCGAGCGGCCCAAGAAGGCTGCTGCACCCGCAAAGGAGTCCAAGAAGTCCAAGAAGTCAAAACAAGCAGCCCAGAAGGAGGAGGAGCAAGACGAGGATGAAGATGAGGACGAAGAAGACGAGGAGGAGGACGTTGCCTGGTCAGATCTGGAGGACCTCGATGAAGAGGACAGAGATGACCTCATCCCCCACCAGAAGCAGACCATCAACAACCAGACCGCCCTCCTTGCCGCCGCCAAGCGCATCCAGATCCCCACAGACTCCTCCGTCACCTTCGCCAGCCATCAGAGCATCACGAGCGAGGGCGCCAACACCGAGGAAGCCATCCCCGACATCTCGGACGACCTGACCCGCGAGCTCGAGTTCCTGCGCCAGTCGCTCGAGGCTGCTAAGAAGGCACGCTCTCTGCTCCGCGCCGAGAAGGTCCCCTTCTCCCGTCCCAACGACTACTTCGCCGAGATGGTCAAGCCCGACGAGCTCATGGAGAAGGTCAAGGCCAAGCTCATCGAGGACGCCACTGCCAAGAAGGCCTCCGCCGAGGCCCGCAAGCAGCGCGATCTCAAGAAGTTTGGCAAGCAGGTGCAGGTGGCCAAGCTGCAAGAGCGTGCCAAGGCCAAGAAGGAGACGCTCGAGAAGATCAAGACACTGAAGCGAAGTAAGCCTACCACCACCTTGAACACCCCAACATGCCGTAGTGCCATATTTGCCGCAAGCAGTGCACTAACACCTTCCCTTTAATAGAGCGTCAAGAAAACTCTGGCGACCTCGCCGAGACCGAGGGCGACATCTTTGACGTCGCCGTCGACGACGAGATCAAGCGCCACAACAGCAGGTCCGAGGGCGGCCGCGGCGGTCGTGGCGGCGCCTCAGCCGGCAAGCCCAATGCCAAGCGTCAAAAGAAGAACGAGAAGTACGGTTTCGGCGGCAAGAAGCGCCACTCCAAGTCTGGCGATGCGATCAGCTCGGGTGACTTGCGTGACTTCAGCGTCAAGCGGATGAAGGGCGGGTCCGCCGGCGGTCGGGGCGGTGGCCGGGGCGGACGTGGAGGTGGCAGGGGTGGTGCCTCCAGGCCGGGCAAGAACAGGAGGCAGGCCATGGCCAACAGAGGTTGAGGTGGACGTGTAAGGGGGTGATGGAGGGTAAGGTGACCTGTAGACAACGATATCCTTCCTTTTCTTACATCTTGGGAGTTGTAGCCCATCGGCCGAGGAGGTACGAATTCAATTGCATTGCATTGCGGACTACCGTCTACAGTATCACGGCCCGGTTCACGTTTCATTGCTGGAGAGCACGTTTGAGGAGACATTTTTACTCTCTATGATATCAACAAGGTATAAAGATACACTCAGGACGTGATTACATTTTGACCCGTGTACCATCATGATCATCATCACCAGTCTGGAGTTCAAGGCCCTTCTCTCAAAATCCCGTGCTAGGCGGTGTGTATTGATCTCCCGCTCTAATATGAGGTTGATCTTGTACCCCCTGAATACCTCTACATCGAGATGCAGAGTTGATATTCTTAGTAGCCTACCTTCGATCAACCACTCGCTCCGGCCTCATCAACCCCATCTGCCGCTCCATACTCGACTTTTCAACGACGTTCTTCGTTGCGCTATTCCAGCCTCGGTATATATCCTTAGGCTTGCACCTGCACAAAACAACCCCGACATAGGGGAAAGCAACAAAGGGAATTTGGAGACGGACGTATGCCGTACTAGGCGCAGAGGAGCCCGGAGAGGGGGGGTTGAAAATGGCATGATTGCTGCCGTCGGTAGTCAACCCCTAATCAGACTCGGTCGAATCCAATACCTCACGGGTGGAAGCAGCCGTGGTAAGAGAAGTGAAGACGGCGGCCGATCCGTGTGGCGCCATTATAATCAGGAATCGTAGCCATGTGGCAGAGTTTCATTTCGTACTTGGATGTATAAACTTGCTAAAGAAAATTCGGTCCTATGCCTGGGTGGTAGGAAGGAAAGAGAATGAGAACCGTGGTATCAAAAAACAGACGCCATGAAACTTTGATATGCTTGTGTGGTATGCCGCTCGACCGAAATTCGAGAATTGGAATCAGACATTATGGTAACGCCATCTCATTGTGCGTGGTGAGTGGCCACGTCAAACCGGTGAAGACAAGGCACCTCTCATTGCGAGGCAGCTACACACCAATGACGATGGAAGGCCCAGGCGCTCTTCTGGCATTCCTTGCTGCAGTATTTAGTCCTGCGGCAACGGCGGCACTTGGCGAACTGGCGGGTGTATTCCTCCCATTTCCCGCATTGGTAATAAGCGCACTGGCGGATGCCACCCCGAGTATCATCTTTCCGGCAGAGGTTCCTCATAACAACCCCGGCCCAGTATTGCATGTCCGTGCTGTGGTAGCGGACGGTGAACTTCTCCACGAGTGGGAAAATATTCAGGTCGTTGGGTAGAGTATACTCCTCCTCGTATTCTTCATCATCAAGCATCGTGTCGACTGCGTTGTCATCGCCGTCAAGAAGCTGCAGCTCCTTGCCAATCTTCAGGCGCGGCACCAGGTGGCTCTTCTGGAAGTATGACCTGAGGTTGCAATACTTGGAGACGTATGCCAGTAGCTGGAGCGACATCAGCACGTCCTCCTCCCGCGGCATGGCCGCAAGCATTTGAGGGTTGGGCGTCAGCTGTCGATCCAACAGATAACGAGGGACGCTTGCATTGGGCATCGTGGGCTGTGGCGGTGTGACCATGGTGGGACGGTTAGGCGAGAGACCCATGGCGGGGACGGGGGTCGGGGCGGTGGTGTTTGCGATGCTACCGTCCATCGGTGCACGATGGGTGATGTTGAAGGTTCCCGTGTCCTGAGTCTCCGACACCGTCGGAGTGTTCAGCTCAATGGCGGCGCCAGCCAGGATACTATCAGACTCCTCCATCGACATGTCCTGGATATTGACTGCCGTTTGCACTTCGTTGGTGCCAGACATTTCCGCATCAGGAGATTCGTCTGACTGGATGCTTTCCGTAGCCAGATCGTCTGACTCGGCAGCAGTCGAGTTCTGATGCCGGATGGAAGGGCGTCTCCGAGAGCGGCCAGTAGGGGCCAGCATCGAGGTTGGACGTACCGTCGGGGAGCGCGATTGAGGAGGGGGAAGTGGTGTTGTGGGAGATGCTGGCTGCGAAGACATGTTGGGAACAAAGGGCATCATGGATGCTAGCCGGTCAATGTCACGAACCGGGCGGAGGAAAGACGACTCGCCAGTTTCCGTCGCCGGAACGGCAGGTGCAAGAGGCTGGATGACTTGACGAGAAGGCGACGCAACGCTAGATCTCGCCTCGGCTGCTCTATGGTGGTGATGATGGTGATGGTGGTGTCGGTGAGCCGGAAATGACGGTCGCTCAGGTGGCGATGTGACGGAAAATTGCGAAATCGTAGGGGTGGCTTCTGAACCGTTGGCCTGGTCAACAGAACCGGTAGGATTGGCAAAAGTGGCAGACACATCAATTGAAGGCGGCGGTGCCTGGCGTCGGAAAGTCCTCTGGTCAATATCCATCCGACCAGATCGATTGGCGAAACTAGACGACTTGGAGCCACTCCTGTGCTCATGGCTCCTGTGGCGGCTGTGATGATCTTGCAGCTGCTTCTGTTTTGCCTCCTCGGCCTTCTCGCGACATTTGTCGATGACCTTGATGTAATTGTCGAGGATGGTGGCGATGACGGGGACCATGTCAGCCTCCACGACCCGTGTCCGCACGCCTTCGGTGCCTCGAACTCCTATGTTGACGACGCACTGAAATGCCAGATTCCATTTCCACATGTCCATCATATCCTTGCTCCTGCCCTGCTTGAGGATGCAGACGAGTCTCTCGATGCCTCCATCGACGGTGAGGATGTCGCGAATGCGGGCGGAGGATGTCGTCAGATAAGCAAGATGGTTGAGCGAGTTGATCAACGGCAGGGTCGAGGTGCAATCGAGGGCACGTCGGTCATACAAGGCGGTGGTGATGCCCACCGACGCCTTGTTGACGTTGGGGATGCTGAAGTTGACTTCCCTCATCTTGGGCCAAGTCGACTATGGGGCACCAGGGGGTCACGGGAAGAGGGCGGAGTGCCACCAATGCGCAGGTATGTCAAGAAGAATATCGGGAGATGAGTGCAATGGCCCAGAGATGGGCAATGCTGATGGGCTTGCTAGAAAAAACAATGCCCTCGCGTAGGACAGCCGATTGTGATGGCCGTGTGCGTGCGTACACAAGGTTGTGTCGGACCAAGACTCGGCCTCGCACTCAATGTGGCAAGGAGCGAGTCGAGTCTCGGCTTATCGTGAACGGCGTTTGACGACGAAACGAACGAACCTCAATCTGATGGCGATGGCCTGAGTGAAGATCAGGCGTGATGGCGACGTGATGGACCACCAGAGGTGTTGTGATTGTCGGTGGCGGTTGGGGTTTCAGGGCTGAAATTGAGGCGGCCGTGACTCGGGAATCCAAATGCCGCAGGCGGTGCAGAGAGCAGCAGGATTCTAGTAATAGGGTATCAAGAGGATGGAGAAATACGAAGGCGTAAAAGAAAACGCAGACTGGGGAAGAGGAGAACCAACGATGGGGGTGATTTGGTGAAAAGAGGGTTGATTCTTCTTCCCCTTTGAGGTGTCGGAGAGAGAGAGGGCTGACTGAGGAAGTGAATGAAGGAAGATCAGGTAAGATGGTTGGGTTCGAAGTTTTTGCCATGGTACTGGAAATGAGCCAACAACGGGTGGTCGGGCCAGGGGGTTTCATTCAGGGTGCTGGTGCCCGCTTAGCGATTGGCGTGCTGCTGGTGCTGTCGGTACCTCGGGGTGAGCACCTGTGAGCCGCTGTAAGAGCGCTGTAATTGCACCGCAGCAAGTACCTTTCAGCACACTAATTTTTACCAGTACTTTAGACACCCTTTGTGCTTGCATTGAGGTCCAGCAAACTCACTTCAGCGTGGCGTGGCGGATCTTGGCTCACACTGGCTGCCCGCCTTTAGCAGTTCAGATTATTTCTTGGGCAGGCGCGGCTTCCATCAGCCAAGTGCCACAGTGAAGAAAAGTTAGGTCGATACTTGTACTTGGCCACTCACTCGCCCCATTCACGACATTCAACGGCGAATAAGTACTTACCCTCAAAAGGTATTGTTCTAGCGGCCAGTAGCCACCAGTACTGTGCAAGCATCGATCAAGTTAAGCACACAAGGGACCTTTACGTTGCAGTGACAACATCTCTCACGACTGGTGCTCGGCTATCCCATGTCTATTTGTTGGGAGGATCCATCACGGTTCTCTCAAAACATGCATTGAAAGCCCTCTCAGTCATCTCATTTATCTAAAGTAAAGTAGCCAACAGTCCCGTACTAGAAGTCAAATGGCGCCCTGATCGCACCATCGTCACATAGGTACCCGTTTGGCCTGCCAGCTCAACGACCTGGGGCTTTCCACCTAAGCAGGGAGCCGAAGCTCGGAGGGAAGAGGCTACTCAGTACTCGTGGCAGGTAATTCGAAAAAGGCTGAATGATTATGGACGAGGTCTGCTGAAGTGTTGGAGTCTGGGTCAGTCTATGCTGCCGATCCCTCTCCTGGTGTCCAAGGGATCGCCCCCAGCAGGGACCTATCCGCCGTCGTCCCAATCTATTCCCCTGCCCTCACTCGCCGCCTGGAAAAGGCGAAACCCCATCTCACCACCTCTTGGTCGCACCGTTCTAGTCCGTTCCGGACTCATGTGGGCAACCAAACTCTTGGCGCCGCCACCGAACCAGTGAATCTTTCGAGGTCAAGCGAAGGAAAGGACGGAATTTGGCTGCCAAAGTCTAGAGCAGCCTTAGTCATCGGGCCTCAACCGTCATTATTGATTGTTCGAGAGTTTCTCTTTCGATGGCTCTCTGGCGCCATTCTAGCGTTCCCGGCGTCTCAACCTCGAGGGTGGTGGACCAGGCAAGCCAGGAGACCGGCGCCCGTCGGGTCGGAGACTTTGCGAAGTCTGGTGTCGCTGTTTTACGCATCAATGTCTCAATTTGCTCTCCAATTAATCCGGCGGCGATCACTGTATCCTGCCTGTCAATTCGATATTTGTGGATTGCTTCCTTGTCCCCATAATGGTGGGCTCGTGCGGTTCATGCCCAGCAGAGAGGCCCTGCTTGGCTTGTCACAAGAGGACTGGTCAAGAGGGTTCCCGGTCTCCTCTTTTCGGAGCTATGGCACTTCATGCACACACATTGTTGTTCCGTGCTCTGCGCTCTCCTGCCTCCAAATTGCTGGGGCCCCGACCCCCACTGCACCTACTTGTACTTGCGAATGTCTAGCTTGTCTGATTTGCCTGTGCTCTGCGTTACGGCCAATCCCAGTTGTCCTCATGGCCCCGAGACATCGAAGCACTTCATCCTCGTGCGTTAGTCTGCTGCAGTATACACTCGATTCGGCTGCTTGCTCTAGAGATGTCACCTTTGCCTCGCAGCGATCGGGGGCAATTGCGGGAATAGCTGGCTGCTTCTCTTGGACCCCTCATTGATCTTCGGCGACCCTGGTTTGGGGTAGGTGCTAAGTAAAAGTACTAAGTAGCATTATCTGCCTGACCACAACGGTGTCCAATCCGTCAAGAGCATTCAGAGGCAAGGTATTGGTCTGTATGATTCTGGGTGCTGAAATAATCCTCCACCTAAGCAAAGGGCCAGAGAACTATGGAGTGCATTGCAGATTATTGATTCATCATGCTCTCTTCATGCCGCCTGCCGATATAACAGTCACTCGGCCGATGATGCATACTCAGCGCCTGGAAGGCTCGGCACCCCGGGTTGGGAGTCAGTTAGTAAACCTTTTTTTGCGCGGCATCCCCGACACCGACTCGATACGGAAGCCTGCCTGCCTGCCCTGCCATTCCTGCGTCCTTACAAACGGGCATGCTCAGTTTGCTCCTTGACTCGCCCGCCCGAGGGCTCCGGACTTAACGAGGATCCAAGTTTGCTGTTTTCCCTTACCACGGGGCCGCTGCTCGGGGGCACGAGACAGCGTCTAATAGGAGCCAGACCGCTCTTTCAAATCACTAGCGGCGGAGCCGAGCGACGTCATATGTCTTGAAGTGCGACTTGTGAGTCGAGAAGACATTCATGCTTATGAATAGGCAAGCCTTAAGCTCCATCTCTTTTTACCGACAGGGAGGAATGCCCGCTCTGCCCGCCACGCCTCCGCCCAGCCCACTTGATTGACAAGAGCCGCCACTGGGGCCGCTAAGCTCGCTCAACCTTGCGGCGACTTTCCCAAAGCGGACTTAGGCGCTCGTTTTTCAGCAGGCACTGTGCTACTGACTATTCTATCTGGACAAACTATCAAGCTCGATCTGTTGCTGCATCGTCTTCCAGCCGCGAATGATATCAGCCAGTAGCCGCGCATCTGATATTAGAAGAGCAGTGTCTTCCAGTGACGAGCAGAGATCGAGTCCCAGGACGCCAACAGCGCGCGCCAATCGCCAAACCTTCTCTCGGCTGGACAGCCCGTGCCCGCTATGATTGGACCCAAGCGGCATACCTTTGGCGCTTGGATGTATTTGATGCGGCCACAAACTGCAACTGACCCTCCTCCCAGCCATCCCGAATTACTTAGCGCGCACCGCTTTGTGTGCTGGTAGAGTGCGACATCGTTTGACGCCCAGACACCGCTGATCTTGGAAAGGTGCTTTTCCAGAAGAGCCTGGATATTTCACAGGGCCGTTTCGCGCCCGCTGGGTGATCGTGTGGTCCAAGCCATCCCAGCCTTCCCCCCCTGGCCTTGAACCCCCGTCCCGCATCTCGACTTCGCAAATCCTGGGTCGAGCTTAGTCTCGAACATCCTTGTCGACCGTTTCAGGAAAGAATAAGCATAGTTGATGCCGCCCAGGAAGCGATCCGTGTGCATTTTGTGTTGATCAGCATGTTCTGAACTAACCGTCTCAAGTCCGAGGTAACTCAGTAAAGGAGGAAGCTCGCAGTGGCACTTGTCAATGAAAACAATTCATTCGCTGTGCGATACTGACTGCTGAGAATGCCATGGCAGTCAGGAATCTCATCTCGTAGATGAGGCCAGCCGACATTCGCTTGCATTGGAGCGCGCCTTAACGATACCTTTCACAAGGCAGAATATTTCTGCTGTGACTAGCACATCTGATCGGTAATTACTTGTATTAGTTATTGTGATGCAGTAATCGCTCTTCCCAACGCCAATGCTATCCCAATGCCATGTCTCAGTAGGACAATCACCTCGTACTTAATCTCCGCTCATCCTGGCGTGCCTAAAGTATTTCATCCCAATCCATGCAATCACCACCCACACCCAGGCCATTACGCACGTCAGGATGATCAGGGCCGGGTAGTACCCTACGATGGGTAGTGTCGGATCATCCTCGAGCTCTGGCGGGGCATACGGCGTCGTCCCGACGTCCCACGCCCAGCTCCAGACACCCAGACAGGAGCCCATGCCGGTAACGAAGACTACCCAAGTCACGACGAGCACCACCCAGCCCCACCACTCCGTCTCCGAGTAGTCCCAGTCACCGTCTGACCCCGAGGGCAGCGGCGTCGCGAGGTTTGACAACGAGAGGGGCGACTTGGCGCGCTGATCTGACCGACGGCGTTGCAGGGGCACCCGGCCGGTGGCGGCGCCGCCTCCGGTGCCAAAATAAGACTCGGAGCCCGAAGAGAGCAGGTCCGGGCGGGGTTGGTCCTGACCTGCCTGTGGCGCCCCGCCGATATGCAAAGCATCTTCCTCGTCGGTCGTCGAGTATGATATCGTAGGGCTCGTGGCCGGTAGTTCGGACCCTTCTGCAGGGGAGCTAGCGAGAGGCTGCACGACGAGCGGTGGCGGCAGGGACGGCGCACTGCTGCTACTCCGGCTGGCGTAGCCGTCCATGGATGGGCGGGGTGTTATATCGGAGATGCCAAGCCCCAGCGTGTCGATGTCGGCAAGGGCCGGGGCGGGGACAGAGGTCGGCGGCGAGCCATCGATCTGTGCCATGTCCACCTTTTTCGCGTCCGAGGACTTGGAGTCGCGCCTCTCCCGGGCGGCGCCCCGGCCCAGCAGGGCGACCTTGCGCAGCGAGCCCCGTCGCCGACGCGTCTTCTGCTGCTGCTGCTGTTGCTGCATGGCCGTGGCCAAGGAGCCCGGCGCGGCCTTCTTGGAGTGCTCGTCGTCGCCGTCTTGGTGGCTATTGTGGTGGCTATGGGTCTTGTGGTAGTCGGAGTTGGAGCGCATGAAGGGGAAGCGCGAGAGGAGGCCCGAGCCGCCGCTGGAGGACGAGGGCGTTCGCTTGTGGTCGGAGGACGGCGAGGAAGGGGAGATGGAAGATAGTGGCTGTTGAGACGGCTGGTGTGCCTCGGCGGCCAGCGGGGAATGGTGCGGCGGCTCCATTTTCGTTCTCGTCTCGTGTGCTTTGCTCTCTCAGGGCGGCGCGCGAGATCTGGTGGTGGAAATAAGGGGCCCGTAGTCTGCAAAATAACACATGGCGCCCAGCACTAGTTGCAAAGCATATCGAATTTGCGCAGGGGAATTGGCGGGGAGGAAAAGACCGCAGCTTCACTCTTTTGCTACCGTGGTTGTCGTGCGCATGGTACAGTGGCGTGTATCCTTCCTTCTAGCTTGCGATGCACACGCAACGAGCAAAAACGGTGAAGTCAATTCAATGTTGTTAGACCAGACCTGGTCTTTTGGGGAGGGATCCATCCAGATCCATCGAATGGTTCAAGGGTATTGTCCAGGCCAATTGGTAGGCGGCGATTGGACAGGGGCGGGACGTCTCAGTGCGAAACCCACCAGAGCTTTAGGGACTTGCACTAGCAGCAAGCCACTAAAAGACCGCTGAATCGGCCACTGCCGTTCAGCCAAACTTCCCCTATCGGCGGCGCCACGTGCGCCTGAGATGGCTCAAGCCAATTCGTCCGTCTCGTGCCAAATCGTCTCAAGACATCCCAAAAGGCTTGGCGACACTCATAGAGGTGCCCGCCCTGGTGGGGCCTTGCCTATCGATGTTGTGCGATGGATGGGTAGAGTGGATGATGGTCTTGTGTCGTTCTCTTCCGTTCAATTCAGTTCAATGAGCGGCAAATACTCGAAAAGAAAATTCAAAAGAAAAGCTCTTACTTGCCTACCTACCCCCCCTTTCTTGTCTCTTCAAGATACGAGGCTCTGGCCTGCTGGTGTCGTCGTATCTGTGTTGACCTGGTAAGATGAGCATTCCCTCCAACTGCCTTTTCCCCATGGTGCGCTAACTGGAAGCAGCACGGTAGATACGCGCGCGACGCCTCGAACAGCTGGCCTACCTGGTAGTAGTCTACTGCGACGACGTATCTCACATGCTCAGAGCTGCAAGGGACCACCATCCTCCAGGAGTTAAAGTGCCTTAGCTTCTTTTTTCGTCTTCTTCCTCTCTCCTTTGACGCCCTGTCGCCGTCGTCGGAGCACATGGCACCTGGCCTTCCAGTCATTCAATCCCCAGAGACGCCTTCCCCGCCTGCCATCATCGAGACTACTGTGTGGGACGACAACTTCGAGCTGGATGACGGCGGGTTCCTAAGCCCCAATTCCGCAACCTTCCGGCGCGGCCCTCCCTCTCCCATCTCGACTTCCTCCTTCCTAAGCCCGGCGGACGGACGCGGTCTGTTGCGACCGCCCTCGCCCTCCATGGCCTCCGACGATGCCTCCACTGATGGCAATGGCATGGCTGCCCCCGCCCACAATCCCTTCAACTTCAAGACGCAGATCATATCAACGTCGCCAGTCAAGTCGGTATGTTGATGTCCGATAGTTGCTCTTCCCCCCATATGGTCCTTGACTTCTCACGACTGACATGACCTGTCCTGCAGAACATTGGGCAGCGCCGTGGTCACCGATATAAGCACAGTTCCATATCTGCACAGCACCAGATCTTTCAGGAGCCGCCGCCTAGGGCGCCGCCAGTCCTCCCGGCCTCGCTGCCTGTGCCGACTGTCAAGGAAGCCTGGGCCAGCATGCAGCGCGACCAGCGGGCGCGCATGTACTGGTGCCTCTGTCATGCCGCGGTTGCTGTCTACGTATTCTTCAGCGCGTCGGGGTCCCTCGCCATGACGGCACTCTCCCACCTTGTCTTCTTCGACGTCGGCTCCGCAGCGGTCTGCGTCGCCGTTGACGTCCTCGGCAATTTTGAAGTCTGGCGACGCTCCAGCGTTCGCCACCCCTTTGGACTGCAGCGCGCCGAGGTTCTTGCCGGCTTTGCGACCTCCATCTTCCTCGTCTTTGGCGGCTTCGACCTCATCAGCCACAACATGAAGCACCTGCTCGAGTCCGTCGGCCACCACGAGCCGCACTCGTCCCACTCGCACGGCGCTGCCGGCGGTCGCAACATCTCGCCTGGCCAGGTCGACCTTGCCAGCCTTGCTGCCGTGATGAGCACGCTTGTAAGCGCGTACGGGCTCAAGAACCACGCCCGCATCCGTCGGGTCATGCGTGTCCGCTACCCCTCCTACCTTTCCTCGCTGTTGCCCGGCGTCCTCAGCAATCCCTTCCACTTCCTCACCCTCTTCTTCTCCTTTCTCATGCTGCTACTCCCCTTGCTCTCCATCTCAGTCTTTGTTTGGCTCGACACCCTCATCTGCGCTGCCATTGCCGTCTCCATGTTCGTCCTGGGTCTGCGCCTCGCCATTGCCCAGGGCCTCATGTTGCTCATGTCGTACTCTGGCCGTGGCGGTGGCGATGCAGGCGACATGAACAAGGACGGCAGCGTGTCGGCTGTGGTGCGCGAGATCGAAGCCGAGCCCAATGTTGCGCGCGTCGACGAGGCGCAGTTCTGGCAAGTGCACTACGGCTTGTGCATGGCGAACCTCAAGGTCTGCGTCGTGCGCGGGTGCGACGACTCGGCACTGAGCCAGCTGCGATCTCGGATAGCGCGCATGATTCAGAACCGGCTGGGCGAAGGGTACGGCAGGGGGTCGAGCTTGAGGTGGGAGGTGACGACGCAGATGAATACCGATAGCAGCTGAGCAAGCAAGGAGTAGTCGAGATATAGTATTACAGTACAAAGGCCTATATAGACAATGTCCACACAAAAGCATTCGATATTACAATTGCTTGGTATCAACAACGCTTTCGAGAAAGGACCAAAGCATAAAGGCCAAACACGACGAAAGACACGAAGACCACGACAGGGATGAAGGCAGAGTATTCTTCATATGTACATATTTGATCGTCCCGTTCAAAAAATCGAGAGTTTGGTATATATAGAGGTGACAAACTAGGGAGATGTTCCTAAAAAACCGCTAGCGATCGAGCAAGGGGGGGTTTTGTGAGTAAAGAGAAACAAGTCTACAACTATCGTGCCATTTGGGTACAGTCATGAGAGATTCTCCTGGGCACCTTGCTAGGCAAAGATATAGGTGACCGTCGTGGGCATGAACCCGTTATAAAACACTAATCAACGCCTGTAAAACCGTATGATGATTTCGTCAAAAACATTCGTATCAGTGGAGAAGAGATGAGACAGTGGCAGGATCCCTCCATCAGAAGATTCCCCAGCCCCTCTGCTTCTCGGCGCCCTTCTGCCTCGCGGCACCCCTCTGCGATGCTCTCTCGCGGCCCTCGAGTTGCCTGAGGCTCTGCATCTTCTCAAGCACAAGCTCGAGGAGTTCCTTTCGGCGAATAACCTCTAGATGCCTCCTGATCTTGGGGTCCTCCTTGGCGAACCGCTCCATCTGCTCGTCAGACAGGTGGCGGCCGAGCCGCTGGTCGAGCTCGCGGGGGAAATTGTAGACGAATTCTGACAGCAGCTCGACATTCAAAAACAGTACCGAGGTAGCAGCCAGCTTGGAGGCGACGGCGTCCAGGAAGACTTCCGGGCAGTAATACTTGTTAGCCATGGACTTGCACTGCTTGGACTTGACGGCCAGGAGGCGCATGTTGATTATGTCCGCGCGGTCGCGGAGGAAGACGGCTTCACGGCCTGAAAAGCGTCCTTGTTAGCATAGTCACGGCACTGGTAGACGAGTGTGTACTGACCTTTCTGAAGCAGGGCCGCACTGAAGCCTCCAGCACCGCTGCTACCTTCTCCTTCAATGACAAGATCGCCTTTCCGCACGCGGTCGATAAAGGTGACGACTTCTTTCAGCTTACGCTTGCCTCCTACGGCATCCTCCAGATGCTTGGTTGCAGTTTGGCAGGCAGCCAACTCGTTCTTGAGCACGTTGCCCACGTTCTCCCTACCGGCGTTCCATTCGCGCTCCTCCAAGTCGATGTCAAACTTGAAAGGTTTGATGCAGTTCTCGACCTGATCGCTGGTACTGTAATATCTGTCGTTCAAAATACTTGAGGCTGCCTCAGTGATGGCCTGGCGAGCGAATGGGTGGCTTGCAAAGGTGGATTGCGCAATCAGCCGATCAATATGTGATTGGATCGTGTTTGCGACGACAGTCGTGGCCAGACGGCCAACTCCGAGCTTAGTGAGTTGGGACGTTGACGCATCGAGCTGGCGGTGCCAGTAAAGGGAGTCGGGGTCTGCCTTTGGCAGGTCTGCCAGGCTGTCGGGCTCAGGGACAGCCGGAGTAAGGTCATTGATGGGCTTATTCCAATATCGCTGCGCCAACAGGTCAAGGACTCGTTGGTCCAGCTCATTCTTAAGCAGCTGGAGCATCTGCGGCCTGCCGAACTCTTCAGCAAATTGCTTGAAGCCATGCTTGAAGGTGTCCAGGCTTTCGGCAAGATAAGACTCTGCCGACAAGGGGCGGTCATTGTACTGGACCTTGAATTCATAAGTCGCCTCCTCTAGCTCCTGCTGAATGGCGTCGCTTGTGCTCTGCAAACTGGCAGACATGGTCTGCTCAAGGACGTGCATGAGCTTCTTTCGCAAGGTGGTAGTCCCCACCGCGAGCCCCGCGTCAGGCCCAAATTCCATGGGGTGTGATGAGAAAAAGGCATTTTCGTTCTTGCTGATGGTGGCCATGAGGTTGCCCGTATCCTTCTTGAAAAGACTTGACGTAGTCGGCGCTTTTGACACGACACCGACATAACCGAGTCGTAGCGGGTACTGCTTGTCGTTGAGAATAGCAGCGCCTCTGGGCGCGTCAACGAGATCCATCTTAGTGACGACACCGATAGTCCGTTCTCCTCTCGGATCTACTCTCCTACTGGCGCGGAGGGCGGTAGAATTCGCGAGATCAACGTCAGCCGCTGAAATGGCAAGAATGACATTTGGCGGTTGGATATACTTGTCGCACAGTTCCGTAATCTTCTGCTTCAGTTCAAGAGGCTGATTTTGACCGACAACCTGGATATATCCAGGCAGGTCAATAAGAGAAAGGTCGGGCACGTGAGGCGAGTAGATAGTCAGGTGAATGGGGTCGTCGGAGACACAGTCGGTCTCCGGTACAGCCAAATTAAGCTCGGTCAGGGTCCGCTGGATGGAGGTAAAGTCGGTGATCTTGCGCAATCCAAGGTCGGGGAACTCGCCGTATTCAGCTTTTGACTCTGGAGTGTTGACGAGCGTCAGCTCGATAGGTCTCCTGGTCACCATGTTCGAGCCCTTGGGTAGAAACTCATGCCCCACAATCGCTTCCAGTACCGAACTCTTGCCAGACGACTGGGATCCGATGACGACAATGGACGGCAAGGTGAGCGTGCTGGATTGGCCGACCTTGGCAAGGATGTTCCTGATCTCTATCATCTTTTTTGTGAGAATCATCATTTGGTCGTCCCTGGCGACCTCCTCTGGTGTTCTCTCGTCTTCCTCCGGCGATTGCTCATAACCATATGCGGCAGCAGTTGCGGCGCCGGCAGCCGCGGCGCCCATTCGGCTCTGTCGTGGCTCTTCGCCGCCCGGTCCGCCAGAACCTCCTCCGCCAGTTCCAATGTCTTCATGTATCCGAAGGACCTTCTGCAGCCACTCTGGCACTTCAACCTGATCCTTCGTATTCTCCCAGCCTTGCCTTGTCTGATTGGCGATGTCCCTGGCGCCGCCCCAGATGCTAACGGCGGCATCCGAGACGGTGTCCTTCGTGTTCTTGTACATATCGTAGGCCGAGTTGCTCACCTCTATAAAGCCGTCAGTACGCTATTTTTGGTGCTCAAGATGTGTGACTTACGAATTGCTTGATACTGGATCCATGCGACTCCGCCGATCATTAGACCTCCGAACATGGCGGGAATCCGGGCGAACTTGACGACCAGCTTGGGCAGGAACCTTGCAAATGAGACGTTTCGAACAATGACGGCATTGTGGAAGGCGTTGCCGGAAAACCACAGGCGGCGGCGAGCACCCTGAATGGTGGCATCACCACTTTGGAGACCTCCGGTAGGAAGCCGGTGGTAGCGTCGGACAGCCTGGACAGCGGCGCGACGCGTTAGGGGTAAAACCCCGGCGGCGATGAGCCGTCCACTCATGGTGGTAGAAGGATGCGAGAGAATCGCTCAGACGCGAAGATGGAGGTCATGCAGAGTGGTGATATGGATAGACTGATCGTCGGTCTGCAAACGCGGGATGATGGGCGCAAAGAGAATCGGGTGGGAGGTTGATAAGTTGAACAAGCCGCCTGCATGTGCAGCATGACGAGTGGCGTGAAACTGCCGACCGATTTTGGCGTGGTTTTGATGGGGCACCACCATGCGCACAGAGTGGTCGTTTGCAGAGCTCGTGACGCTTTAACGATAAGACTCGTTACAAGGATATTTAAACTCGACCCTGCTGGTGGTGCAAAACCATGGAACCTTGCAGAGATGACAGCTACTCACTCAATCTACTTACTTTACAATCGTTTATCAAGTCACTCCGTTCCCTCTCCTTCGAGGCATGCATGCTTCTTTTGAGCGGTGAACAACAACTATTGCAGCAACTAATGGGTGCATTCGGTTGGCCTCTCTTCCAAAGCAACACGGCCATTTACCTATTATTAGCCCCATGCAGGTCTCCCGTGCACCAAATCTTAGCACGCTGGCAACTGGGGCCGGTGCTGGGCTCCCCAACCAATTAGTGCATCCCGCAATCAGATTTCCAGATTCCGTCACCAGAATTCCAGACCCAGCCCTGAAGCCTTGTGGACACCCCCTGAAAAAGGTCACCAGCTGTCTCCAGCCAGGGACCCCATACTCCGTAATTGGGTAATTCCATAGCAATTTGATGACTCTACTTCCTTGAACATCGCATCACATCACGCAACACCACGGCTTGCGACTCGACCTACTTACATACCTACACCACGGCCACAAAGATTGTTTGGCTGGTAGGCAAGGGCTGGAATTTAATATCCTTTCTGCGACCTATATATCCTCCTGCCCTTCACCCTCCTCCCTTCCACTCCACGTCCTCGTCGTCCTACCACTGCTCCCGACAAAGGTCACCTCCACACCCAAGTGACCATGTGTCGGTTCATGGTACGTGTTCCACCAGTCCCTCCTGGCCGAGACAGCCCTCCCGCTGACATGAGTGATTGCAGGTGTACAAAGGTAGCGACGAGATCCTACTCTCCAAACTCATCCTCGATCCGACACACTCAATCCTCAAGCAGTCATTTGACTCTCGTTTGCGATTGGTACGTTCAACTGAGACCCTTTGGCCCGCCTCTTCCACTCAGGCACCGGCCGTACAAAAAGCAAGCCTTTGACTTACTCGAATTCCTCTAGGACACGCGGCGCGGCCAGAACAATGCTGACGGATTCGGCATTGGCTTCTACACTGATCCGAAGCTCGGATCGGCACCCTGTCTCTTCACATCGACCATCCCGGCATGGAATTGCACAAACCTCCAGCGCATAGCTAGCAAGACGGCCTCGCGGCTGATATTCGCCCATGTCCGCGCTACCACCGAGGGGACACTGAGCGAGGACAACTGCCACCCGTTCTGCCATGGGTCTCTGATGTGGATGCACAACGGCGGGCTCGGCGGATGGAAACAGATCAAGAGGCGTCTCGGGGGCAGGCTAGCTGACAAGTGGTATCTCGGCGTCAACGGCGGTACAGACAGCGAGTGGGCTTTTGCTCTCTTCCTCGATACCCTCGAGCGCATGGGTTACGACCCCAGCTCGCAGCCCGAGAAGGGCTTCGGCCCCACCGTCTTACGCAGGGCTGTGCTGCGGACGATCCAACTGATCAACGAGCTGATCGATCAAATCCCTGAGAGCGTTCTGCATGCCGAAAATGTCGACACCAGGAGCTTGCTTAACTTTGCCGTGACCGACGGCCACACGACCATCTGCACGAGGTATATCAACAGTGCCACTGACCAAGCCGCGAGCTTGTACTACTCGACGGGGACTCAATGGGAACAAAAGCCGGTATCCGTCACCGATTATCAGATGGAGCGCAGGGATAAGGGTGCCGACGTGGTTCTCGTAGCCAGTGAGCCGCTTACATTCGAACGAGGCAAGTCAACCCTGGTGTGCTCGAGGGGCGTCGTAGCTTGAACTAACATGCTAGGCAGAGAACTGGGTTACGGTCCCTACCAACTCTATTCTCACAATTCACGGTCAGACGGTCATGGTCCACCCCATCATGGACCAGTACTACTCCCCGAACCCCTGCCACATCCGCTCCGCCGCATTCGTGCAGACTAAGGGTCTCACGGCCAACGAGAAGATTGCTTCTACGCCACTGCCCGGCGCTGCCAGTCCCATGCCTGTCCCAGACGCAACAGAAGCCGGCATGAAGATGTTTCATCCCAAGATACCAATCCACATGATGCGATCACGCCCGGACCCGGAGGGTCCCAGTGGGCAACGCACCATTGTAGTGACCAGTTCGCAAGAGCCATCAGCCGACATTCGAACGCTCACGGCGCCGCCGCTGATCCGTCAAGCATCGGCGCCATCACAGGGAAACATCAAGAAAAAGCGGATGTCTCTGAGCGGCTTTGACCATGTCCAGGCCAGTACCGCGACTGGCAGCAGTAATGCCTCTACAGCTCAACCGGAAGCACCTGCGACGATAGAGCCCGAGGAACCTCCGCGAAACTTTGGTGACCCAAACAAGATCGCCCAATTCTTCCCCGAGCTCACCTTGTCTCCTTGACGGGTTTCCGACCTTCTACCTGAGAATTCGCGTTTGGAGATATAGCATGGCGTCTAAAGGGTCACAGTTTTCAAATTTACGAGAGACGAAATGTCACACTTTGCTCAGCGGTGGTCCAGTATTACCTTTACTATAGATAGAAATAGAGGCATACATCATTGCATAGCACCTGCTATGAGTCTCTTTGCAAGTTATGCACTGCTAGCTTTCGAGCAGCTGCTAAGGGCGGTGCGTAGGGGATTGCCAAATCTAACGGATGCACATTAGTGCTTGGCTTCCAAAGTGCTCTTGCAGACTTCCTTCCTTCGTAATCATCGAGCCTATCCAGACCCGGCCTGCCTCGACAGTGGCGGCTCCGAACTTGACGACGATGCAACCTCTTACATTGGCTGCTGACCACAAGATCTGGCCTTCGGTCTCATCTTTCTGCCTTTTAGCTCTCCACCTTTCCAACGGAGTCCTCTTGTCTTCCTCCTCTGCTCTTGCCTCGGCGCTTCGAAAGTCTCTTGCTCCCAGTCTGGGTAGCAATCCAAACTCTGAGAGGAAGAATTCTCCCAGAGACTTTGTCAGCGGACCTCGCAAGATCAGCGTGCCAAAAACCGCGAGGCCATGCATCGTGTCCCGTAGGCTCCTGATCTGTATGTGGCGTTGGTCTCGATTGAGCAGCACTGTATCTCTGACCAGCAAGCGGTCAGGGGCCACCTCCTTGCTGCCAGCGCGAAGCTTGGGCGAAACCCAAACCTCATTCCTCCCAGTCCATTTCGACAGGCTCCAGTTCTCTCCTCGAGCGGTGCGACCTTGGGTGACCCAGTCCAGCATACAGAGCGAGGATCGTGGTGCCAATGTGAAGATCTGAGTTTGCTCGTAGTTACTTCCCTCAAACGGCTGTACTGGGTCTGGTAGTAGACATAGCCCAGCCTCATTCGCTATGTGGACATCAAGGCTTTGACGAGTTATTGTGTCTGGATCTGACGCCTTGAATATCTTGGTGTGCCCTTGGGTGACAAGGCTTAGTCGTGAATTGGCCCGCACATCGACAGATAGATTGATGGTGTCTCCTCCGACAAGACCGCCCCCATAAGACAGTAGAAAGACGAGAGCACTCTTTTCCTCGGCCGTTCCAGAGGGAGAAATGAGCTTGAGGGGATACTGGTAGGTGACGGTCTCGAGCCCGGACCCGCCTTCGGGCAAGAGTCTTGCGACAATGCTGCCACCTCCCGCCGACGATGCAGAGGGCGGGAAGGGCGACTCCATGGGTCGGTCTTGTTGAGCGGGGAGAAAATGGTGTTCAGCTAAACGCCATGTCTTCGACTTTCAGCCCCGATGACATTAGAGGAAGAAGATGATGTGCCTCACAGCCTCCCCGGTCTGGTGTAAGTGAGTAGCTGTTATCAGCTGTTATCTCTTTGTGAATCGCCAGACCACTCAATGAGAATGCATTAGCCATTGTAATTAACCCATTAATTCCAGGTACCGATGACGAACTATGGGCAGGGGTCCAGCCCGAGTTCGCTAAAGTGCACTCTCTGCCCCGCTAAAATTTCTGGTCGCATACAATTCGAGTGCGCATTTTCACCTGCAAATTCGACAAACTAAAGTAAGCTTTCAGACGTTACTTCGTCGCCCACCCTTTGACTCATTCTGGCGCCCTTCTTTCCATCCAAACAGTCTATGATTGAAACGTAGACAAACATTGCCAGAATCACAAGACAGGGACACAGTTTCAATCATGCCTCCCAAGCGAGGCGGTAGAGCCGGCCGGGCTGGTCGCGCAGCTGCCCCGCGATCCGCCGCAGCAGCAGCAACCTCCTCGACCAGCGATGCCCAGTCCGCGACAACATCCCAGCCAGCCGCCGCCCCCTCAATCCCTGTCGAATCTTCATCACCACCGCCCGCATCAGCAACTACTGCGTCCAGCCGCGGTGCGAGCTCTACGGCTCGCGGCGCAAGCACAGCGACCCGCGGGCGGGGCGCCGCTCTCGGCATGAAGCTGAAGCCCAAGGTTGTCAAGAGAACAGAGGAGGAGCGTGCGGCTTTGGCGGCCAAGGAGGCCAAGAGGGTCAGCGAGCAGGTAGCAGAGGAAGCCAGGCAACGCGCGCGGGGCAATCGCTTCAGAGGCAGGGGTTTCAGAGGTGCCCGTGGCCGTGGACGAGGGGCTATGGGTAGGGGCGGTATGACACGGCCTATGGGTGTCCCCGACGGCCCTTTTTCGCTCCCTCCTGGCTCTCGTAAGTATTCCCCCCGATTGAGCTGCGCTTTGGCCACAGCTAACACGGGCCATTTTTATCAGTGTCACAAGGTGGTTCTCGAGGCAGCGGGTTTGGGGGTGGTGGTGGTGGTGGTGGTGGCAGCAGTGGTGGCGGTGGTTCTGGTTCAGGCGCAAGTCGCATCGGTGTCAAATCAGAGGGGGCCAAATTCGCTTCCAGCGACCACCACCAGGAGCGAGAAGGCCGACTCAATACCGACACGTTCGGCGGCTTCGACAACGAATTCGCAGACGACGTCAAGCAGGAGAGCAAACACGGTGCTCTCGCGATGAGGCAAAAGAAACAAATCTTGCCCATGGGCATAATCAGGCAAGAGCACAAGGATCCCGAGGTCATCGTTGCGACAACGGCAGAACTGGAAGCTCAGGAGCGAACTCTTGCGGAAGATTCAGACTCGGACCTCTTTGTTCAGGACGACCCGGCCGAAGAGACTGCTGCAGAAGACGGCGAAGAGATGAAAGAGGACAACGAAGTCTGGGCAGGAGCCCCTCAGAATCGCAGGATCAAGATCGAAGGCGAGGACGGCGAGCAGGAAGAAGTCACGGATATCTCGACACTAGCAGAAAAGCGCGAAGCTCGGGCCAAAAAAAGCAACCCAGAGCTCAAGGCAAAGCCGACCAAGGGCAAAGCCACCCAGACAATCAAGAAGAAGAAACCGGCGAAGAAGGAGCAGGAAGACCTAATCGCAGACGAGCGCCTTCAGGTTATGCTCAGTGAGCTCGGCACGCAAAGCGTCGAGAAGCCAGGAGGCGAAGTTGAGGATGGTCAGGACGGCGGTGAGGGCCAGACTCCGGCCGAGGCACCGCAATCAGACAACAAGGAGGGTCTGATATATCTCTTCCAATTCCCGCCCATCGTCCCGCCGCTACACACGGTCAAGCTGGACGACAAGAACCCGGTCAAAGAAGAGCCTACCGACGATGTTGTAATGCTTGATGACGTCGCAGAGAAAGATTCCTCGACTGTCGACCTCACGACTGGAGGCGACAAGGTCAAGAAAGAAGACGGCGCCGCCACTAGCAGCACCAATGACAGCCACGACATCGGCCAGGGCGGCTTCTTGGGCACACTCAACATCCGCAAGTCGGGCAAGGCCGAACTCAGCTGGGGCGGGCAGATCTTCGAAATGAGCCAGGGCATAGACACGCAGTTCTTGACGACGGTGGTTCTACTCGAGGAGGCGGACCGCAAGCCTAACGCGGAGAGCCTGGGCGGCAACCAGATGGCCGGCGAGGCGTACGGGCTGGGCAAGATCAGGGGCAAGTTTAACCTCGCGCCGGTCTTGGGCGATGAGGATGAGTGGATCGTCGACCCACAGGATTTGGAGATGGAGACCTAATCAAAAGGTTGGCAAGGGGTGCAGGGCGTACCCGCGAGTTCCTTCGATCGAGTTACGAGAGAGGGAAACGCTTTGAGCCGAACATGATCATTGTATGACTAGACACAACCATGGTGTACCGGAAACTGATTAGGCTAGCTAAGCTATGCCCTTTCCACAGAAAGGCATCAACAATTCAACGATAATACCCTACATTCCCATGTTGCCTCTCCTCGTGAACTCCGAAGAAACTCCTACATTCGAACCAGTGCGTTGCCAGACAGGATCCATTGCTCTAGTCCTTTCTCAAATAGTGTTCACGAGATGATGTGTACGAATCTAAGGTTTCTATTTCTACCTGCGTAGTAGCGTATAAGTCTTGCCTATAGCAGTGATGATAGTAGTACATTCGTCTAATAGCACATCGCGTTTCCCATTTCCATTACATAACAGTGGCCGTTGTATGCTGGGCCCCAAAAGGCCGTGGTATCATCCGAATCCCGAAACGCGACCCCCCTCTGCCAGATAAACTTCTGACACAAGAAACAAAATCATCAAGGCTTCCCGAGTTTACTTGGGTCGTTGTAAGCTCAGTACGCCCGACCAGAACGCCAGAAACACGCTGTGTATACGTTTATCTTTTCACCTCAATGCCCGCCCTCGTCGGCAAACGGATCGCGCTCCTTGAGCTTCTCACCGTGCCCGGTCCGGCCGTCGATCTGACTCCGGTCGTCGTCATGACCCTCAAGGTCCTCGGTATGTATGCTCGAGCGCCGACCCGCCGCTCTCGGCCCCTCGATGACGAAAACCTCGCTCTTTCCCGTCTTCGGCCCGCCCGTCGACGCCGACGCCTCGCTGCCCGAGTCCTCGGCGATCGTGCTGCCCCGCCGGGCGTCGTTGGGCGAGGGCGGTCTCGCGACGTCTTCTGACGACGAACCAACCTCGCGCTCGCGTATCGCAGCGGCCGCCGAGAAGCGCACCGACTGGCGCTGCTGCGACTCGCGCTTGTTGCTGATCACGGTCGACGTCGGCGACGGCGGCAGCGACCGCTCGAGGTAGAACTTGCGCAGGGCCTCCCGGTCCGTCGGCTTGGGAGCCGGCTTGTCGCCCGTCTCGAGGTCGATGAGCGTCAGGTCGCCCGGGCCGAAGCCGGGCATAGCCCCCGCGGGCCGCGAAGCGCTTTGCCTGTTGTTGTTCGTGCCGTTGCCGTATCGGCCGGCGCTCGGACGGCCTCCGCCGGAGCGCCCGTAGGTGGGGCCGCTCTTGCCTTCGTGCGAGGTGAAGCCCGGGAGGCGCAATTTGCGTAGCAGGGGTCGGATGGTGACCAGGCTGGCGGCCACAATGGCAACGCCCGGCTCGATGAGGGTCCATACCATGGCGTCAGTGCCTTGGACTATTAGATGGGCAAAGGTTAGCGTCCATGGTCTGAAGCGTCTCCCTCTCTCTGTGTGTCTCTCGCGGAGATGACTTACAGAGAATATCCTCAGTATCGTTCAGGTCAGACAAGAACTTGAGCCTGATTAGCGTAGCTATTGAAGCACTACACCACCATAATCAGTAAGCTTCTCAATCTCAGGGTATTCATAACCACTCGACATACAATATACCCAGCCCAAGAACGATGATGACGGTGATCTTGGCCTGTTTGGTCATCTGCACGCCCCAGATCATCGCAATGGGCAAGAGAGCGTAGAGCCAGTCCGACAGGATCGTCATGACACTGAGGGCGTACGCAGCGCTGACGATCTGGTCCGGCGTCACACACTTCTGGTTGGGTATGGTGAAGTCCCATTGCGCTTCCACAGGCTTGCACTGGAAGACATCCCAGAAGAAGGCCACGATGGACCAGACAGCGATGATACCCATGCTGATCCAGAGAATCCACTTATACCGCTTCGACGGCGCCAATCGCAAGAGGAACAGGGCGATGCTCAACTTGATGAACATCATGTTGGTGATATAAGTCGCGGTTGCAAGCGCTTGCCACTGTTCGTTTACATGCTACATTAGTACGTAACGTTCAAAAGGAGATGTGGACGTCGTACATACTTTTAGCGCCTTGATCTCACTCCTTTCGTCCAAAGCCTTGTTATGCCTGCCAATGCCTCGCATAACACCTTGGATGATGAAGGCACAGGAAAGAGTGAAGTTGATCTGCGAAACTCTTGTGTTGGTGAGTTGATTCTTGGTAAGATAGACGTGAATAGATCTCGTACCTGAGCCACCCACATGAACCAATCGTCTGACTGGAATCCATTGGTGAGCCTAGTCCGCACATATGTTCTGAGAGCCACAGAGAGCCAAGTGAGCACAAGAAAAGTCGCGGCAACGCCGATCAGAGAGCCGCCGTTGTACTGGCTCAGATCGACGGTGGCCATGCTGGCCAACCGGTCGAGAGACGAAGAAAGTGAGGATATCACCAATCACTCCGGATAGCCAAGTCTGTCAGGCAGGAAGGGGGAGAAGAAAGGAAAGAAAGAGAACGGCGAGATATGACAGAGACTAACATAGTAATGGCGCAATAGAAGGCCCCCCGAAAGGACGGCCAAGAGACTACGGAGGGGATGGATAGACTACTTCATAACGAGTTCCTCTGAAGTGGAGCAGACTTCTGCAGGAACCACGTTTTGATGGACAGTAGTGTGGCCTCCAAGGATGGCTTGGCACCTCCATGAATCGGGAACAACCCTGCAGTATGGGTAATATTGTCTGCATGCACAGTACATACCTATGTACACGAAGAGGACCTACCCAAGGTTGTGTCAACGGCCGCTCAAGGAGCCCGGACACACCAGTCAACCAGGATGACAAGTGGATTTGTCAGATGCAGGGCCCGTGGAGGTCGACTCCAGAATGGGGGGCTTGCTGAGTGCCGTTGTTTGCGAGATTACAACAATATGTGTGTGTGCTCCGTACGTGACTAGAGTTACAGCCGATGATTGAGAGGGCTTACAAGACGACGGCTCACAGGACAATTCTCCTCTTCGGGCCTAGACAGCCCGTCCCGCGTCAGATGCTAAAGAAGCGGTAATTTTGTTAAAGGGAAAAAAACTAGACCTCGATCTATGACGGCCAGCTCAAATGAGCAGATCTTTCAACGCTCGCACCCGGTAAATGCATAGGTATCCCACTGGTGGTCTCGGTATGCCCCGATGTTATTGGCAGTCCTGCGATGAGGGTTTATCTGCCGTATCATTATACGTAGTCAAGGAGATGACGGCGCATCGGATTCACCTGGCCTGTTGGAGGGGAAGGTCATTACCGGTGTGAATTGCATTTGCTACACTTAGTCAGAATACTTGGTCTGTTCTCCTCTTTCAGATGACTTTTTTTGCATCAGAAGGGAGATATGAGACGACAGAAGATGCCCATGTTCGTCCGCAGTGGGCAAGATGCCTGCCTACGAAGTACCTGGACAGTCGGGATTATCAGCGATCGCCTCGAGTCAGAAACACGGGCGACCCGCAGCCGACAGGGCTGGTACTGACTGGGGCCAGTAGCGTTAGCCTATCTGCAGGGGTACTACGGTGAGGGGGGCGGCCGATCTTCAGGGCAGTACCTATGTGTGTACCTACAGAATAGGTATGCTGTTGCGATCTCGTCGTATTCCGAAATGCGTACTTTTGCAGCCTCTACGGAGGCATGACAGCGACTTGTCTGCTTATCCAAGTAGTGATGAGCCGGTTCGACGGCACGCGACTCACGTTGTTCCATCTGTCGGGAGCGAGAGAATCAAATACTCGCTGCTGGACCGATTCCTTCACTTGCTGCCCCACGGTCCAAGACCCGGCATGAGGAGGAGGCGCTCATGGTTGACAGTAAACGGTTAACCGAGGGCAGATGTCGAGATGTGTGTTGCAGCATTGTGATCCTTATGAGCAGGAATCTCCACCGTCGCATGGCGTCAGGGTTCCAAGGAGGATATCGCTGCGCTGGATTCGCTGGAAGTCGTGACGACGATATGATTCTAGGGACGGGGGCGTTTCATCCTTTCAGCTCGTGGGTCTCCACCATCAGCCTAGGATGTCGCGTTGATGCGACGAAAATCCCAGGAAGCTTGGACCCCTGATCGGCTTCATTGGGTCGAGCCCGGGCGATGATAAGCTGGTAGAAGACTGGACTTCTATTCCAAATTGGTTCGGGTCACAGCATAGACTGAGAACAATGATGATGTAACTGATGCCGCCAACAGTGACTTGTCGGTAGGCGTGTCTCAGTCGTAGACAGACCCAACGCCCTCAAGGAACGGAAAGCGACCGGATGCCAATTGCTCCCAATCGAGAGCCTGGCAAGGATGTGTGACACCATGGCTCCTCGAGGAATCCCAGTAAGTACTTCGCTGTGCTTGAAACGACGGGGAACCTCAGTCATTAACCCCATCCATGCAAATCTCTTGGGAGGAGCCAGGAGATAGCGTGCGCAGAGCTTGGCTATTTTCTTACATAGCGGGAACAGCAATGCGCTCCTTCTAAGCCCTAAACCCAGACCAGAACGTACTGCGTAATGTACATGTTATGCTCCATAAGGTGCCCCAGTACGGGTCAACGACGAGCCGAACGGTCGTCAATAGCCATCGAGGTAGTCGTCCTCCGGGTACGTCCCTGAAGGCGCACCCAGTGAGGAAATGGTAGGCGAAAGTCCACATCACCTAGACGCCGAGATGGCTAGACCGCGAGATGGCTAGACCGCACGCGCATGTCCTGTTCTGTTGATTGGTTCGTCCAGTAGGCAGGCAGCTGGAAAGAAGCCTTGCGCTTTGACCCTCGAATGGCTTGCAAATAGTACGATGGGCCAAGAGAATGGTCAAGAAGCACAGCCTTCTTTCGCAGGTACCGGTCTTGATGGAGGGCTGGGTCGAATTGAATGAAACCTCGAGCCACCGGGTATGCATCGTTAGCGTTCCCCGACAGGCCCGGGTGTGTGGTCGTGTCTGTGCTTGGGCTTGACAGCAACCATCCCCTAGCGAGACCATGCCTGCCATGTTCCGAACCAATCGGTTTGGTAGCAAGGGTCGCCCAAAGGATCGGCACGGTAGGACGGGTCAAGGAGTGCTGACGGCATGCTAACCGCAACAGTGACCATCATGCCAATCCGGTGCTGAACACGGGCATTATTAGCATCGTTTGCTTCTTATAGCCTAGGTGTGATAATGATGATGATCGCAAACGACGCAAGCCTTCGCTGCAGAATACCTAAGCGACAAATAATTATTTGCTTCGTACGGAGTAGAGTAGCATTCGGCAGCCCGTTGGAGGGGGCAGACAAAAGGGTATGAAATGAAAAAGGGGGCTCTCACGGAATGAAACAATTGAATTGCTTGTCACCAACACATGTGCCGCCGTCAGTGTCAATGCTTCCGAATGCATGCCAAGCACAGGGCTGACCAATTGACATGCACATGCCGCAGTTCCTGAGCTTGAAACACTGTGCCTCTCGACTGGACCTCACATGAAGCTGACTGCCAACTTGCTCTGCAGCAGGTACGGAGTAACTTGCAGTGGGTGATGATTTGATGCCCACTGACTGGTCTTGGAATCGCACCTGCATCTTGGGGGATTCTTCAATAACAATGTCTGGTTGCATTGATAAGGTAGCTGGGGCATCAATTGAACTGCAAGAGATCACTCGAGTACCACTGCCTCAGGTTCTAGATATGTACGGAGTAAAATCCGGCATTGCAACCCCAGGTAGAGGGGAAACAGCGGAAGAGGACAGAAGGTGGGGACCGCCTCTTACCCGCTTTCTCGGCCGTCGCACGGGCGGTTACCAGCGGTGGTGACATACCGGACCCGGGCGGCGCCTCACTTCAACCTCCAGTCCTCTCTCATAGTGTACATCATCACTACGAATGAAAGATTCAACGAGCGACGACTCGCACAACCTGAGAGACACATAATATTTAACTTGCCCTGACTTCGGTTGCATCAAGAAATACTAAGCTGCTGTGACTTTTAGCAGACAGTTTAATCGCAACAAATCTAAAACATCATATCACGCGATTGCTTGAGAAGCACCCTTTCGCCACCATGGCCGACGACACCCTGAGATACACTGAGCACGCCTACGGGACAGACAATGCCCTCCAGACCCTCGGAATCTGGGAGTTTCCCGAGCACGTGGCGTCTGCAGCACCAACAGACAGTCCGGACGAAGGCGACAAGTACTGGTTTATGTAAGTTGCCCGGCCTGCTGTGTCACCACACATACCGATGATCACTAGACAATCAACTGTTTCTGACGCCCGTCTGCTCCAGATACATCCATGGCGGTGCCTGGCGCGATCCCCGCTGTCTAAGTATGTGATGCGCCTGGTGCTGGATGTCCCATCATAAGGATCGGTTACTGACATAATTACCTCTTTGTTCCCCGTTCCCAGTGGACACAGCTCTCCCCACCATCAACCGTCTATTATCCCTAGACTCTCCCATTCCGCAATCCCGCATCGCCGGCTTCGCTACCATCAACTACCGCCTCACCTCCCACCCGGATTTCCCACAGGATCCGGAGCGCGTCCCCGCCCACGATTTCCGCAACGCACGCCACCCAGACCACATCCATGACGTGCGCGCGGCCCTCGCCTACCTGCGCCGTCTGGATGTCGGCATCAACGACGGCACCTATGTGCTGACCGGCCACTCGTGCGGCGCCACCCTGGCCTTCCAGGTCCTCATGGGCCACGATGCGCTGCGCACCAGCCCTTCCGCGCCCGCGACGCCGGGCCGCCCTGACGACGGCGTGCCACTACCGGCCGCCATCGTCGGTGTCCAGGGCCTATACGACCTGGCCGGCGCCAACGAGCGGTGCGGCGGCGGCCTGCAGTCCATCTCCGAGGGGGCCTACGGGCCGGACAGGGACCTCTGGCGGGCTCTCGCGCCCGGCCTGTGGCGTGGCTACCGCGACGCCTTTGGCGACGTGGTGAAGCTGGCCGTGGTGGCGCAGTCGCCCGAGGACGAGCTGGTCGACACGGGCGAGTGCGACACGATGGAGCGCGCGCTGCGCGAGAGCGGCGTGCGTACTCTGGCTTTCCGGGACCTGAGGGGCCGACACGACGAGGTGAGGGAGGACGGGCGGCATATTGCGCGGGTGCTAGGGCAGACTTTGGAGGAGCTTGATCGACTTCGGAGGTAGAGGGCGAGCACATGGTTTTTTTGGGGGTCTTTCATATTGGCAAGGAGTCTCGATGAGGTGTGAAAGGAAAAGTTCATATTAGTTGTAATAGGGGGGTGATTAATCGTAAATGCGCCTGCTATCAGACGCAACCTACATTCTATCTAGCAGGGAATGAATGCCTGAGCCAAATGCTAACTATCTCAGTCAAAAGGGGTTTTCGTATGTGAGATATAAAGCAGATCTGTGTGTCCAAGTGTACCCGTGAAAGCAAAACTTTTCTTGAAACAACTCCTTGCAAGCCGAAAGAATTCCCAAAACTGAAAGAGCGAAAGAACAAATCGCAGTCATGAACGTCGTGAGAATAGTGAACCCCAAATCCTGCTCCCTTTTATCCCAGACCGAAACTTTTGTCTTTCCCCAATTCCAAAACTTTTCGTAAGACCAATGCAATCTTCGCTAATTGCAAGACCATCATAAATGGTTAAGTGAGTAAACACTCGAACCAGACATTCAAACAGACAGAACGAATTTGTCACCGTCCTCAAATTTTAACCCACAGCTTCCGTCCCGTGAGCTTCAGACGAGAGCCCACCATGACGACAGCCGAGAGGAGGATCACCGCCGCCGCCCAGGCCTGCGCCCCGATGTACGCGCCCCCGGAGCCCTGCAGGATCGCGCTGGCCGTCGGCGGGCCCGCCAGCGCGGCAAAGGCGGCGATGGTGCAGACCATGCCGAACCGCACGCCGACCTTGGCCGGGTCCCGGGTCAGCGCCACCACGCTGCCCGGGTATATGCCCTGGGTGGCGCCCGTGCCGAAGCCGAACAGCACGGCGAACGCGTAGAGCGCCGGGGCCGTCGAGGCGCCCATCCAGATGAAGTGGGTGGCGCCGAAGAAGACGATGGACAGCACAAAGGTGTTGACGGCGCCGAGGTAGTAGTCGGCGACGAAGCCGATGGCGAGGCGGACGGGGATGCCGGCGGCGGTAGAGATGATGAGTATCGAGGAGGACGAGGTGTAGGAAAAGTGCAGGACGTCTTGAGCATAGGTGCCGAACTGTGTGGTGACCGCGAATTAGTACCAGTGGCTTGCATCACCTGGTCAGGGGCCACAGGGGAGCAGGAGGAGATACTTACATAATAGAAAGCAAAGTAAGCAGCCCAGTAAAACAAGAAGCTGGCGACAGCAAAGAGGCTGTAGGGGAGCTCCTTGAAGGCAGCCCAATCGACCAAAGGATCTTTTTCTCCCGACTTGTCTTGTACGGGACGAGGTCGGAGGAGGACGTAGGCGTTGACCAGCAGCACAAACGCCACAAGCGCTGCGCAGCGGACGGCCCATGCAAAGCCAATCTTGGGCATGAGGTACTGCACGATGGCAGGGAAAATGGCACTGCCCACGCTCGTTCCCATAGTGGACATGGACAACGCGATGGATCGCTTTGTGTCGAAGTGGGAGCTGATAGAAGGGACGGAGACGGCCGCCATGAGACCCAGTCCGAGGCCAGTGCATATGCCCTGGGCAAGCATAACTTGCCAGAACTGGGTGCAGAAACTGGTAGCCAGTGTTCCCAAGACGGCCAGGGTAGCGCCAGCAAGCAGGGTGGACTTTGCATATCCCGCGTCAGAAAGCCGTCCCGAGATGGTGCACATGAAGTAAGCTAAGAAGATCTGGATAGATCCTATCCAGGGCACCGCAGTCGCGTCCATGCCAACGCTGCTGATATAGTACTGCTGGTAAACACCAAACATGGTTGGGAAGCCCCAGGTGACAGCGTTGGTCAGGAAGCCGGCAGCGACCTGAGCCCACGCAACGAAGCCACCATCTGGGGCCACGAACTCGGGGGCATCTAGCTGTGCTGGAGGTGGAGGAGGGGCGGTATGAATGGAGGCAAGTGAATCATTGGAATCATATTTGACACTGTAGACAGTGACAACACAAGAATCAGCGGCTTTGGGGAACTTCTCAATATCGCCAACAGTAGCCATACCGAGGCAGGGACAAGAACTCTTTGAGGAGGATTTGGGAGGATATATGTATTAAGATTAGGGTTATAGCGAAGATCAAAAAGCAAGAAAGACTGTTATTGAGATACTGAAGTTGATGAAGATGCTGCTCCAGATGAATGGGAGAACGCAGCGTTGAGGTCGCCTTTTATCGTTTGGCCAAAAGTCCCCTCCGTGTCAAACCTGGACGATGGACGTCCGTTAACGGAATCATCTAGTGATGGGGAGACGGACCGACCACGTCTCGTTTCCCATCTCCCTCCCACCCTGATGCACCAACACCTGAAAACTCAGACATCAACGAGGCCGGCGGGGATGCAACTAGACCCAGTGTGCACAAAACGGCCCCCAGAACCATCGTGAGTCGATGCGGTGTGATGAGTCGTCCGCATTGTTTGTGGGCATCGTGCGGGTTCACGATGTGGGCGCGGGAATGCAATAGTGTCGGTTGCGACATTGGTGAGTGTGCTCTAGCTCATGGCCATGACAATTTTCATGTCACGAGCAATCCAACCTTGATGGAAGAAGATCCATTTCGCATCCTATCGGCTGAGCACTTGCTGGAGCCGGGAGGGATTACTGAAAAGGAATGTGCGAGTATCGTGAGCATCGTGAGTCCCGCCCTGTCTGAGAGGTGCCACGACGCCGGCAAGGGGTTGCAGTCCAGACTCTCCGAGGGTTCATAGACGCACCATCCGGATGGTCACCGACTTGGGGCCCGAAGAATGGATTGTTGCCATGGCTGAAATTTTTCAAGCGCGGTGATGCCCGTGGCATTGAGCCGCCATCTGAGTGGCAGCAGATGCGCTAGCTGACATTCAGCTCCACCAGGTATCCACGATACCGAAGTCCAGACCGGGAGCGATGACAGCACGTTTCACTGGCGCTACTGTGGGCTATCACGAGGTGTATTGCCGGGGAGGTTGGCCGGCTGGACAGATCAGGGGCACCAAGGGTCCTGCAGGGCAGTTGGATCTGTCCCTCCACAACATTGCTGCCCCTCGCGAATAAAATTAGTCATGTCGCCAACCTACCATCGAATCATCCACACCTCCGTTATCGCGATTCCAAGTCCGAAACACGCAAGCTCTCTCCATTTTTGCCATTCCGAGACAAGGTTGACGGGGTTTGAAGGGGTCTGGTTGACGGGGACAGTCTGGCCAGAAACTATCGTGAAAGATGGGGTCGACTTGTCAGGCACTGATGCTGCAGCAATGCGCTGAGACTCCGGCCCTCCCAGAGCAGGTCGTCAACCTGGCTTTGCACATAGAGACCATATGCAAAAGTTGCGAGCAGGGGCTCAGCAATTTCGCAGTATCCAGGAACACATGGACTTGCCCGGAGACTGGATCTCCCTTTGCCGTCAAAAGCGTGTGATTTTGGCAGCCCGAGGCCCTCGAGAGGCGAAGAGGGTGGAGGGGGAGGGGATGATAAAAGGATGGGAAAGAGGGAAGGATGGGGAAGTGGAAATTTTATGAGTGAAGTACCTTTGTACCTACCCCTGTCAGCTCGTGCAGGCGAGGTCACGTTTTTGAGCACGTCCTGGGGACCGCGGGAGAGTGGATTGGCCCGTGCACCCCTGCCAGGCCATCGGGTACGTACCTACCCAAATAGGTGCAATGGTGGAAAATCATTAACGCGGGCACGCGTGAGTGACGTAAACCTTTCCAAATTTGGAAATTGAGGGGTTCTCGCTCTTTCTTCAACTTTACCCCACCAAAAGGAGACATACCGAAAATAACGGCCCCGCAGTAGCAGATGCCGCCTCGGATAAGGCTAGTCCTATCATGTACTAGTGGATAAGTTTAAGTTGGACTTCACGCCATTGCCGGGACGGCTAGTTTCGAAGTCAGAATAACGGCAGCATCGATTATTCCGCCGTGGGACCAATCCAGCATAATTGCATGCAATCTTTGCGCCAGGTTGCGTGCTATGGGGTTTGGGGGAAGGGAGGAGGACCGCAGACTTCATTCTATTCAATGTGCATATTCTATTGAGCCTTAATGTCTTCTGTCCTCCTGGTAAGTTAAGGTATAATTCATGAGGCGAAATCATGACCAAGTTTATCTCTGGATCAGCTCCTTGTAAGGTTCATCAACGTGTATCAGCGTGTCGTGAATAAGCGGTAGAACCGATACCAAGGTGACGATGGTCGACGGGAATGATGTGTCGCGGCGGTGTCAGTCAACCATGGTCTATGCCGACAACGGACGCACTACCTGCGGTCTCGTCACCCGGCTCGGGGTTCGTCCAGATCGAGCATGCAGCAAGCATCGTGAAGTGGGCCGCCAAGCTCACAATGGCAAAGCCACCATCTTTTGAAATGCATCCTTCTCATCAATTGCCCCATCGTCGAATGTTATGGTATCATATCCCATTATGTCCTCATGTTTGCACCACTTTACAAGGCACAGAATTTGGAATATGAGGAAGTAAGCTCCATGAGCCGGCCCCTCTAAAACACGTCACAAATTCAAGGCCTTGTTCACGACGCTCATGCACAGAGAGAGCCAAGAGCCTCTCAATCGATTTTGAACCAATCAATTTCATCTCGACTGCTTTCGCGAAATACAATTTGACAATCGAAACAGACCAAGTTGAAATACTAACAGCAACCAATCGGAGGCAGGCGGATGACCAGACAGGCAATCGCTGACGATTTCTCAGACCAAAACAGTAAGGAGACAGTAGGAAGCATGATAAGCAAATCCAGGTACCGAAGTCAACCTTTTCAATCCAGAGAGGCCGCCTCTTTTCCCCACCGCTCAGTGTATTGCGTACTTTCACACCGTGAACTCTTGTAGGTAAATTTGATTTCTTGCGCTCTGTGGGCCACGAAACACACAGCATGCAGACAATCCCTGTTGTACTGCAAAGTTCTTAAAACAGTCCTTCATTTTTTCTTCTCGATTTCTCCGATTTGCCATTTGTACATGGCCATGTTGGGGTTCTCGATGTTCGAGACGCGCCTCTGGTGTGTGAACATCTTGACAAGGGAGCTCCATCGTCACCGAGAGGCATTCCGTTGCCTGCAAATCGTGAAACGAATACCAAAGAGCTCAAAACAGAGAGACAAAAATTCATATACCTATTCTCCACGAACGCCTTGTCCAGTTTTCCACCACCCATAAATCTCTATAAAGGAGTGGATAACGGCTTGTTCCTTGCGGCCGTCTTCATTACTTCCCACCGTATAACACCAAGCCAATCTGGAAGGCAATAACAAAAGACAGATACAAAGGAGACGCAGCCAAGATAAGCAATCAAACAACAGAGGGAGATTTGGTGAGTATTGTCTCACCCCATTCCCGGTCAGATAGGTGTAGGTTGGAGCCATGTGCCCTTGCTCCCGCGAAGGCACCATCTGACTGGGCGGGGAACCGACTGATGCCAGTAGAGGCAGTGAGGCTCCAAGGCGGAGCAGGCTTCCTGGGGGAATGGAAGGCCGCAGGCTGTTCTCATCATATTGGATGTGCTGTATCGGACGTCAACGCGACGGATCGATGACAGCCTGGCGTGTTCTACCTCTTTCGCTTCTTGCTCTTATCACCGTTCATCACCGGAAAGCTGGGCACAGCAGGAGCAGCAGCAATCGGAGCGGCAGGAAGAAGCGCAGGCTGAACAGGAGCGTCCTCTTTCTTGATGGGGACACCCATGTGGCGTCCATAACGTCCCTTTCGGCCATTGCCCTCATCCTCGCTGATGCAGAGCTCAGCAGGGATTCCAGCATCCTTGCAACGGCCGCAGGGTCGCTGGCGATCACATCCCTTCTTACTCTTACGGCAGCGCTGGCAGCGCGGCTTGGTGGAAAGATCAGGTTGGTCATCTTCGCCTATGGTCCCGGACAAGCCGGTACTAGACACGATCGATGGCTTGCGAGATGCAGGCAGGGAGTTGGGCGACATAGGGCCGCTCGGAGCCGGCCCTGCCTTCTTGGTCTTGGGTACCCCAGCCATCTGCTTGGGTTTGCTTGACTTAGGCTTAGGCTTAGCGCTTGCCAGCTGCGTGCGTGGCTTGATTGCATTTGGCATGTTGATCTTGGCCTTTTTGTGATGCATAGAGCCATCTTCATAGTCGGCGTCGTCGCCACTCACTTCGGCAGTGCCACTAGAAGGTATAAAGTGGCTCTCGGTTGTCTGGTAGACGCCCTGACTGAGACCACTCGAGTCGAGCTTTTGCCTCCGCGCAGGAGGGAGCTCGTCCTCGCTCTCGCTCTCCTCCTCGCTGGTGGCTCCGGTCGAGGAAGCCGCATCAGCCTTGCCACTAAATGTATCATCCTGCGTGGAAGCTGAGTTCCTGCCGTGAGATATGTTGGAAATGTCGCCCAGTCTCATGAGCTGCATCGCAACGTCTTTGTCCTCCTCCGACATGCAGCTGCCAACAGTCGGGTCTGGTGTGGGGAGAACACCTCCACCGGCACCATTGGGGGCGCCGGGGTACTGGATGCTAGCCCGAGTCCGACGGCCATCGGCTAGAGGAGTGACATAGCCGCCCGAGCCAGGCGCATGATTATAGGACTGAGGCGATACGATGGGCCGGGGGTTGATAAAAGGGTTGGCACCCGGGTGAACAAAAGGGAGGGAGGCTCGATGGTGGTGCTCAATACGGCGAGCCGGAGACACGGAGGGGTTGGAAGTAGCCGCAGGCATTTGTGGAGGAGCAAACAACGGCAGCTCCTGTCAACCAGCGAAGAGGCATTAACATTCTGTTGAGCACGAATGAAAGGGGATATTTGTTAGCACATACCGAACTCTCGAACTTGGCCCGCTTGCGGCGGCCACCCTCAACGATGTTCTCAACGCTAATCTCAGTATTGCCAATCTGCTCCTTGCTCTTTCCAGACGCAGAGCCAGGCGCACCGTCTCCGCTGCTGTAACCATTCATGCTGTCACTACAAGCATCCGGGTGCTTGACGGATCTTGACCTGCTCTTGGAATTTGTGCTCGTGGATGTGCTCCGTCTGCCACGGGCGCCGTTGGGTGAAGGGCTGCGCCTCCGTGAATTCCTCGAAGCGGGCCTGGAGATCATCTGACCATACTGTTGAGGAGCCTGCATTGAGTAGGCATCCCCATTCACGAATGCTTGCGCACCGACAGGAGGCGAGTGGTATGCATGTGCGCCAAAGGCCCCGGCGACGGAGGTAGGTTCCTCAGTCACCCTGACGCAGACCTTCATCTGGTCTTGAAAGTTCTCGTACCGGGCGATCAGAGTATTGCCTGATAGATCCTCAAAACTCACGCCCTTGGAGCAGGTCGGACTTGAGTATAGACCGTAAAAGTTCTTGACGGTGGTGACAATGGACTCTGTGGTGTCATGGGGGTAAATGCCAACACGCATTGGGAGGCGCGCCCGATATTGGGGCGATTCGTTAGAGATCAGCTCAAAACAGACGTGTTTGGGCTTGGATCTGGGGGAGTGAACGGGCCCGAAGGCATGCGCCGTCTCTGTAGTAGGAGAATATTCCATGTCGCTGTCGCGAGGGGTGGGAATGGCGGTGGAAGATGTGTTGTTGGGGAGAGGAGTTTGACTGGGAGTGTGACGGGACTGGGCGCCCGTTGCGTCCGGTTGAAAAAGATCGATTGAAGAGGCAGCCGTGACCAAACTCAAAAATTCCATCACACAAGATAAGTCTTGCGACAGTGAACTCGAGTAGACTCTCGTCAATTGGAGATGTATGCTGGCCTTGAGAAGGCTGGAGCAGCGGCCGCGCGGTCGATGGAAGGACGGGTGGGTTGTCGGTCAGGATTTGCTCGGTCACCGCCGAACGACGGCTGCGAGATGAGCCCTGTATGGAGAAAGCAAAGTCGACGAGTGACGATATTTCAAAAACTGGTAATATGGGAAGTGCTATTAGCCATTTGTACGCTTTGCAAGACATGTTTCGAGATCTAGAGTCGGGATGGGCTGGGTTGGTCCCAATTGCGCTCACTGTTACGCCGTATGGCTCGTGGAGGGCGCACCGTCTTCGTCATTTTACCATGACAGCAAAGCAGACGGGGAGGCCGGGGAAAATGACAAAACGGATGTGATAGTCGAATCGCGAAGGACAAAGGTATAGGATAGACTTACTATAAAGGAAGGAAAGGGATTGCTGGATCGAGAGATGGCTGCGATCCGGGTTTCTCCTCACGCACAACCAAGCCGAATCTGCGACGAGGACCGGATTAGTAGAGAACAGAGCGACCACAGCGTGGGATGAAGAGGGATCGACTCTGGATGCCTGGAGAGGGTTCAAAGATGGCGGGAGCGACTTACCGGAAGGATTTGGTGTTGTTTGATGGTCCTGATCGAACAATTCGGAGGTTGTGGGAAGAAGAGGAGAAATCGCAGCGAGGATGATAGGTTTTGACTGAGAGACATTCATTGGCTTGCGCAAAAACCGCATGCACCGCACCGCAACGCACCAGTGCACCGCACCGCACCACACCCAGACCGACCAGCGCCAGTTCAAGCACCACCACTTTTTCCAGGTAAAGTAACCTGCATAAAAGTGACCACAATGTCTCCGCCCCTGCTACACTCTTTTGGAAGACGAGTTCTTATCGTTCGTGATTCACTGAAGTAATGGTGCTTTTCCTTTTTATTTCTCTTTCTACTTCTTTTTTCTCCTCCTTGTATTCGTATCAGTTCGAGCCGTTTGCGCATTCACAATGGTCCATGCTGGAGGTACCTTATGCAGCATGCACGGTTATGCCGTGGGTGGTCTCATGCGGGGAGGGAGTCCACCAAAAGCAAGTGGCCTAGGGCGTTGAAAGAGCCTGTCTACACTGCTGAAAGGGCTGGTGTCAGGCCAGTGTCACAGGGCACCTTTCTCTCTCCAACCACTTCAGGTTTCTTCGCGCAAGGACGGACCAAAATCAAACCATCACTTCGCACTCTTGATAATTCACCAACCTACCTACCTAGGTAGCTATGTACCTAGGTACCCATGTCCAACCACCAGCCAAGCACCCACAGACGATTGCGACTCGTAAGGAAGTTCCAAGGTTGCTTCCAATGCGCAAAAGGTACCTAGGTATTCACAACGGTCGTGGGTTTAGAACTCACAGCCACTGGTTTTCCAAGTGCTCCGTCACAAGTATCTATGCTGCAGAATAAGGGTGGCATGTAGCTGTAGATTTGCTGCACAAATCTCGTAGGGAACCATGGTGTACAAGGATACCAGCTTCAGATTCTCGATGCGCCGCTCTCAATGTAAAGTAGTCGAGTTATGTCGCGCCCACATCGAGATGACACTCGGGTAGCTCTAGGCAGGCCCCTAGAGACCCAATACCGCTTTGTCTTGGATCTGCACCTGGACAGGCGCAAAGTTACGCTGACTCGAGCTCGAGGGCAGACAATCCTTTGACGCCGACTGTGTTTGGCTGTCCGGCTCAACCGCCCCAGACAGACCGTCTATTCTGGCCAAGGACCCATTCTTGATCTAGGATGGCGAACTAGCTGCGCTGCCGAAAGTCTGCGCTCGCTCGCTGTACCCACTCACCTGACAGGATCAGGTCAACTGCTCGACAGTACCACCTTGGCCGCCCTCCCCGTCACCAAATGCAGAGACCTAGAAAGCACTCAGGTCCGTGATGCCTCGTATGGCAACTAGGATGGTGATGGGATTGGCCAGGGAGACAAGAGGGTTTTTTCCCCAGTGGATGTTTGGGCCTGGGACCCGCGGCCACCAAGGTCTTGGACAAGAGCGCGCCAGCGGATATGAATGACCGCTTTGCGACAAACCATGCGGTGCACATGAGGTGCACCTTGTGGGCGAGCTACGACAGCGGTCAACCAATGGTCATGTTGTCTACGGGTAGGCCAGCCCAGAGGATGGCAGGGATCTGCTGCCAATGTGTCTGGACCCAAAGAGGGGAAGGCCAGGCTGGAAAGCAAGAGTTCCTCGGGAATGCTGGGCACATGAGAAAGACAAGATGAGATAATGCGCAAGTTTAGGCGCTGGATAACCCGGCTGAGATTGGACACGACGACTCGATTTTCCCATCCGTCCCCATCCATCAGCCGTCGCGATGAGAAGCAAGCAGCGCCACCGCGAGAAAGAGGTGACGGAGGACCCACCTGGTTAACCTTTTGAAGATGGCCCGGGGATGGCAGAGCTGCAGATAATGCCTTGCACACCACACACTCACGCACACACACACCACACGCACCCAATAGCCAATGGGGCTGGACGGATCGCATCGATCGGCGCAAACAGAAGATTGGGCCGGGCGGTGTTTCATCAATGCCACTGAGAGGCCAAAGGGGCCTCAGGTACGAATACTAACTCTAGGCGACTGTAAAAACGTCCGTAGTTGGACAGTACGTAATGTCATTGCAAGCTCGTGCTGTGAATTGGAAGCAGACAGGCGCAATGTCGCAGGCGCCAACTCATTTGGCTGGGCGAGATGAGAAGTGGCAGGGAGTGTCGCAACCAAGAATAGATCCCCGACAAGGCTCGAGCTCTGATCAGTCTATCTTCATTTCCTCGGGCTAGACAAGCAACTCGGAGGTCTCTAAAGAGGTCTTCTAAACACTGTCGTTGGAGAGCAAGACCTTGGCCGCATGTGCTGTCCTCGGCACTAACCGCATAATCAAACCGCGCAGTGCGCCGACCATTCCGGCGAACTGCCTAGGCAGTCTAGACACCTTTATCTTTTCTGTTTTGGGATGTTTGCACGCTCTTAACCTGTCGAGAGCAATGGTGCCATGCCCCGTCCGCTTGTCGCAGAGTAATTGACTTGGGCGCGCGGCACTTGCGACATTCACAAATGCGGAGCAGGGCCAGCTGGAACGAACCGTTGAAGTTCATGCGCCGTGAAGCAGAAGCGGCCGGGCACAGGTCGCCTCGTGCCACAACACCACACACCATCGCGGCGAGCCTTTTGGATCCTGAATTCCGGTGCTTGCTGTGCTCTTTTCATCTCATAGACGGCGACTCAGGACCATGTAACGAGAATGTGGCTCTGGAGCAGGTGATTCCTGTCGAGACACCCCGTCCAGGCCATCCAAGCTATCCGCTATCCCATCCTGCTCGGTGGGGTTGCTACACCCTGCCTTTTGCCGATTAAAAAGTGGCCACCCAAGCAGGATCGACGACGACTGGCACCACACCGATGATTTGATCCACCTGGCTCGCAATGGCATGCAAAGAGTGGCAGCGTGTCCACCATCGGAGATGTCTCTAAGACACCGGCACAACTCCTTCGACATCATCACCTCATTGCCTCTCACTCTATAGATCCAGGTTGCGATGCGACCTACGGATGTAGGTAAATTCTCGGTATAGAAGGTCGAGAGCAGGAGGTTGGTGATGGGGACATTTAAGTGTTGATCGGAGCGGATGGGTGCGCATCCCCAGTCTCTGTGTTCCGCCCGTCGTGATTACTTACGCAAGACAGATTAGGATGGAAGTGTGTGTGTGTGTGTGTGTGTGTGTGTGTGTGTGTGTTTGTATTCGTGCGCCTCTGTATGCATTCTCGGATATTCGACATACCTCGTCTCGCCTTCCCGACAAGCCACCCACACGTTCCTCATGCCGGTCGTGCTAGTCCAGGCAAAAGGAACACAATTGCACAATGCAGGTATAGGGCAACCGTGATTCTGACGACCTGACTCTGACGTGCTCGACAATCCCCGTAGGGGAGGAAAGCGGCCAGAGCTACTTAACCAAGACAACTACGAGCCTCCCCATGCGTATGCGCGCCTCAACTTGTTCAGAGCGAAGAAGCGGCGATCAAATGGCCGACAGATTGATCTTGAACGTGATCGTGTCAGGAGTGCTTTTGGGCGCAAAAGCAGACCAAATCATGGTGTCGCAGAGTGCTCTGAAGCATGGAATGCGCTGGGCATCTTACTGGCTGGCGTCAACGGTCGCAAAAGCTGGCCGTCTGTTCTAGGACTCGCCCAAAACCACTGAAAAACACGCAGACACGTCAATACGCAAACACCACACCCAATCGCGGTCTGGTCTCGACCCAGGGCTCCCTTCAGCTTTGATTACCTGACTTCCATGGCAAGAGCCTGGAGTTACAAAAGTTGCGCTCGAGTTCAAGTGTCCCAAAACGAGGGGTGTTCAGACGGAGCCCGCCACTTCCAGTGGCAGCAACATGCCGGGTATGGCGCGGGTAATTGGTTCACGTGACTACGTGAGAACTTGGCGATGTTGACAAACGACGTGAACGCGCAGGAGCATCAAGTAGACAGTAGAGCATAACGCAACCCTCGAAGCAAACGAGGCCCGGAAAAAGGCCTGTATAGAGTCTAGTAATGTGCCAGATTCTGAGAGGTCTTTCAATTGCATCAAATAACTAAATTCGGGTGCAGGTTTGGCTCATATGCTTCAAAGAGGTCGACCTGGAAGACGCGACCTGGTCTGTGCTCAACTATCCAAAAAATGTTAGTGCAACTGTGCGCCGAGGTGCAGGGATCGCCGGAACTTCTCCATCGCCGTGCCGACCAGGTTAGCACGGCCCCCAGACCCGACAGGGGTGTAGGTACGTAGCTTTTGGCCAATGCAATGCCAGGAAATTGCATCAATAAACAAACTTGTCTCTTGGGGCCCTGGCAGCTCCAATCCTAGTGTGCATGCATAGCTTAGGGAGCGCAACGCCCCATGCCTAAGTAATTCTCCTTTCATAACATCGACAACTGCCTCGTGTTGTTTTTCTCTTCTTTTGTTTTCGAGATCTCTTTTTTCCCACTTGCCCTTTGAAAGAAAATAACATCGGATTAAAACGGTGGTCAGTGCAGCAAGCGTGACCTCAAGGACTAACAAAGTTTTGTTATTCCTCTGAACCACGGCCCTTGGTTCGCGTCACCACGAGTAGCTGCTGCTCGCATCCGTGGCATCACCCCGTCTGTCACCAAGAGCTCCCCCGACCACGACCAGGACGTCAAGCGCTTCTCCTCCTTGCGGCAATTGCAATTGTGTGCATCACAATTGCCTCCCTACATACCTAGGTACCTAGGATATCGTCAAAGTCACTTCGCGACTGCATCTCGCCGGCAACTCTCGCTCTAGCCAACGCACACACCCCAGGACCAGGAAACCACGACATTTGCAACCGAATTCCTGGACGAATAAGCCCGCTCTGGATGGTTTGATACTCACAAGTATTTGGGCTGCTCCCATAGCATATTCCAACTGTATCCATTGTCATCTCAAGTCTTCCGCCAGATAGCAGAGTCACAGTATATTCGCTACGACACCAAAGCCAACATGGACGCCAAGGTGAGTTCAACCTGGATTTCTCTCTCCTCCTCCAATCAATTCCAAACTTAGATCTCAGATCCTTCTGAAAATCACCTGTTCTTACCCATCTCTCAAATGTCCATTGCTCTGTGACCTCGGTCGTCTACCAGTGCCCCTGCTTACCCGTACTTGATAGCCTCAGCGCCCACCCAGAGGCTTTCTGCCCCCGATAGCCCACGACGAAAACGCGCCACCTGCCGCCCACCTCCTCCACCAACGACACAAGTCAGCGGGGAATCTCAAGGCAATGGCTGGTCATGGTGGTGTCAAGAACGGCATCCGCAGGGCCGTCTTCGCCGACGTCAGCAACAACGCTGGACGCGTCCAAGCCGTAGACCAAAAGCATGCGATGCCCAAGTCTACCATTGGAAAGGAGAACGCGCTAGCGCCACAGGGCAAATCAACCTTTCTCCAACCTGCCCAGCGACCAAAGAACTACGCCTCGGTGGCTGATCTGCGAAGCTTTCACCAGGCTCGGGAAGCTGAACCCAACTCCAGGGCGGATAACATTGTGTCCCACAATGAGGCACAGGCGCCGCCTGTGCCCAGACACGGCGGTACCAAGAAAACCATGATTTACAATGACTCTGAACACTACCAGGGTTACGACCAACCTTACGAGAGGGAACACGCACAGGCTCGACCAGACCCCGCGGACAGAAAGAGTCCGCGGCAGTATAAGAGCCAGCCCCATCTAAGAAACGACCAGCCTGTTCTCCGCCGAACACAAAGCCGCGTGCTTAACGAACACAATCAGCAAGAACCCATCGTCTTCCGGGACGACGACGCGACTGACATGCCTTACGTAGACGCTGTCGAGGACCTGCGTCTCTTGGACTGGCCTGTGCGCGAGGTCAACGAGAAGGACCTGCAGGATCATGCAGATCTCTATGATATCGACGCACGTGCCCTTGAAGCCCTCAGCCAGGACTTGGACGTTGGAGTTGGCTCCAAGAACGAAGGCCTGCCTGTTGAAGCCGCCTCGCTCTCTCAGCAGGGCGTTCCCACCCAGGGTCTTTCCGAGTCCGAGGACTACTGGGATGACGACGAGGAGTTCTTCGACGATCAGGGCTACACAACCGCTCATTCCTACCGCTCTCTCGGCGACAACACGACCGGAGGCGCAACCACCGTCATCGTTCCCAAGGTCACTGCCAAGATCCAGAGGGAACTGGACAATGCCAAGGTCCTCGTCGAGAGCCAGATCACTCAAGAGGAGCTGGACGAAGAGGCTTGGGACGTTAGCATGGTCGCCGAGTACGGCGATGAGATCTTTGACTACATGAAGCAGCTTGAGGTGAGTTTTTTCCTTTTGCTGGAGGTGTACTCATCGCGTTTGCTGCACGCCCCTTCCGGTGGATTACTGACACCTTTGTTTCTCCCTAGGCCAAGATGTTGCCCGACTCGCACTACATGGACAACCAAACCGAGATTCAGTGGTCCATGCGCTCGGTGCTGATGGAGTGGCTTGTCCAAGTCCATCATCGATTCAGCCTCCTGCCCGAAACCCTGTTTCTTACGGTCAACTACATCGACCGCTTCCTCACCTCCAAGATCGTTTCTGTCGGCAAGCTCCAGCTCGTGGGCGCCACTGCCATCTTCATTGCTGCCAAGTACGAAGAGATTAATTGTCCTTCGATCCAGGAGATTGTGTACATGGTCGACGGCGGTTACTCGGTCGACGAGATCCTCAAAGCTGAGCGATTCATGCTGAGCATGCTTGGCTTCGAGCTTGGCTGGCCTGGCCCGATGAGCTTCCTGCGGAGGATTAGCAAGGCCGATGAGTACGACCTGGAGACTCGTACGCTTGCCAAATATTTTCTCGAAATCACCATCATGGACGAGCGTTTCGTCGGCAGCCCGCCCAGTTTCTTGGCTGCCGGTGCACATTGCCTTGCGCGAGCCATGCTCGGCAAGGGCGACTGGGTATGTGCTCATTTTACACTTGTGTCCCGGAAATTGATAGGAATATGGCATACTAACCCGCATGCTAGTCACCCGCTCACACTCACTACTCTGGTTACACGTGGAGCCAGCTCAAGCACTTGGTGGTCATGATGCTCGAGTGCTGCCAGAACCCCCGCAACCACCACTCAGCAGTCTACGAGAAGTATGCGGACCGCCGTTTCAAGAAGGCTTCCATCTTCGTCGAGGAGGAGATCCGTAAGGGATTTGTCCTTACCCACCAGCCGCCACCGCCAACCATGCGCTATTCTATTCCCAGTCTGCTCGAGGAGAGCTCGGCTGCCCAGCAGTACCCGTCGCGCGAGACCGGCTTGTTGATCCCTATTGAGGGCTAAGCCAGAGAAAATTGCGAACAACTCAACCATCTTCGTTTCGACGTACTCTTTATTTCGCCTAGACATCCGCCTGAGCTTGGGAACACTATCTTCTCTTCCTCGAGCTGGCCACCTTTACACCGATTCATTCGGCTTTTGATACCAATGGAACCTTAATATTTGCGTGCTTGCATGGCTGGACGTCTGACAGGGCGGGCTGCCGTTTGGCTGATTACTTCTATATCGTCGGGCCGTGCTGGATCAACATTGTCAACCGCCGCGACGACGACGACTTCTTCACTTCGAGGTTTCCGGATCCCTTTGCACTTGCCCTTTCTCTCTCGATGAGCTGCCACCTAGTGCTCGACTCTCGACCCAACTTAATTACGGCTTTGCCACTATCATGACCGATCACGAGACCACGACGATTTCTCCTGTTTCCTTAGCGCAATGTGCTGGCTCTTTTGTTCCGCCTTTGTTATCTCCCCCCCCCCTCTCTCTCTCGGTCTCGTATCTCATGACGAGATCGAAAGGGGAGGAATGAGAGGAAGGCTTTGATTCCCCGATCTTTTACGGTGGCGTTTGTGGTATATACAGGATTTCTGCAGGGCATGGCAGAAGGCGGTGGGTGGAATTCATGCTATTACATACCATACAGCAATAGAAGAAGGCAACAAAAAATCAGGGGCGTCAGATGTTAGTGGATGGGGGATTGCGAATCATACTGCATAGAGTGATGATAGTGTAGTGTATTTTCTATTTGATTTGGCTTAGGGTGACGAAGAGCAATGGAATCGCATCTACTATGTGTTGTTCAGACGACACGAGTGAGTGAGTGCCTGTCCTACCCCGTCTACTTTTTTACTTGTAGGTACGGTTGGTACATGTGGTCTCGTGAGGGATGTGGGACCCGCAACTGCTAGTCTCTGGTGCCGTGTGAGTGTGTTGTTTGTTGTTGCAGAGAGGGTCTCCTTTGGCCCCTTGTGATGGACTCCCTTCAACCGGCACTAACATTGAGTGAAGTTGCTCGGATGGTGGGACTAAACAAAGCACAGAGATATGTACACATTCGATAGAATCAGAGTTGACTTCAAGATAAACATAAGCTGCTATTGGAAACGACAAAGGTATGCAGTATCTGGATATGTGCTCCTGTTGCTTTGTAATGGTGATGGTTGAATCGATAGACAATGCGGGGGATTGAGGAGTGAAAGAGCATAGCTAGAAACATCACATTGCACATTGCTGGCACTGATCCCATCCCAACCTCACAGTTGCAAGAGTGCTCCGGAAGTGCCCGTAGGCGCCCCGGTAGGTCATGGGCCGGGTCCCCAGGTTGGTGTGCGAGACCAGACAAGAGGCTCCAGTAGGATCCACCTCAAGCCTGAAACCCCCACAGGCTATGGCGCGAATTAGCTAACAGCCAATCCGCTGTGAGCGCATCAAGGCAAAAGGCGCACGGTACCTCCATGTGCGTGTACAATGTTCGTAAGATGAGGTACTCGGGGTAAAAATTCCTGTTCCTGACTGGACTAGGTTGCTCTCATTGCGACCTGTACCACCCGCCAATCCGGACCGCCGCCGTTCCCGCCCAAATTTTTCACAAGCCTGGTGCGACAACGGAGACTGATGTCCCAGACTTTGGCTGCCAGAACCAGGACGAAAGAGAAAAAAAAAATCGCGCCAAATCTGAGCTTGGCTTGTCAACAGTGTGACACATCACCATCATCTTCAGCGCTCTGCACACTCACACAAAAGCAAAGCGCCTTTTGATTCTAGTTGTTTTTGGGGTGTCTTGCATGTTGCGACTCTTTATTTTCTATTATACCACTTTCACTTGTAGTGCCCTGGCCGCAATCGCACATTGATCACCCCCCATCACGATCGCCTCACCTTGTCGTTAGGGGCGAGTGCGTGTGCCAACTCTCCGAGAAATCCCCAGTTCTTTGCGCCAACCCCCAGCAAAGACGAGAGCTTTGGCCCCACAAAGGGTTCCCCGGGTTGTTCCACTGCGCCCAGCTGATTTTAACACTCGTTCTCACTCGTTCACCCTCTACTGGCCATCATTGGACCTCACCCTGGTGCTAAGTAATCCGCCAACATGTCGACAAAGGCCTCAGCAGTCAAGGAGGCCGTCAGAGAGAGCCTCATCGGCTCCGAGGAGCCCCAACAGGCCTCCGCCTCCACCAAGGCCAGGTTCACCAGCAAGGCGTCCAAGGATCCCGAGAGCGGAGAGCTGTTTCTAGGCCCTGACGAGTTCATCGATGCCATTGCTCCGGCAGATGAGGACTTTGTATGTTGTTGGCTCACCTCTTTCAAAGCGCCCCTTTATGCTACGGTGGCTTCGTGCTCTTCTTGCTAACCACATCTCAACCCACCGCACAGCACAAGATCAAGCGTGAGCAGTACACGATCCTCTTCCGCGTCGCAGATCGGAAAGGTATCGGTCGAGTCAACCTGGCCGATTGGACCTACTTCGAAAACATCCTGTCCAAGCCCGACGCGGAGTACGAGATCGCCTTCAGGCTGTTTGATGTTGGCAGGCTCGGCACTGTCAAGTATGAGGATTTCCGAAAGCTCTACGAGCTCAACAAGGGCCCGACAAGCATCCCCTTCAACTGGGAATGCGAGTGGGCCAAGCTCTACATTGGTGACCAGAAGAAGCGCCATGACATGGACTACCAGCAGTTCTCCCAGATGCTTCGTGGTCTGCAGGGCGAGCGCATCCGACAGGCCTTCCAGCTCTTCGACAAGGATGGTGATGGATATATTGAGCCCGAGGACTTCGAGCGCATCATCCTCGAGACCTCAAAGCACAAGCTCTCGGACCACCTGCTCGAGAACTTGCACACGCTGTGCAACATCTCCAAGGGTAGCAAGATCTCGTACGCCAACGTGCGAGCCTTCCAGAACATGATCAAGGAGATGGATCTGGTAGAGCTCATTGTGCGACGCGCTTGCGCCAAGAGCTCTGACGGCAAGATTACCCGCACCGAGTTCCTGAACCAGGCGGCCAAGATCACCAGGTTCTCCCTCTTCACCCCCATGGAGGCAGACATCCTCTTCCACTTTGCCAGTCTCGATGACCCGTCTGGCCGGCTCGGTCTGATCGACTTTGCCAAGGTCTTGGACCCCTCGTGGCGAGGCCACGATGCCGAGGACGGCTCTCAGCAGCGCCTACAAAACACCAAGTCAAGGACACAAAAGTTCTTGGGCAATGCGCTCGAGTCTGCTTACAACTTTGCCCTCGGTAGTGTTGCAGGCGCCTTTGGTGCCTTCATGGTCTACCCCATCGATCTAGTCAAGACGCGTTTGCAGAACCAGAGAGGTGCCCGACCGGGAGAGCGTTTGTATAAGAACTCAATCGACTGCTTCCAAAAGGTGATCCGCAACGAGGGGTTCCTGGGTCTGTACTCTGGTGTGCTGCCGCAGCTTGTTGGTGTGGCTCCGGAGAAGGCCATCAAGCTCACGGTGAACGACTTGGTGCGAGGCTGGTTCACCGACAAGCAGGGCAAGATCTTCTGGGGCCATGAGGTCCTTGCTGGTGGTACCGCTGGTGCCTGCCAGGTGGTAAGTGCTCCCGGCCTCACCTTTCTGCCATATACTGTCGTGGTTCGGATAGCAGTGCTGACAGCCTTTTAGGTGTTTACCAATCCTCTCGAGATCGTCAAGATCCGTCTGCAAGTCCAGGGAGAAGTCGCAAAGACGGTGGAGGGCGCCCCGAAGCGCTCCGCAATGTGGATCGTCCGCAACCTCGGTCTCGTTGGTCTTTACAAGGGAGCCTCGGCCTGTTTGTTGCGCGACGTTCCTTTCTCTGCCATCTACTTCCCCACGTACAACCATCTCAAGAAGGACATGTTTGGCGAGTCGCCCACCAAGAAGCTCGGCATCCTGCAGCTCCTGACGGCGGGTGCGATTGCCGGTATGCCTGCTGCGTACCTGACGACGCCGTGCGACGTCATCAAGACTCGCCTGCAGGTGGAGGCGCGCAAGGGCGACACCCAATACACGGGCCTGCGACACGCCGCGTCGACCATCATGAAGGAGGAGGGCTTCAAGGCCTTTTTCAAGGGCGGCCCCGCGCGTATCATGCGGTCTTCCCCGCAATTCGGTTTCACGCTTGCCGCGTACGAGGTCTTCAAGAGCCTGCTGCCCTACCCGGGCAGCGGCGAGCAGGCCAAGGTGCACACTGGTGTGGCCGAGGCCGTGTCGACGCTCAAGGAGAAGGTCGACACGAGCCCGTTTGCACGCAGCCGCAACGCGCTCAAGATCATCCTGGATCTGGACGAGGATTTCGGAAAGATCAAGGTGCCCGACCAAAAGGGATGGCGGACGCTGCCGGGTCTTGTGAACGGCGGCGGTGCTAAATAAATGAGGGAGTGAAACAATCTCCTCGGCCGACATTCTCGGTTATGTGGGCGGCCCGGTGAGGATCGGCAGTACGCGGCACTTTGGGCGGCACTTTGGCTCCAGCTTGAACCGTGGCCAACCAGCCAGCCTTGAGCCGCCTGTAAACCCCACCTGAAACCACCACGACCACCACTAACACTGCTTGATGCGTGCGCTTGTCGGCTGTTGCACTTGCAGCACCCGTTCCCAACAACAAAAACATCATGGCATAAACACCTGCATCTGGCATCGGCATTGGAGGCTTTTTATTTGCTTGTTGATATTGAGTTCTTTTCTTCTTTTCTTTTCTTTTCTTTTGTTGCCTTTTTTGTTCCATTGTTTTCTTTTCTTCTTTGCATGCATCTTGGCCCTGGCTATGGTTTGATATAAAAAGACCGGCGTTCAGGATACGAAGGATCATTTGATGTGATGACAGTGGGCGGAGGAATGAAGGACAGTTAGGTGGAGAGGTGGTTTGGCCATGATGTGTCTACGGACATTTTCTCTTCCAGCCTTTCCATCTGATCTCGATATGTGGTGGTGTTTCTCTTTTTAGAACTTTGAAACCTCTCGAACGATGCGATACATGCATGGCATACATAGAGCAGGGTAAAACCGATGCGAGGTTGCTAGACGGGCACCACACAGGTTGCCATAGACAAGATTCCTCTATCTTCATAGCTAGAGCTCTCGTTATTTTTTCGAAACTGTACTAAAAATGAACAGACGATGGATTCCCAGATATTGGCTCTTCTGACTGACTGTTGTGTGCCGTTTCTTGCTTTCATCAACATTGAACAACCCTTCTTGCATACCTGGATGGGGGCGGCCAACGGATCCGATCAGTCACCCCGCATGCATGGGCACGAGCCGGGAGGTCTCCCAGCTCTCGTCGAACTCGCCGACGTCCTTGCCCGGGGGCTCGGACATGACGCGCTCGAGCCAGCGGGCGTAGCCCTGGAAACCCGTGACGCTGCCGACGACGCGGGCGTCGCGGACGCCGCGGACGCCCTCGAACAGGGTCAGGACGGCGCGGCCGGCGCCGAGGAAGACGGCCTGCCAGGGCTCGAGGACGAGCTGCTCGGCGCCCGAGAAGGCGGCGCGCAGCTGGGCGGCGGTCCAGGGCGGGTCGCAGTCGAGGCGCAGGCGCAGGCGCCAGCGGCGGATGAGGGGCAGGACCGAGGCCTCGCGCAGGGGCGGGTAGGACCGGTCGAGCGAGGGGAAGGAGGTGAGCAGCGTGGCGTGGGCGAGGAAGGTGTTGCGCGAGTAGAGCACGGGGCGGGCCTCGGCGTGGGTCTGGCGGCAGGCGAGGAGGATGCGCGGGGAGAAGGCCGGCGGCGGCGGCGGTGATGTCCGGGCCGCCGTAACTGATGCGGATGGGACTGTGGATATGGCTCGGGATGCTAATGGCGGGGATGAATGGAGAAGAAGGTATTCGTATACCTGGAGGCGGATCTCGTAGGGGAGGGTCAGAAAGGTTGGTGGTGGTGGCCGGGGCCGCCTGCGGTGTGGTGAAGTTGACATTGGTGCGGGCTTGACGTGTAAGTCGGTTGGTGTAAGAGGTGGATGATGTGCCTCTGGCATCGTCAGACGACGGATTGACAACAGAGATCAGCTTAGATCGAGGCCGACTGACATGTCATCAGATGAGGGTCGGCGAAAAATATGTATAGAAGCAACTCTAGGACATATACGACATGATTTGCATGCACCGCCGTTATCAAAGGGTGCCAGTCCAGGGAGGCCTTTGCGAGTCAGGACAGATGGGTAGCGAGCTGTAGCTTGGGGGTCTGTCACAGTTTAAATTCGGTTGATGAGAGCAGTCTTTTCTTTGACATTTATCGATCTGTTTGTTCGAGGCTCTGTCTCCATACTTAAATATGATGACCCGACGCCAACAATGGATTGATGCTGCGGGTTTCAATCCATGGATGTCTCCCCTGTCCGCAGATCATGAAATGATTTCTAGGTATGTATGAGTTGGCAGCCTCTGTCTAAGTACCTACCTTAGCTTGCCATTGGTCCGATACCTAGGTAGTGGACAAAAAGGACATCAGCTATCGTCCAAGCAGCGAGATGGCTTCGTCTGGTGTCTGAAAAGGGCAAAAGCTGGATAGCTAGACTGGCCTGGTTCTGAGCTGAGATCCCCCCCGCCTGGAAAAAAAGGACAGTCTAGGGGCCATGCTATCCATGGATGCCGTCATCCCGTCCATCACAAGCACGCGAGTGCAGGTGACACTTCCCCACCACTGGTTCCGGTTCACGCGCTGCAGGGTACTTTTCTTAGGCTTGCTAAGTAAAAAAGAACAGAGCTGAGCTGAGCTTCATCTCTTTTCCTCATTGTCCGCATCGACACAATTTGCATCCCGAAGGCACCGGGATCGTGGCGTACAAAGCACCATCAGCCGCCGCCCCGGGCATGTCGTTCCTGACGGTTGTATCCGCCATCTTTGGCTGGATCTACACCATCTGCTGGTCCCTCTCCTTTTACCCACAGCCCATCCTCAATTACCGGCGCGGAACCACCTCCGGTACCACGGTCGACTTTCCCTTCATTAACACCCTTGGTACGTTACAATGCGCACTACTCGCTGCATGCGCCCTGACTGACTGACATGCTTGCGCGCATCAGGCTTCATCGCCTACTTCGTCTCCAATTGCGCGCTTCTCTACTCGCCCGTCATCCGCGCCCAGTATGCTGCGCGCCACCACGGCTTGCCTCCGGCCGTCCAGTTTAATGATGTCGTCTTTGCTGGCCATGCCCTGATCCTCTGCATCATCATTGTGTCGCAGTACCTCCCCGGCGTGTGGGGATTTCCTCCCGCCCTCGGCCGCCGGCCCTCGCGCTTCATTCTCGGCGTTGCCTTTGGCTGCATCGTGGGCGTTCTGGCTGTCATCTTCCTCGTCGCCGGAGCGCAGGACACTGTCTCGGCCCCGCCCGGGTCTGATCCGGCAGCCACGGGATGGGCATGGCTCGACGCCGTCTACGCCATCTCCTACGTCAAGCTCATCATCACTGTCATCAAGTATACGCCCCAGATCCTGACAAACTACCGGAACAAGAGCACCCAGGGCTGGAGCATCGCTCAGATCCTGCTCGACTTCTCGGGAGGCGTCCTGAGCATCGCCCAGCTCGGCATCGACAGCTATATGCAGGGCGACTGGTCCGGCGTGACGGGCAACCCAGTCAAATTTGGGCTAGGCAACGTGTCCATGTTCTACGACGTCATCTTCATTCTCCAGCACTACGTCCTGTACCCGGAAGCGGAGAGCAAGGCCCGTGAGACTGACCGCCTGCTGGAAAGGGGCGAAGGGCAGGATCGTCTGCGATACGACTAGACCTGCTCACTCGGTTAAGTACAACGCCATATATATGTGTGCTTCCTCTCGGTCGTGTGCATAACTTGCCAACGTCGGGTCATTTGCGGTCTTGTAAGCTGTTGACTTGGTCGTGAGAGTCATAGCGTCCGGTCGAGGCAGATAGTTTTGGACACTCTGCGCTCAATAGCAAGATGCGGCCAAAGAGAGAGGGTTCACCGTCCATCCATCTTGTATGCATGTACATTTTGTATATAATATAGAAGTTGAGGCGCGCAGCCCGCTGGTGCAGGATACCTATTATTGCATCAATTTGTCCCTGCACCGGACCATTGGCGAGCCCAGAAATGATTATGTGCATAATGCTTCCGAGCACCATGTGCGTAGCACTGCGAGCCCGCATACTTGTCCGACCATGGAAAAAGGGCGTCGGGTATTGGATAGCCTATCCATCGACTTGCGCAAAGCGCGTGGATGAGTGAGCATCGAGTTCCCGACCCGGGACGCCCCGTCGCGGCCCCGGCGATATCGGCTCGGAGGGCGCTGAATGATTGATTGACTGCCTATGAATGAGTGTTGGTGACAATTTCTCATTGATCATTCCTGCATTGCATTGTTACCAGTCACGAAGGTATTACCAGCAGGTGACCGCATGGTGGTGCAATTGAGTTTACTTTAAATAGGCCCAGCCGCAAGCTTGTCGAACACCATCTAACGAGAGTCATACTCCAATGCGCTTCACCCAGCAGACTCAACAGGAAATACACAACTACAGTTGAGAAAAAATGGCAGGCTCCATACCCAAATCAGCACCAGCCGTGACACACAGGCCGGCCAACGAGACACCCCTTGCGCTCGAGTATCTGCCGGTCCCCGTGCCCTCGGGGCCGGAGGAACATCTCGTGCGCGTCCGCGCCGTGGCCATCACCAACGGCGAACTGGGCTGGCCCGAGCCGCGCACGCAAGAGATCCCCGTCCCGGGCTACGAGATGGCCGGCGAGGTCGCCGTCGCGCCCCCGGGTTCCCCCTTCCCCGTTGGCTCCCCCGTCTACGCGCTGACCAGCCCGCACCGCCAGGGCAGCGCCAAGGCGTACACGATCGCGCTGACGAGCGAGCTCGGGCGCATGCCGGACATCGACCCGGCCGAGGCCGCCACGGTGCCCCTGTCGGCGCTGACGGCGTGGCAGGCGCTCTTCGTGCACGCCGGGTTCGCCGAGCCCTCTGCCGCGGCGACGACGTCTACCGAGGGTGGCGATGACGGCGCGGTGGCGGCAGGAGGCGCAGGCGGGAAGAGCGTGCTCGTCACGGCGGCCGCGGGCGGCGTCGGCCTGTTTGCCGTGCAGCTCGCGCGCCTCGCGGGCATCGGGCGCATCGTCGGCACGTGCGGGACCACCAACGTCGACTTTGTCAAGGGCCTCGGCGCGCACGAGGTCTTGGACTATCGGTCGGGCCCGGGCTACCTGGCCGCGCTGGGCGAGGACAAGTTCGACCTGGTGATCGACTGCGTCGGCGGCGAGACGCTGACCGAGGTGTGGCGGCTCGCCAAGCCCGGGGGCATGGTCATCAGCGTAGCGGAGCCGGCCGAAGCGAAGCGGCCGGCGGCCGGCGTGGGCGAGGGGGTGCGGGACCTGTGGTTCATCGTGGAGCCGAACAAGAGGCAGCTGGAGAGGATCACGCAGTTGATCGAAGCGTGGGGGCTAAAGACAACCTTTGATTCTACTTTCTCGCTCGAGGAGTTTGAACAGGCTTTTGCAAAGGCGCAGAGTGGGCATGTGACGGGGAAGGTGGTGTTTGTCATTCCTTGAATCTCGAGTCTGTATGAAGATAGCTCCCTTCAGACTTGGCTGCAGACCTGCTGCAGTAATATCTCATCCTCATCTCCAAAAGCTTGATCCCCACTCAAGTCGTGGTGCGTACGCAACTCAAAACGTCGGGCTTATCGAGTCTCTAAGCCTCTCTGTGGAGGGCTCTCACCTCGCCTCCAACTCTCTCACCCGGTCTTGGCTTTCACCGATTTGGGAAAGCCCACATTGAACAGGAAAGCCAGTCTGACAAACATCATGCCAACCAACATGAAGATATTCACGCCGTCCTGGAGCCTCCACAGGGCCGGGTTCAAGAAGGTGGGGATGCCCATGGACAGAATGGTCGCGTAGACGTGGATCGCGTCGCAGACCAGCAGCGACAGCAGGACGGCCTTCCACACCTGAATGTCCTTGGCGACGCGCAACACCAGCGCCTCTGAAAGAGCAATGAAAACGTAGGTCGCGGCGACTTGGTCTAGGATAAGCTGAAAGGTCGGCTCGTAGGTCGTGTAGCTGGACACGACGTCGAGGTACTTTTCGGGCACCAGGTGGGCCATGATGGGACCGTTGAGGGCCGCAAAAGGTTCAAACCAAAGCAGGCTGACGCGGTAGAGCAGCGGCAGCTGGGACGGCTCAATAGACGGTGCCATGATTGCCGTCAATGATAAAGTGGTCTTGCCTTCTCTGTATCTGTTTTTGGGTATAACAGGGTTCGCAATTGGTTTCCAATCTGGGTTGGTTCAATCGAGAGAGAGAGAGGAAAGAAGAGACTAAAAGCTGACGTTGTCTTGGGAAAAGGGATGGGGATGGGCATGGGCATGGGGATGGATCTATCAATCAATAATAAGCGAGGTTTCGTCCTCCGCCGCCCCCCTTGAATACCTACACCGATCTACACCCATTACTTACTTACTTACGTACGATTCCGCGTCATTCATTCCTCCACATTGCAAAAATAAATATTACAGTCCATCAAAAGGAATATTCATAATGTCGACCTCATTCAAAGACACCTTCATCTACCGCGGCGCCCTGGTTGTCACGTTCCTACCGGCCTTCTTCGGGCTCAATGCCATCTTGGCCCCCGAGGCCGCACTGAAGGGCGCCGAATTTCCCGTCCCTACCGACCCCGTGGGCAGAAAGGTCGCATTTGCCCTCATGCGCATCTATGGAAGCCGCAACGTTGTCGTCTCGGCTGTGATCTCGCTCATCTGGTGGAACGGCAATAGAAGGCTCCTCGGGCTCGGCATGCTAGGCTTTCTCGCCATGATCACCACTGACGGCCTGGTCTCCAAGGCTTTAATCGGACGCGGCGAATGGACGCATTGGAGCTTCCTACCCGTCGTTGGCGGCCTCATTGGCGGGTTACTAGGCTGGTATTAGACATGGGACGTCGTATCGTTTTCGGCCGGCAACGGAGCGTGGAAAAAGAGGGCTATCTCATGGTAGCTATGAGCTGATTGCTGCTCTAAACACTTCCATTCGTTGCCAATCTTGCAAGGGATGTACTGTGTATACATTTCATACGGCTTGTCTCTAATGCCATGAACAACATGATCCTTTTCGTTCGCCCATGTTGCTCAGACAGGTCGGGCGTTGAAAGACTCCTAGTTCTTTTTGACTTCGAGCAAGTCAAAGACTTTCTCCCACTCATTCACATTGATGTGTTCATATCCCCTGCCCTGGGCTTTCTGCTCTCCGTACCAGTCCATCGTCGGCACGTATTCGTACTCCATCGTCTGCACCGTCGGATCGCGAGCCCGTACGGCCTGGGCATGATCAAAGAGGCGATTGCGGTATCTCGACGCATTCCCACTGGCCCCATTGCCCCTCGGCGGGTGGAATACAATCTTTGCAGGACCCGGCTCGCCGTCGTTTGTAGGAGCTTGCATCGCACTCATGGCGCGGCCATCATCACCGCCCCGCACCTCGACCGACATCGTCTCTACAGAGGCCCGCAAGACAGGCTTGAAACCCCTCCCCTCGATTTTATCTGCTGGGGACGGTACGAACCTCTTAAGTCCGTGGATCAGGTCGTCGGCCAAAAAGTGAGTTGTGGTATCAAGTTCATTCGCCAGTCGCTCCGGAACCTCGTATCCGCCGAGCCAGACCTTCTTCAACTTGGCGGCCGCGCCTTTCCTCTCGCCGTGCGTACGGACGTAGTCAATCACTTTGCGTTGCGCTGTGCTCAGGTCTTCTTCTCGAATGGTTGAGGCATCCGGAAATTTCGACTGTGCTGTGACATCCCAGATCATGAGTTCAGAACCCGAATAAGGTTTCCGATGCGGCTCAACGGGCCGCCATATGGCAATCCAGGGGCATCTCCTTGGTCGCTGTCCTGGGGCTGCCTCGGCCAGATTCCAGCCCTCCTCAATGGTGTAGAACAAACCAATGTAGGTGTTGAACCTCCGATACTGGAATGGGTCACCGAAATCAAACCAATCTTGGACTGTCTTTTTCTTGGTGTCCGAGAATGGTAGGTTGGAGGCCTCTTGCGGATCAGCCCACAGCACAGGGACGGCGTAGAGCTGTATGATTGTACCGGCTGTCAACGACGACTTGACATCCCATAAGAAGTTCGTAAGTTCTGGGATACCGTCACCGGGAAAGCGCTGGCTTGGGTAAAGAGAGCCCTCGACCCCCTGTGCCTGCATGATCTGAAAGTCTGTCCTTGATTCAATACTGTTCGTTGCCATGTTAGTTGAATGTGCGAAGGAGTGATTGGTTTGCTTGAGGTACTCGTCTGGATCAGAGGTGGAAGTTGCAGTGTAGACTGGTACCGGGACGATGCGTCTGGCTCGTCGGGGCCGCTCTCTCTTGATCCTATGGCTAGAGCCAATGACATGAAAGTTTCGAAATTGATCGAGTCGCGACATGGACCAGTGACCAAACCAGTTCACCAGACTCTGCTCATCATTTGGGTCAATGCTTTCGTCGGCGTAGACAAAATAGTGGTCGTCTTCGTAAACGTCTAAAGGGTCGTAGACTTCTTGCCAAATGACTTTGTTGGACACGAGATCCCATGTTTTGAACCGTGCGTCACACTCCTTGAATGAGAGGGCTTCCTCGTATGCCATTTCATCTGGGCTAGCATCGGGTCTGTCCCCCAATGACTTCAAAAACTCTTGTCGACGCGTCGCCTTCTCGAAAGCCAGACCCTCGAGATAGCCCGTAATCTTCCATCCTGTCACCAGTTTGAATGGAGCCGGCGTCTTGTTTCTGATACTGTGAATGAACCAGTCAAAAAGTTCGTAGGCACGACGAGGCTCGGAGACGATGAAACTCGGTGTGACCAAGACGGCGGTTCCACAGGGAAACAGTTGTGTCAGATCGATCATCGCCGGCCGCGGCGACTCCTTGAACGACTCCTCCCAGCACCATAACCGGAGGTCCGGGGAGTTTTGCAGTAATTGAGAGAGGTTTGAAAATCGTCGAATAGCTTCAATTAACTCCCCGTGGACGATTATTGTCACTCGGTGTTCCTTTGATACCTGCTCCAATACTGACCAACTCCCTCTTTGATAACTGGACAGAACGTAGCTTGTCGGGTTACATTCACGTAGCCATAGTGTGACTTGCTTCGACAGTTCCATCTGTGATTGTGGAAATGCCAAATAAAACCGATCGACTTCGGCGGTGCCATTCTCCAAGGGAAGGACGCGGGTATAGTCCTCCGCCCTTAAGCCCAGAGTGCGCTCCATCAAAGTCTTCCGGCTGTCACCGAGGGTTCCTGGAGTGTCTGACTGATCGGTATTCAGGGACGGTCTGAGAAATGGCTGGCAGTTGAAATAGGAGCGAAAGATCACGTATCTAAGGGTCGGCTTTCCTGCACTCGACGGAGGGATACCAACAGTTGTCCAGTCCCATTCGGCACAATCTCCCGGGTACAGTAGAATGTTGAACTCCGAATGCGCCATAAAGAGACCAGAACTTTCGGCTGTCAGATGCTCCAGGACCCTGGTGAGCAAGGAGGGATCACTATTTGATATGACCATTCCTTCGGCAAGCATTGTCTGAAGGAACGATGCGTGCTGACTGAGAAACGTTTGCGCCAGAGCGGAATATTCGAACAGTAGGCACGATTCTTGTAGAAATGAATCAACCCATCCCTGAGCGTCATCTGTCACTGTTCCATCAAAGGTAACTGTGGTTTTTCGACCTCCCCGTTCCCCGAGCAGAACCTGCTTGTCGACATGTTGAGACTGCCGTATCCTCTCTGGCGACCTAGGAGAGCCAAACAAAGACATATGAGTGTCTTGATCTTCTAGGGCAAGATCCGCTTCAGGGCCAACCATCTCACTCGGGTTGGTCTGGTTCCTAGCATCCTCTACGGATGCCTCTTCGCAGATATTAGTGCTGTCCCCTTCATCACTGGCCAGAGCAAATGAGACAGTTTTGCGGACTTTCTTTGGCACCGGCTTATCCTCGGTGTGATCGCTACTCTTGCGCCGTTGAGAGGCCTCGGAACTTGTGTTTACGGGCGGCCCTTTCCGTGGCTCGGGGCCTTTGGAGATTTCGAAGACCTGATCACGGACTTGTGAAATGTCAGGGGCATGGTCGTTCATATTACGCTCCCTGAGTTCTGCCTGACGCACACGTCGAAAATTGGAGAACAGTCTTGGTGTCTTGGTCGGATCGGTCATAGTGTCGTCGAGCTTCTTTCGTCTCCTCACTTTTTTCCCATCCACGAAGATATTGCCAGGTACGGGGACAGACTTGCGTGCAGTGAGGTTCTTCGTGGCATTCTTTTGTGCGGGAGCAGACGATGCCCCTTCTCCCAATCTGTTTTTGTGGGTTTGGCTCGACGTCTTGCCAACATTGCCTCCGGAGAATCTCCTGACAAACTGGCTTGCTGTGGGTGTTGCTGCAGTTCCCTTATATCCGGTAGCTGAAACGGGCGAGCCGCCTTGGGGTTGCACCCTCTCGCTAGTTGATTCGAGGGTGCGAGATGTTCTTGAACGTTGCGAAGACTGTGCGGCATGGGTGGCACCGGAAGCGGCTGTGCTGGACCTCTCTGAAGAAAAGGAGTTGGTGTGTAATTCAGGGATTCCCTTGAAGGTCTTTTGACGAGGTTTGAGCGAGGGGTTGGGGCGGATAGGTGAAGCGATACGATCTTCGACCACGTCGTCTTCAACAGCCTCGTCACTGGAACTCGAGTGGTGATCCGCATACGTCAGTCCTAGCGGTTGTCTTGCAAAGGGCGTCGTGGAGAAACCGAGCCTCTTGCGCTTTGCGTTTCTCCTGTTGTGCCGCACCTCTCGGGCATTTTCGGCGGCCTCGTGTGCTGCTGCCACTGCCTCCTCATACTCTTTCACATCAAACTTGGCCTTCTCCCCGGTGGCATGCTTCTTCTTGTCTTCTTCCCAGAAGGTCCGTAGTTCTGGACCTAGATTGCTATCCGGCTCCCACGTCCACTCGTGCTTTGGAAATCCGGACCAATGCACCAGGTACTTCATTTCACCGTCGATCATCCGCTCAGCCATGATATCCTCGACTGCATATTCAGTTTCATCCTCCTGAGGCTCTCCCGAGACGGTAGAAGTGATGGAGACATCATCGTCGCTGTCGCTCGATGGCGACGGCTCAGCTTGACGAGGGAGGTGTGCGGAAGGACCCGGGACATTCATGATCACTGTTGCTTTGCGGATCGAGACTCGAGATACGAGGTCAGTGCACGCGAGTTGCCTTTAGGTCCGCGCCATCCATAGTCTGACGAATTTGGTTTCAGACTGCCAGCCGTGCCTGAGGTGACTTTGAATGTAGAAAGGAGTGGTTGGTGGCGGTTCGGCCCCAGCAAAGACTCCCAGTCGTTGAATAGTCGAAGTATGGAGGAGCACGGACCTTCCCATGAATAGTCAATCAGTAAGGTCGGCCCTTATCGACAAGCACCATCCGGATCATCAAAAAGTCGATGGAAAAAAACACGGGATGATGCGCTGTGCTGATGCTCAGTGGCTGGCTGGATGGTGATGTGAGGTTGACCAAAAGACACGTTGCCTGGGAGATCTTGTCGTGACTGGATTTTGATTCGAATTTTAACTAGCAGGGGTGGAGTGTGAATGTGTTTGACTGCGGCCTGGCAAGAAGGGAAAGCTGCACCAAGGCCTTTTCGTTGCGGATGCAGGGTTGCCCAAATAAGGTCAATCTGCTTGTTTATTTTAGGGCAACTCGAGTTGAACCTCATTGTTTCGCTCATGTACGGGTCGACTCGGGACAATCCGTCAGTTTGAGCATAAAATAGCCATCTTCTTTGGTGCTTGGTGCTGAAGTACTATAGAGTACCACTAACTCTTGTACGCGTTTTACCTGGATCCTCATTCTCAACCATCTCGGCCTACCTAAAATACTGGGTACCTTGCCTTTTATACTCATCCAGGCTCCGACTTGGTCTCTATGATACTGTGACTGATGAATGCCATCGCAGTTCCAGACAATGGGAGGACTTGATCAGCGGAGTCCATCGGACGCCCCTCTCTTGAGTACTTATGGTGGATAAAATGTGATGATGACCTCACTTCTAGCACGATTGGAAGTGGAAAGTTGGACTTGAGCCCCTTTTGCCCTTTCTCTTTGAAGACGAGGCTCCGGACCAGGCGAGAACTGTGACAAGTCGCGGGTAACGGGGTTTTGCCTGGTGTATAAATTTAGGCTCATTTACCTGGTATCGACCTCGTATCAAGTAGGCTTACACAGGTGGGTCGACTCGATCAGTACGTAGGTCGGACGCTGTTATTTAGGTGCCATTCACTACCGCTTTGGGGCGGAGTGTCCACGTGATACGCAGGGTTGTTTGAAGGGCTGGCTCAATCCGATGGGATCTTGTTTCGGTTATGCGAAATCCCGGGCATCAAGATAATCACTTACTTAAAGTACTTTACGAAGCAAGGATTTGGGAATATTGAAGAGCCTGTTAGGTTCTCTATTCAAGGCAGGGACAGTAGATACTTTACTCAGCAAAAGGCAGGCCTTCCATCAAGACCTCGAAAAGAACAGGTCCGGCAGTACCCCCATTTTTTAAGCGATTTCCCAGGCCAAACGTCGCTGCCTTACAGTGGGGAATAGCGATTGATTAGCTGGCATTCCACCTCCTAGATACAACCTCGCCCAGGAGCCGCACCAGCAGGTCCCTTTGTCTTCCCGCCCATCACCGAAATTCCAACCTCCAGAGAAAGCGAACCGCAAACATCACAGCATTACCCTTGCGCCGTCCCCGAATTGTCGCATCCCTACCAAGACTCCATCCAAGATGGCCAACGACGAGTACGATGTGAGTCTGCTGCCCTTTCCATTGACAGAGAACCTCCACACCCCTATTCCACACTATCGCCCCCCTCCATACGTAACCAGCACTGACGACAAGGCCCCGCTAGTTTCTCTTCAAAGGTGCGATCCCTCGACGAAGCCGCATTTGATAAGGTTGCAATGCATCGAGAGCCAAGAGACTGATGTTCATTTTCCATGTAGTGGTGCTCATCGGAGATTCTGGCGTCGGAAAATCTAACCTATTGAGTCGATTCACCCGCAACGAGTTCAACCTCGACTCCAAGTCCACGATTGGTGTCGAGTTCGCCACCAGGTCCATCCAGGTCGACTCCAAGACGATCAAGGCTCAGATTTGGGATACCGCAGGTCAAGAGCGATACCGCGCTATCACTTCCGCCTACTACCGTGGTGCTGTCGGCGCGCTGCTTGTCTACGACATCAGCAAGCACCAGACCTACGAGAACGTCACACGATGGCTCAAGGAGCTGCGAGATCACGCTGATGCCAACATCGTCATCATGCTTGTGGGTAACAAGAGCGATTTGCGACACCTGAGGGCCGTCCCAACCGAGGAGGCAAAGGCCTTTGCCAGTAAGCATTGCCGCATGCGCATCCCTTGCGAGACGATGCTGATAGAGTCTTGTTTTCTAGGCGAGAACCACCTGTCCTTCATCGAGACATCTGCCCTTGACGCAAGCAATGTCGAGCTGGCATTCCAAAACATTCTGACTGGTACGCAAAATCTCTGCTCTTTTCCCTTCTCTTCTTCGGCGCTCTCTTGTCGTCGTCACTTACTAACACGTCTTCTTTACTCTTTTGCAGAGATCTACCGGATCGTCTCGAGTAAGGCACTCGACAGCGGAGATGGCGCCCAGGCCACCATCGGCGCTGGCACGAACATCTCCCTGAGCAAGCCTGCGGACGACGGAGCGGGGAAGAAGGCCGGATGCTGTTAAACTTTTTTCGCTGGGCCGTTTTCAGGGTCATAGGGTTGGGACGATGATGATGCATGGCGTCGTATATTGGCTGGACTATGTAAGGCGAGAGGCATAAGGACCCAGGGGGCTCGCGCTGCCTTTGGCGAGGACTGTCTTGGTAATTCCCCAGGAGAACGGTGGTCTCGTCCTTTGTTCTTGGACTTTCGAGGCTGGTTGTCAAGGATATCTCCTTTTTACTGCTTTGGCACTGCTTAATTGAATGAACTCGCGATGACTATGATCAACCATTACCAAACGCACTCGCAGATCCTCTGAGGACCTGCAGCATTCTCACTGCTACTCGTTACAGGATGGGAACTCTAGTCGGGCACGAGGAGAGTCTGTTTCCTCGTCTTAAGATCCGTTTGGTGTTATTCTGCAAGTACGTCGCCGCCCGCGGCTCAGAGGCTCTATATACCTGCCCATGTGTAACAATCCTATGCCCACAAACTTGCTCTCCTCTGCGGTGCGGGACAACTTAGGGGAGTCAATCCGTCGCTGCGACGCTCACATGCGTCCATAGTGCGCTCGCCTGTTTCTCGCAAGGCTAGGGAGTACACCGCCAACCGCTAGGTACCTACTTAATTTACCACCACATTAACGATGGGGGGTGGGCGCCTGACCCGCCTCGCGCTAAGATAAGGCTGACTCCGGCTTTATCAGTCGCACCTAATTCGTCGCAGGCAAAAAAGTTCGTTGAATTTATTCACAGGCGGGGACCTTTTTTGCGCCTTTCTTGATAACCGTCGTCCACACTCTTCTCGTCATCTTGCCAGTTCTGCGCCGTCTTCTGCAGCGTTCACGATCTTGAATATCGCCCTGATATCTGCAGAGATGGCTTCGGTATACAAATCGCTTTCAAAAGCCAATGGCGACAAGTCCGAGGACGCGAGCGCACCTGCTCGCAAAAACAAGCAGAGGGTTCTGATCCTCTCCTCCCGCGGCGTCACATACAGGTAGGAAGCCCCAGCAATCATAAGATCTACTCAGTAACGTACTGTACTAAGAATTAAACAAATAAAGACACCGTCACCTACTCAACGACCTCGCTTCAATGCTGCCCCACAGCCGAAAAGACACCAAGTTCGACTCCAAGTCTAAGCTCTGGCTACTCAACGAGAATGCTCTCCTCCACAACTGCAATAACGTCATGTTCTTCGAGGCGCGGAAAGGAAAGGACCTCTACATGTGGATCTCGGCCAGCCCCAATGGACCGTGCTGCAAGGCAAGTTCTCATGCTCCCGAAAGGACTAGATGCTGGTGGTCGTAACAGACGACAAGGACTAACTTGAGATCAATTTATACAGTTTCATGTGCAGAACCGTACGTATAACCCTGCTCCATCTCGCCAACGATACCCTACTAATGCATTTCATAGTTCATACCATGGATGAGCTTAACTTTACTGGAAACTGTCTCAAGGGCTCGCGGCCAGTCCTCAGTTTCGATGCCGCTTTCGACAAGGAGCCCCACCTACAAGTTGTCAAGAATCTCTTTACGAGGATATTCGGTGTGCCAGAAGGTGCCCGCCGGTCAAAGCCCTTTGTGGATCACGTTTTGTCGTTCACCGTGGCAGACAACCGGATCTGGTGCCGGAATTACCAGATCAATGAGACGGAGCCAACAGAGAAAGCTACTGGAACCGAAGGTGATTCGTCGAAGACTGGTCAACGCACCAAGAGCAAGGACACGGATATCAATCTTGTCGAAATTGGACCCCGATTCACACTCAGTCTCGTGGTGATCCAAGAGTCATCATTTGGAGGTCCCATCATTTACTCCAATAAGATGTTCGTCTCGCCGAACCAAGTTCGTGCCGACTTGCGCAGGGCAAAGGCGGGAAGGCACAACGTCCGGGCGGAGAAGCAGTTTGAGAGGCTGGCGAAGAAGGGCGAGCTGGGCTTGAGGACGGATGTACACCAGAAGCGGAAGAGCAGTGGTTTGGAGACTGGTGAGCTATTCTCTTGAGGTGCCTGTTGTTTCCCTGATACCAAGTTCCCGGGATTAAACCCAGGCGTTTTGAGTTTGTTGTCCCTACAAAGGCTTCTTCTGTATTTGCTCATAGACTTCTTTTTTTCCAACACGGAATGGTCTCCTTGTCCCATTGAATGCAAGAATGCTTCCTCATGATGGACAGAGAGCTTGCTTCCTTCTCTCTGAATTGAGGCCAAATATGGTTTAGCGCACTGGCATCCCCCGGCCAATGTGGGTGCAACCTTATTGAGATGATCCAATGGATCAGTCATGCCCAAACCAGACCCCTGCCAGGGATTCGATTTGGTCGCATTTGATTGATCAATTGACCGATTTGATGACCCCTGTAACCCGGGCGTACAGTTATTGCTGTCTCCGACCTCATCTCATCTCCCAGGCCGGGGTGTAAGTCAAAACTTCGCGTCGAGCGCAAAGCAGGGGCCATTCCTCTTTCTTTCCTTCTTCTTTTTCTTCTTCTTCAACCACAATCAAAATGAGTGCACACAGTACGCCCTTTGCGGCCCTCGCTTATCCAATGCGACACAACACGCAGACGATGCTCGACAACAGCATCTCTTGCACCACCCTGAAAAGCCCCCCGAGCGGTGGGGTGACGCCCATTTGAGGCCTTTGGGGAGCGGGCCGCCCCGTGAACAACACGGGGCGAAGGTGGAGGCGGTGCGAGCTGAAAGGGCATCGTGCAGTCTTTACGTATCCTACATCTTCTATTAAGAAGAGTCGAAGAAGGTTGGAGAAGAGCCGTTGAGTTGCAAACGGCACAAGGTGGTGGAAGCGAAACAACGCTCGAGGTACTACATCGACATTTCAGTCGAGTGATTCATGCCGCTCAGTAGCCTTGAGTGAGATCGATCCACGCCCGATTCAGCATCAACAGATTGCGTCTTCATCGTAAGTAGGGCCATGATTCTGCCAAGATGTACTTCTTTACTGATGCAACAGCAGGCCAGCACCGGTGTACCGCGGTGTTCTTCATTCTTTATTTCTTTCCCTCTGATCGAGAGCGAACTCTCCGTCTCGCAGATTCTAGAACTCTGAAAACCTCAACACTATGTCGCTTGCAGTTTGCGTATCGCCAGGCCAAGGGCCTCTCCCTCATAAAATAGAGCGGCCCCGGGGTTTCATCGATGCGGCACCGTCCAAGCCTGTACGCCACGCCACGAATGGCTCGACAAGACTTGCAGTCCCTGTACGTGGCACAGCAAACAATGCTCTCGAACAAGTGCCGACAGAGGTGTTTGTGGAAATATACAAGCTCCTCAACCTCAGCTCCGCCCTTAGTCTTGCAGCAACGAGCAGAAGATCTGCTGCTATCTTCACATCACACAGGGCATCCATTGTGCTCGAGGTGCTTGCAGAAGAATTCAGCCCTGTTGAAGAGCTGTTTCAATTGGTCGCACTGTCTCCTTGCGACCTCCAAACTCCCTGGGGAACATGGCTGAACAAGCCAGTCCGAAGGCACAAGACGCTTCTGTGCGAGGGAGGAACTTTGCCAGAAGGCTGGCCCGCCGCCAATGGTGATCACTCGTCAGGAGACATGCAGCTACAAGATGACGATATTGACAAGCTTCTCGCCATTTGCAAGGTCGTGAAGGGCTGGGAAAGAATTTATCCCCAGTATCGCTTCCACGACGTGCCCTTGTCGAAACGAAGTCTTACCGCAACGGAAAATGAGAGACTGCGTCGCGCTCTGTATACCTGGATGCGCTATGCGTATTACTTTCACGGTGATCTTCCACGTCCACTGCCCTACATCGCTACCGGCACCGATGTGCGAATCAACCAACTTCGGTGCCTGTCGAATAAGCGACTGAGGGAGCTGCAGGATCTCTGGATGACAGTTCAGGACATCATTGAAGTCAAACTCTGTCCGTCCACCGAGACGATCCGAGTGAACACGGTAGGTCATGATGTCTACAACATGTGCATACTGGTTACTAACTGGCCTCAGGATTTCGAGCTGACAAAGACGGAAGCGTCGCGGATTGGCTGGGGCGATGGTCAAGACAATCAGAAAGTCATTGCCACTATGAGCAAACTCAGCCCGGAGGATCTGCTGTTTTATGTTGACAATTCGCACAAATACACCAAAACTCGGCTGATACAGGAGATCCGTGCCAAGCAGCCGGCATTCGAGTCGGATACCGAGACGCTGGGCATTGCGCTTTCTTGCGTTTACTCGGAACGCTACGATACGATCGTCTCCGAGTATGGAGCGCCACATCATGTGATGAGCTCGCTCTGGTTTCCTTCGCGGCCGTTGGGCGACTGCCGTGGAGGTATCTTGGATCTAGAAGATCCCGAGCTCGGTGCGGCCTCGGCGCAGTTGAAGGAGATGGACGGGTTGAAGCTTGATTGGAGAGCCGAGGATCCTAGCCAGGATTCAAGAGAGGAGATTCCCGCTGGGCTTTTGGATGTTTGAGGCATCGGTCCGTGCAGCATATACTTGTGGACGTGTAGCCTGCTGGGGAGTATGAACTGACATGAGATGGCGTCCTATCCTTCCCCAAAATATATAGATGTATGGTGATCTATCGACCCGAGTCAGGTTTTGCCTACCAGAACTTTCCAAGATTACCTGCCCATAGTCGTTTGATTAATTAATTGTACAATACAAAAGCTCATAGCGTTTCCTTGGCGAGTGAACTACCCAAGACAAGACTCTAGTGCTACACATGGTGATTGCTGGTTTATGCTTCCTTGTCAAGATGTCGGTCTCTCCACATCCGTGCTGCCGTGGTACTGGGCTGCTATCCCGACATGGCCCTGAGAACATGACTTTCTAGTCTTCCCCCTCCTTTCTTTCTTTTTTTTTCTCAGACAAATGTATGAGTAGCTAATCCGCCATTGTCAGCAAGCCTCTTTGCAATTTTTATCTTTAATTTGTCAAAGACGCTGCTGGCTGGTGAACACTTACAAGTGTCAGTCCGGTCCGGGGGAGGCTGAGAGCTGTGCTGGGTAAGTTGAGGGCGCTAGCACGAATCAATGGAGGGCGGCCCCGGCCACTAAGATTGCCGCCGCCAATCACCTTCCGTTTGGCGACAACCCAAGTCACACTGAAATTCATCCACCATTGATGGCTCTCTGCCTTCATACCTCTTCATACCCTGTATAAGTTTCATTAAATGACAACATAGCGCAACGGCGCATTTCCCCCGCTCGTCCTTACTTCCCTGGTACGCTCCAGAAGTTGCGCAGTGGCCATCTTCGTCTTCTACCTATCGACCAGCCCATGCTGCGACTGCGGGTTTGCGTGTCGCATCTATCGCACAAGCGGGACCAGCTCACTCATAGCACCTCTTTTCATACTACCTCTGCTTGAGCTAAGCCTTTACTTCCCAACTCAGCGGTAAGTACAATACACTTTTCTTATGCTCTGATACCTTGTGGTACCAAGTGAAGGTGCACCTATATCACGCAAACATATGTCAATATCCGTCGCAGTTTGGTGTTCACCAGATAATCTCGTCGAGTGGCCCAAGGTGGGTGAGAGTCAGGGGCGCATGGGAAAAGGCAGGAGCCGCTGCGAGCCGGCCTCTTTCCAAGCCTATTGACTACATCCTCTCTTGGAGCTAGTCGTCTTATATCTTTCTTTGCTTGCGTACTATGTTGATCAAACAAGACTAACGATTTGCTCCAGATCAGCAGTTCTCATGTCTTTGGTCCATCGCCATCGGTCTGGGCAAACAAGTTTCTAACGTTCTGCGCTTTTCCACCTGGTTGGCTTATGGTTATGGCGGACACCGACAACGATATCGTCATGGGTGGTGCCCACCACCACGACCAAGCTGGGGGCCCGGCTACTAACGGTGTTTCCAGCGAAGAAAATGGTGGGCCGGGCTTTCTTGACATGTCCAATGACGGTCTGAGCTCCATGGGCGACTCTGAAGAGGAAGTTCTGGAGCAGGCAGGGTATCCAGTGGAGTTCAAGAGGAGAGGTCTCTTGCCTACGGGCTGTTGCTACGATGACCGGATGAAGCTGCATGCAAATGCAGACTTTGGACCCAATCCGCACCATCCAGAGGATCCTGCCCGTATCGAGGAGATCATGAAAACGTTCAAGAAAGCAGGCCTTGTTTACACCGGCTCAGAAGCTGACCTCATCGACATTGTTTCGACAAGCCCGACCAGATACATGTGGCGGATAGCTGCCCGCGAAGCAACGCAAGAGGAGATTCTCCTCGTCCATAAACCCTCGCACTTCTTATGGGTAGAGCAGCTTTCGACCATGCCGACGCACGAACTGCGAGTGCTGAGCAAGGAAAAGGACCAAGGGCGGGACTCGCTCTACGTCGGCAGCATGACGTACGAAGCGTCCCTCATATCTGCCGGTGGCGCCATCGAGACGTGCAAGGCTGTGGTCAATGGCACAGTCAAGAATGCGTTTGCCATCATAAGACCGCCGGGACACCATGCTGAATGGGACACGCCCATGGGTTTCTGTCTTTTCAACAATGTTCCCATTGCCACTAGGATTTGTCAACAGGAGTACCCCGAGTTGTGCCGGAAAGTGCTGATCCTGGACTGGGATGTGCACCATGGTAACGGAATCCAAAACATCTTCTACGAAGATCCAAACGTCCTTTACATATCACTCCATGTCTACCAGGACGGCAGTTTCTACCCTGGGAAACCCGACAACCCCATGACACCGGATGGCGGTCCTGAGCATTGCGGTGCAGGCGCTGGCCTCGGAAGAAATATCAACATTCCCTGGCACGACCAAGGCATGGGCGACGGGGAGTATCTCGCCGCCTTTCAGAAGATAGTGATGCCTATCGCGAACGAGTTCAACCCCGATCTAGTCATCATCTCGGCGGGTTTTGATGCTGCCGCTGGCGACGAGCTTGGCGGCTGTTTCGTTACTCCTGCCTGTTATGCTCACATGACCCACATGCTCACGTCTCTCGCCGGAGGCAAGGTCGCGGTCTGCCTCGAGGGCGGATATAATCTTCACGCCATCTCAAACTCGGCTCTGGCAGTTGCTCGGACACTCATGGGAGAGCCACCACCGAAGATGGAGATGCCCAAGCTGAACAAGGAGGCGGCGAAGCTGCTGGCCAAGGTGCAGGCCTACCAGGCCCCGTTCTGGGATTGCATGAGGCCAGGAATTGTCGATGTGCAAGAAGTCCAGAGTGCCGGCGGTGTGCGCCTTCACGACGTGATACGGGCAGCACAGCGGCAGCGGTTGTCTGAGAAGCACGGCATGATCCCCCTCTTCATCCAGAGAGAAACGCTATTCAAGACTTTTGAGAACCAGGTTCTGGTGACCCAAGACCTTCACAATGCCAAGAGGATCATTGTCATCGTTCACGATCCGTAAGTATCAACCTGGTTGGAGCCGGATTCTTGTTCGCGAGACTAACAGACGGATCAAGACCTGAGCTTGTAGCACAACCAGATCCCCTAGACAACACTCTGGACGCACATAACACCTGGATGGTAAGGGCATAAATAAGTTCTCATGGTTTCGTAATCCCGCTAACCAATTACCTAGGCCGATGGAGTGTCGCAATATATTGACTGGGCCGTGCGTAAGGGCTTCGGCGTGGTCGATGTGAATGTGCCACATTACATCACGCATCCAGAGGTAATGCTCTTGAGCTTCTCCAAAGCTTGGTCAATTGGGCTAACTGTCTTGCCCCTTCAGGATGTCGACCCGTTCACCCCCAGGGCCGATGAGCGTGCCTTGCAGGCTCAGATCCAGGAGTTGATATGCTACATCTGGGACAACTACCTGCAAATCTCGGAGAGTCATGAGGACATATTCTTGATTGGTGTAGGAAGTGCATATCTAGGCGTCAAAGTCCTTCTGATCAACCGAGGCAAGTTTCGCGCTTACCGTTGTCAGCGGCTCGAAGTGCCCACCATTCTGACCTGATACACAGATTGCAAATCCTCCATTTCGGGTGTCGTAAATTTTGTGACGGGCAATCTGAGACCTGTCAAGAGCGATATCGACGAAACTCTGTCCTCTTGGTACAAAGAGAACTCGCGGATTTATGTAGCCAACGATCATGCTTGCTGGTCTGATCCGGACCTCAATCGGAAGGTGAACAAGAGGCGCTTCGGCGCTGTCTTGCGGAGTTCGGCAACTGGTCTTAGTGGCATGATGAAGGAGCACGCACAAGAGGCTCAGGAATGGATCCTGAACAGGGTTGGAGAGGAAGCGGGTGACACAACGGAGGAGGAGAAGTGAGCAGTTGACTGGGAAAGGGGGGGGCAAGAGGTTTGTTACTTGATTTGGCGATCCAGGAGCTGGAGTCTGGAGCGGGCCCGGGTTTCGATTGCTGCACTGCATCTCATTGCTTTTTGTTTTTGTATCTTACAGAAGACGCCGTCTCTTTTACAAGTCGCCTCTTTTACGGGATACAGCCCCTGGTTATCATTGGGTGTCCTGTTTCAATACCTACATATACCCAGCCGGAGAAAGTTGGTACTCTGCATCTTTTTGAGATAGTTACCTGCAGATAGATAGCTAGGTAACCAAGCATACTTTGACCGCTATGAATTGCACACTGACCAGGCTTGCACTTTCACTTTACTTGGAACTATTTGATGTAACAGGCACAGCTGACATCTTATTGGCTGCAGCAGAAGAGATGGATTGTGGTCTGGTGGAGGTGGAGAACAGCACTTGACTGGTCTGGCGCATTTCATGGCTTATCGATAAGAGTTCGCGTGCGCGTGCTAAAAGTTTCGAGATTACCTGCTCTCTCTCAACATGAACCTCATGTCTTTCTCACTTTGCTCTCACCAATCACCCAGGTCCACACGCAGCCGTGACCACAACCTCAGATTGACATAGAATGGATCGCGAACGAAGTAGAAGGTGAGTCGCTAAAATGTTTTGTAGTAGCTATTCACACTTGGTACCTTTTCATGCGCAACAACGCTCCCCACCCTCACTACAATCATCACCCCCCATCACCACCACCCTTCCTCTCTACAGCCCATCTTTACACTGCCTTGTCATTCCCCAATTGCAAACTCCAAAACCTCGACATCTACTGTATTTGCACATACTTCTCTCAATATCATTGCAAAATACACCTCTTGTACTCGAAACCTTGCCCTTGTCTGGCATCTTGTTTCGAGGCCCTCAGGAACTCCGTAAATTCCATTCGCCACGCGAATCCGGCAGCGGCACTGGCACCCTCAAGCCTGTCTTCGAAGTGCATTCCTCCTATCGACAGACACATCGACACGATGGATCATAATCATGTCGTGCGACCGACTGCCGTGAGCCAGCGCAAGCCTCTTCCAACCCGCGCCCCCAATACTCAGGCGTCCCGCCAGCGATCCCTCAGACAGCCTGTCGTCTCCTACAAGCACTCGAAGAAAATGCGACGGATTTTAAGAAAGAAGCCTCGTCAACAGACCCGGCCTGCTACATTTGCCGCCAAGTACCCCCAATCGGATGAAGACCTCGAATATCCTAATGGCCATCGCTCGTACGGTGCATCGCCCGTAGCGATTTGGAGGGCCGAAACCAATGACTTCGTCAGCACGCTGCAGATGTTCGACGGGCATTATCCTCAGCATACCTTTCACCATGGTATCCTTGGTTATGTCAAACACCGACGAGAAGTCGAGATGGGTCTCGTCGCAGATGACGAGGACGAGGAATTCGCTCAGCACCCCACTGAGGACTCCAGAAAACCAGCCCCAACGCCCGGTCCGATGCAAGCTGAGCAGCCAGTGATCGACTTCAGCGGTGTCGCTTCCATCGAAGACGTCCGCAATCGCTATATCGAATTCACCAAGCGCGAGCTGCGACACCACAAGAACCTTCTTCGCAAGGCGACCACCGAGGAGTTTAGATTCATTACGGGCGTGAACAGCAGACATCAAGACGTATGGGCTAGAGCGCTCACCACCGCTGTGCTATATCCCGCCAAGCTCATACTGGCCAGTAAGGCGCATGGTAGCCGCCGCTTGAAGTCGGTTGACGAACGGCGCGACAAGAAACCCGGCCCGAGTCCCCTTCGCCAGTGCGAATCTGCCGGATATGATGCCTTCGAATCTAGCAACAAAGGAGCCGCAGTGTCCACGAAGCGAAAACGTGATTCAGAATCTTCTCTGGATTGTTCTTCGGAGTATTCAAGGCTTGACTCGGCTACCGATGCCCCGGAAGCGGAGGACCCCTCCTGCCGCAGTCCGCCCCGGAAGCGGCGTTGCGTGCGTTCCATCGCAGAGCTACAAGAGACTCACTTCTTTGAAGCTCAGGAAGAGCTCGAAACGGAGGCTTGTTCTCCAGACCTCCCGCTAGCGCCCACTTGCAACGACATGTCGGTAGATAAGCTCATTGAGCGATTCTTCGACCTTGTGGCAGAACAGGGAATAGATATCGAGGCTGCCATGGGCCTTGACCTCCGCAAGCCACTCGAGGCAATCTCTCCCCTTCGACACGAGACAGTCTCAGCTTCATCCGGTACTGAGGGCGATCTCATATGCCGTCGAACCTGCAGCTGACGATGCGTCTCGTGGTGCCGCTCTCAGTCCTCTCAACGGGTCGAGTGCACCTTGCCGTCACGCCTTGACCTTATGGCCGGGCCTCCGTGTACTCTTTTATTCTGATCCTTTGGATTCTTGTATTATTCTTCTTTATCCTGTCACACAACACATCTACAACACACCACATGACACAACGAGCAAACAGCATCATCTCAGAAACTCTACCACAGCTACTAATTAGAATTGACACAGATATGACGACGGCGAAGTTACCAGATATGGCGCGGGAGAGTCATATCGACCTTTCAATCGGGACCGATCACCGCGTAGGGCAAGGAGTCCACCGCCAAGAGAGCATGACCGGGGGCGGGATAGAGAAAGAGATCGCCCACGCTCACCCATAGGTGGTAGCGATTGCTATGTGCCTGGAAGGTCGCCAAGACGCCGATCACGAAGCAACGATCGGTTTCTTAACCGAGACAGATCACGGGATAGGGGTGAACGGTGGCGCAGAGACCGAAGTCGCAGTCGCGCCAGGAGCCCCATCAGGCGGCTGTCACCACGGCGGAGTCCCCGGCGCAGCCCTAGACGTAGCCCTCGGCGCTCACCAGTGCGCTACACCTCACCAAGACGTGACGACCGAGACAGCCGAAATGACCGTGGACGGTCACCTAGGAGAGATTTCGATTCACGTGACGCTAGGTGAGCATGAAATCACTTTTCTTTCACTTCATATTCATCGCCCTCGCTCTCGGTTTGGGTGCAAAGGCTACAATCTTGCTAACCTGCAAACTTCAGAAGGCGATCACGTTCGCCGTACGACCGAGATCGCGGGAATCGCGCACGAAGTCCCCCGATGAGGCCTCGCTCTCCACCACCTGGCCCTAGGCCATACCGACCGCGGTCTCGTAGTGCGGACCGCCGCGAGGACAGGTATGGCTCATACCGGCGCCCGACCCCGCCTCGCGAATCCAACATTTCATCGGCCATTACATCGCGATCAGCATCGGGAAGATCGTCTCCGCGTCCCGGCTCTATCCGCGGTCGTTCTCGGCCTGTGTCGCCTACCGGCCGTTCACCACTTCCCCCAGCAGCACGCGATACTCCTCGAGCTGCGGCGCACTCTGAGGCTTCCACTCCGCGAATCCGATCGCCTCCCCGCGGCCCAGCAGCTTTGAGGGCACCGACGGGACCCAGCGCATCAAGAAACTTTACGGCGCCAGCAGGATCTCCGGCAGCCCCCCCTTCTCGAGCAACAGCCGCGACTCCTTCGGGAACACCAAACCGCTCTACCGCTACCAGCCCTACAATTCCGCCTTCTGGGCCTCGAGGCTACGTTGCGCCTCGCGGTGGCGCCTACGGACCGCGAAGCGGCCGAGGCGGCTGGTCATCTGGCCCTCCACCACGCCACCCCAGTGGCAGTGGCCCGTCGGCTTCTCCTCCAATTCCATCTGGTGGCCCGAGCGGCATTCCCACCGGTCCTCGCGCCTCGTCTTCGTCCTCCTCTCCGGCTCTGTCCTCCAAGCCTTTCAACCCACCTACCGGCCCCTCATCGTCCTCTTCCGGACCGTCACAGGGACGGGGCAGCCAGTCGCTGGCTCAGCAACTCATGTCATCGATGAGCGTGGTTGTCCCTGGCGGCCGCATCGACCCATCGCTCACCCCGCTGTCGACCGGCATCACCAAGGAGCTCGAGCCGCATCATCGCCGGCTCCGAGAAGACGAAGAGCGCATTCGCGAGGAGCTCAAGGGCAAGGAAGAGAAGCTGCGGCGCAGCCTACGGGCGTGGGACAAGATGGAGCGCGAGTCGGGAGCCTTTTGGCTCCGTAGCGACCTGAGTGAGCGGAGCCTGAAGAATATCGCAGGCGAGGGAATGGGCGGAGCCGCTTTCTAAGGAGATTGGCTCTTTATCGCACTTTTTTTTTTTTTGGGACGTTGGAGGACTTGCCGGCTGAGAGGGCTGAGAGGGCGCATTCGAGCTGATATGCAAGTCGACTTGAGCGAATTTGCTTTTGTGTACGATAAACCAATATACCAATCCAAAATGCGATCATGAATTTCAAGGGCATCCATTCCACATTGACAATAAAGAAAATCCATGACTGATTACGATATTTGACCATGTATTTCGCACGGCATCACTCGTTGGAACTGATATTGGGGTAGCCCACGTAGGACCGTCAATTCATTATTATTTTTATCTTGTTTTGATACTTCCTCGCCCATTGATTTACGTCCCCGAAAAGACTACCTTTGCCCAAAAGGGAAGCGATAAGGAGGTGGCCAATCCCCCCGAGTTGCACAGGATGCTAATATCTATCCGGCCCAAGTCACTTTTTACACCCAGTTATTTCAGGTCATGACCGCACATTGCTGCTTAGTTGGCGCCGTCGGCCTTGGCGATGTAGGCCAGGAGGTCAACGACACGGCGGGAGTAACCCCACTCGTTGTCGTACCACGAGACGAGCTTGACGAAGTTGGGGTTCAGGGAGATACCGGCCTTGGCGTCGAAGATGGACGAGGCGGTGTTGCCGATCATGTCGGTGGAGACAACGTCGTCCTCGGTGTAAGCCAGGACGCCTGCAGGCACACGAATGGTTAGCGACATGGGTCAACTGTGATTGGTGGATGAGAGAGCGGGAAAAGAGCTTACCCTTGAGGGGACCGTTGGCAGCCTCCTGGATGGCAGCCTTGATCTCGTCGTAGGAGGCGCCCTTCTCGAGGCGGCAGGTCAGGTCGACGACCGAGACGTTGGGGGTGGGCACACGCATGGACATGCCGGTGAGCTTGCCGTTGAGGGAGGGGATGACCTTGCCGACAGCCTTGGCGGCGCCGGTGCTGCTGGGAATGATGTTCTGAGCAGCGGTACGGCCACCACGCCAGTCCTTGGCGGAGGGACCATCGACGGTCTTCTGGGTAGCGGTGTAGGAGTGGATGGTGGTCATGAGGCCCTCAACGATGCCGAACTTGTCGTTGACGACCTTGGCCAGGGGAGCCAGGCAGTTGGTGGTGCAAGAGGCGTTGGAGATGACGTCGGCCTTGCCGTCGTACGTGGTCTCGTTGACGCCCATCACGTACATGGGGGCATCGGCGGAGGGGGCCGAGATGATGACCTTCTTGGCACCGCCCTTCAGATGGGCGCTGGCCTTGTCGATGGTGGTGAAGACACCGGTGGACTCGACGACGTAGTGGGCGCCGGCCTGGCCCCAGGGAATGTTGGCGGGGTCGCGCTCGGTGAAGAACTTGATGTGCTTGCCGTTGACAGTGAGGCCGTCCGACTCGACCTTGATCTCGCCGTCGAACTGACCGTGGGTGGAGTCGTACTTGAGCATGTACGCCTGTCCGAAAGGTCGGTTGGTCAGTCAGGGAGCACGATTTCTGGGCTGGAGGGGAGGGAGATGAAGGGCGGATGACTTACAGCGTAGTGGGTCTCAATGAAAGGGTCGTTGACAGCAACGACCTCGACATCGCCGTGCTGAATGGCGTTGCGGAGGACAATGCGACCAATACGGCCGAAACCGTTGATACCGACCTTGACAACCATTTTGGATGGGATCTGTTAAAGTGGTGAGTGTCTGTTTGGGTTTGTCTGTGTGTTTCTTCTGCGAGGTAAAGCAAGCAAAAAGAAGAAGAAGGTCAAGAGGTGAGAAACTGGAAGGTGTGTTTTAAAAGAGGAGGGGCGGCAAGAGAGAGAAAAAAGTAAAGAGTCACGGATGGGGCGAGAAAAGGATTGAGGTGTTTAATGAAAAGGGCGCAGTTGGTCAACAAATTGATCTGTATGACAAAAAGGGCCGGGCTGGGCTGGAGACTTGAGATGGCAGTGGATTGGGTAATTGGGTAACGTGGTTTCGATTGCGCGATAAAAATTATGGACGACTGCTGCAAGAGTGTGGTGATGGGTGATGGGTGATGGAACAGCAGCAATCAGAACAAGGCCGGAAGGTCCGATTGACGGTGAGTCCGTCCGTTGCTTGATCCATCCATCCCGGGGAGCCGTAATCGTTGTTGAGCTGTGATCGAGCTTGGCTGGCTGGCTGGCTGGCTGGCTGGCCTCTATCGAATTTGTCATGACAAGTCATTTGACACTGGATATATCCGACCTGGATACGGTGAGAGAGGCATGGGTTTTTTGTCATGATATTCTGCTCATATCAGACGAGAAAGAAGCCTTATCCAGATCGTATCCAACCAGCTAGCAAAGTTTGTTCTCAGCAAGCTCGAGCTCGTGGCTCACCTTGGCTCACCACCGGGAACGGATCTCGCTCTCTCTCTCATATGGCCATGGCCATGGCGGGGCAGTTTGTCGTCTGAGTCGCGCTCTGAGGCGCGATATGGCGGGGTATCTTTTTTTTTCTCGCTTTCAAAGTGCAGGGGTGGTGGTGGTGGTGGTGGGCATGGGCATGGGCAATGCGATAAGGAGCTAGGGGACAGTGAGGGGCAGTAATCGTCACTTACTTGATCTGGACTTGGAGTAACTGGAAGTTTGAGAGTGGTGATGCTGATTACAGAAATTCTCTGAAACAGCAAGATTCAAGATATCGAATTGAAGACGGAGAAGTAGGAGTAGTAGGAGGAGGAAGGACGAGACAAAAAGTGGCATGAGGCGTACATTAATACCTACCCTCAAGAAAAGGTTGAGGGCCAAGAGGAGGGGGGGGGCAACCAGAGCTTTGGTGGGGTTGTCCAGCCCTCGGCGCCATCAAAGATCCCAGCACAATCCACCAAGGTGACGCCGTCGTGCATCACACCAGACAGATTGCCGCCAATGCCTTGGTGGGGCAGGCCAACCATTTTACGTTTTGATCGTGAAAAAAGCACCAGATTGCAGGCCAATTCCCGGGTGGTCTGATAAGCTGCAACTTGGCTGGTACGTAGAGTTGCATGGTCTAAACTGTAGGCGTGCATCTTCGACTGGCTACCACACGATTGGTTTTCCAGGTTGGCGATACGGCCAAGCAAGGGAACGAGCGGGAGGAAAGATCATGAACATTTCCATGTCATAATATCTATTTAGTAATTGAACCCCCATGTTGAGGTCTCGTTGGGGCTGTGATCGGGGTCTGGTCTGACCTGGTGTTTCTACAAGGTATCAACGTTGAACGCTCCTCCTGCCACTTATCATGATAAGTTGCACTTCGTTTCTGGCCTGCCACCAGCTGCCAGCCGGCAGTCGAGTCCACCAAGTGGCAGCGGGGGGGAACAAGCGAGCGAGCCAGTGTCCCTGCCCTCTTTTGCCTACAAGTAGCTAATATCGCCAGCACCAAGTCAACGACATCTTCTTTTTTCCACGGTGTTGACAAGATCTACAACTTTCTTCAACGCTCTCCCGCAGTGTACCGGCAATGTACAGCACTAACGCATCAGCCTCATCTGCCCCATCCCTGTGGCCATGGGCCCGTTTTCCCCAGGTGAACCAGTCCCGGAACCCCAGAACCTCTAGTAGCCGGGTCTACGAAAACCAGCGCCGGGTGAAGGCGGGCGCGCGCCTCCTCTTCCACGGTAAACTCGGGCCACAGCGTTTTCGCCTTACCCGAACCCACGAGAATGCGCCCCTCCGCAGGCCGAGGACGACCGGAAAATACTGCCGTCGCCCTCGCTGCGCCTACATAAAACAACATTTCCCGTCAACGACCATCTGCCGCCCTGCCAAATTTCCCGAGCTGACCCGCCTGCGCTCCCGATCAGTGCCTGTTTCCTACCCTTATTATGGACCATGGATATGATGTTGGCGAGATGGGCCCCCTTTGCCTGTACATGGAAAGAGTGGTCTAAGTCGTCGTCCGTGCTGCGTATCACGCCACGGCCAGCCAACATGTCAACATGGAGAGCGCTTTTACAAGGTAACGTTTTGATTCGAATCACCTGGTCTCGTCCGCATACCTCCGTCGCTTGTGCCAAGACAAGGTCGGGCCGGCATTTGGAGCCTTGGATAGATCACGAATTTGCCATTCTTGTTTCATCGCCACACGGTCCGGCCACGGATTAGTCGCCCTTTTTGGTATGGATAGTTCCATCCCATTGCATACCTAGGTAGTGCCTAGCATCGATTCGCTTGAAATGTGATTTGCGGAGTGCCCCGAGTAACAACGCCAGGTCATTATCCCAGGAAGTGGTGTCTTGTGAGCCTGTACCTGTATATACAGTTCCGGTCAAGTCTATTCATTCCTTCGTCCTTTCCGGGCTACTACTGGAAGTCTCTGGGGTCGGACCATGTCCCATTATCAGAGGCCGCCATGGACAGCCTCCCGTCTCGCATATAGATCAGGCGGATCTGGTCCCCCCAGCATATCGTAGAGATAGCCCCTTCCGAGAGGCCCCATTTCTTGTTCCCGAACCCCTGTCCCCATTTATCGGCACCTGCCTTCTTGGAGTAGCCGATGATCTCACCCCCAGACGGTCCCGCGAAGAAAGTGTACCAAGTGTCGGGCCCGGGTAGGTAGCAAGCCGCATGGCGCGCCCCGACCTCCCACACCGAGCCGGGAGTCCCATCTACATCCTTGCCTGCTATATGGATGGCACGAGTTAGCAATAGTCCTCGTCGTTTTACTCGACAGCGTGCTGTTTAACTCACGGCTTTTACCAGGCCCGACCTTGTCGGTGTAGAACACCTCGCGCAGCTTGGAGCTGACCTTGGACACAAAGAACAGGTCAATCTCGCCCGTCTTGCGCTTGGCCGACGCACTCAACGCCGATCGCGATACCGCCCCGGCTTCCAGGTTCATCAATGTCCACGCATCGGCATCTGGCCGGCCGCGGCCCACCAGGCACCAGACCGCACCTTTGCTCCCTTGAAAGAAGACCCGGAACTCTCCAGTATCCTCCATGAGGACTGCCGCCAGAGCGCTGTCGGTGCTGATTCCCTGCTGGATTTTCGTGTCGATCGTGTCCTTGCCGATGATGCTGTTGTAGGTGGTTGAACATGCTCCTGTCCCCTTGGAGCACTCGAGGGTGGCCTGGCAGATCACTGGCAGTTTTGTCGAATTATCGGTTGACAAGTAAAAGAGGTCTATGATCGCCCCGGCATTCGACGACGAGCTCATCGATGTCGTAGCCAGAGGTGTGCCTTGATTCGGCGGGACGGTGAGGGAGACTGACTTCTCCGCCTTGATCTTGTCGTCCCACATCAGCCGGTAGAGAATGTTTGTCGTGTCCAGATCTTGGTAAAAGATCTGCAGCGTCGACGCCGTGCCGTCGTTACCGACGGAGGACCCAGCAGCCAGGGCGCGCCGGCTGGCGGACAAGGGAGCGGAGGGGTCTAGAGGAGATGTCGTAGAGCTCGGTTGAGGAGGGGCGTCGTCGTCGTCGGATGATTGCCCGCTTTTGCTGCCAACCACACCGCCAACCACCGCCCCTACAATGATCAAAACTGCCAACACAGCGACAATGATCCAAAACGTTCTTCTTCTCACTCCGCAAACGGTCCTTTGTTTGGGATCCGGCACGACTTCGAGCCCTGACCTTGGGTCGGCGCTGCCATCTTCGACGATGGCCGGAGGCAAGGGACTGGTGTCGGAGTCCTTGTACGGACTTGGAGTGCTTCCAGCCAGGCTGTACTTCTCTTGAGAGTTCTGGTAGTACTCGACCGCCTGCGACTGCACCGCTACCTCTGGCAGATTCGCATCTTCGCTCGTGTGCACTGGGATAGGGTACCTCTCATCATCTCGCTGCATCGCCGCGGCCACGGCTCGGATCTAGTATGAGTGTTGAATCGATAAAGTGTTCACAGGCTGAGCATGGTGAACAAGAAGCCTGAGATGTTTTGAGGAGACAGTACTTTGGTAGATGTTTCCCGCGGGCATCCCAGAATGGAGCAGTGACGGGCAAGGACAGCACAGCGTTTACACACCTACTGGCAGTTCCTCACTTCCGGGCGGCTGGGGTTGCTATATAAGCTTGTCAGATGCATCCCTGTACTACCACCATACCTTTTTCTCAGCCCGGGTGGACACATGGAGAACGGCGTGTGATGGCACCCTGCAGGGCAGGGCAACTCAGAGGAGGCAATACATGCATGCACGGGAGATGGTAGGGGAAATAACACACTGTTGGATTCCGGCAAGGTACCAGTCCGTTTGAAATGTGGAGGTGGGGATTGTATTTGGCCCATCACTTATTACTGACATGGTATCGAGATTTGAAGCCTGCCGCCTTCGTATGTACTCCGTATTTGGAAAGACGCGAAGTGGACCTTTGCCCAGAGTCTCTGGACGTCCAATGACCTGTGTATCTTGGTATCCTATGCTCAAAGGTGCCGTAAGTACAAAGGCACGACAGGCCAGATGGAGACGGGTTTTAGGGAACCAAATATGTTGACAAGCCGCCCAAAGGGATTCACCTTGCAACGGTGGCTGAGACAAATCTGGAGGTATTTTGGTACACTCAAGACCAGTTTAGCCATGATGACAATAGGTATCGTACAGCATATAAGCCCCAAGTCGCAATGGTCGCCCTCGGTGCCATTGGGGTCAAAATCTGAGCGAATGAAAGGCGTCTGTCCCCCCCTATTGACGAGAATAATACCGGGATGGCTCAACATGTTGAAATTGGAGTCCAAGGAAGCGTTGCTTGCTCTCGTGTTCCGTTGACCAACCGAAGTGGTCACATCAAACGTCTGGCTGTGCTTCCAGGCGAGCCAGTCTTGGCCAATCTTTCTCACTTCTTACTCCGGACGGTCGGCTGTGTAAAGCGGGGCGGTGCGGATCACCCCCCGGTTTCCGTCCCGGATCATCGGTTACCTTTATTTCTAGAGATTCCCGTAGGGCAGCGAACGAGCTGTGGTTCTGTAGATCTATCTAGTGTATACCTATATGTTTATTGCAACGCTGTCTGTTGATTCGAGAGCTTTTAGAAAACGGCCTTCCCGATGGTTTGGTCCTACTTTATGGACTAACCGAACGAACGAGAGAGCGGGTGGTGTCACTGTTTCCAAAGAGAACATCAAATGGCATCGAAGTGCGTGAGACGGCAGACGCTATGTACAAACATACTGCTGACCCGCATTTACCAGGATGCAACGTTCCCCGTGAACACTTCCTCTTTGGGTGTATCTATTCGATGGCCCCAGCGCAACTCCGTACTCAACACTCCTCCTAGTACCGGCACACTTGGCACTCCTTCACTGGCGGGGCAGTGCGTACTTGCTTGCTTGTCATCGTATGGCACAGTCCTTTGGATTGCAGTTTTCATTGATCTTTGGTTTTCTTTGTGGACAGATGCGAGTTTCAAACTGCTAATTTATTGCACGGCCTTGTCAGTATGACGTTGGCCAAGCATGCAGGATGAATGCCGAGTCTTGTCGTGGAACCACCTATTTGCCATACTCCGTAGTCTCCTTTCTTTCTGCATAAGGGAGTAATGTCTCGCTCCAGCTAAGAAAACCTAAACCCGGCACTTCTCGCTCGTCGTAATATTCAATTGTACACCGAATGGATCGATGCAGTTGTCGACCTGGATCGGGTGTTCCGTCAGTAGGGAGATGTGGTCAGCTTCCTCTTTGCTGTACATCTCGGTGATGAAGGCAAAGATGAGGTCGATTCCAGACGTGCCCTATGTGTGTGTGCGGACCAACGAGTCAATGAAGCCCGATACCTGATAGCGAAGCAACGTGGGACGAAAGGATCAAGCGCACTTACCCCGGACGAAGTCCACACATTGCCGTCGACAATCCAGCGCGCAGGGCTCACCCAGTTCACGTCCGGGCCCCAGCTGTTCATCAGCTCCCAGGCGGCCTTGTTGGTCGTCGCCCTTCGCCCGTCCAGCACGCCGGCCTTGGCAGCCAAGCCGGCGCCGGTACACACGGTCAGGAGGTACCGCAGCTTGGGGAACCGCTGGCGGATGAACTCGACGGCCTCGGGTGTCGTGTTGGGATTGCGCACCGAGGGCCCGCCCGGCACGATGAGCACCTCGAGGTCTTCTGGAACGTCGGCAAAGGCGTGCGTCGCCTGCATGACAGGCCAGAAGGACGAGTTCATCGGGTTCATGGCCACCGACTGGGGCTCCGACGTCACGGGCCCGGCGGCATGGGAGATGAGGTACAAATTGAGCTTGCGGTCATGCGCGAGGATCTGTAAAGGGTCGAGGGGCCCGGCGATATCGATGGGCTCCCAGGTAGGGAGGACGATAAAGCCATAGTTCTGAGGGGGGTTGGACGGGGTGCAGCTGGCCAGACTGAGGAGAGGGAGGAGGGAGGTCAGGATGAGAGATGGCGATATGGACAACATGGTCTGCAGCAGTCAAATGGTAGCAGGCTCGACGATGAACGCTTGTTTGTGTTTAAGTTGCCTCATGCCACTCTCCCTCACCCTGAGCTGGGAGGGAGAGGGCAGGCATATTAATACTCGGGCACGTCCATCCTTGGGATTTGTCAGTAAGTTCTACATGGAAGAATAACCTGCGCATCGTGGGTCACGATCGATGCTCTTCCCAGCTCATCTCGGACTATTCCGAGTGCGAGCAATAGACGCTGCCAAGGCCCTTTCTACAGGTCCCGACTGGTGCGTTGATGAGGTTCCGGGACGGGAGCAACGGTCTTCGGCGTCGAGAGCAAGGCGGCGTGTGGTGGTGAGCAAGCAAGCGAGCAGATATGAGCAGGTTTTTATGTGCTTCTTTTCTCCAATCCCGGTCCCTTCATGCTGGACGCCTTGCCGCATCTGGGGGTTCGCATTCAGACCCACGTTGCCTGGCTCCGAGAAAGCATGCCTCAGCAGAGTAAAGACTCAAGCCAGAAGGGACGGGATATTCATGTTCTACTTGAGAGCTCCGTGCTTGTTTAATGCGTGACTTGATACAACATGGTTGCGGAGTCGTTAAAATAAACAACTCCTACGACCAGGCCCTTGAACGGGATGGGGTTTAGTAGTGTCACAGTCATTGAGCCGATTACTCTACCCTATCTCGTCATGGCCCCACGTCTGGTTGACCTTCAACTGGCTTTATCTCCGATCTGCTCTCTTTTTACCATCCTGATAAGCTCCTCCCAATGGCGGGGGAGCTACCAGAACTTAACCAGCGTGAGCTTCCGAGTGTGGTTGTGGCCATGTGAATTTGGTTTCTTACATGGTTGTCGAGATACTGAATTTCAACTTGCATTCTTTTGAGCTTCATATCTCATCGGCCCCTATACTCCGTGAATCACCATGTCGCACTCACATGACGGAGTCGGCCATTCCCACTCCCACGAGGGCGTCTCGGCCGTAGAACATGGTCACTCACACGAGATTCTCGATGGACCCGGCAGCTACCTGGGCAGGGAAATGCCTATTGTTGAAGGACGTGACTGGAATGACCGTGCCTTCACGGTAGGCATAGGAGGGTAAGTCAATCACCGCGACCACCCGGACAGGAGATGCTCGCCATATGCTGACCGAGTGGCCCTCGCACCCAACCACAGCCCCGTCGGCTCCGGCAAGACGGCCCTGATGCTTGCCCTGTGCCTCGCCCTGCGCGACCGCCTCTCCCTCGCCGCCGTCACCAACGACATCTTCACCCGCGAGGACGCCGAGTTCCTCACGCGCCACGCCGCCCTGCCCCCGAGCCGCATCCGCGCCATCGAGACGGGCGGCTGCCCCCACGCCGCCGTCCGCGAGGACATCAGCGCCAACCTCGCCGCCCTCGAGGACCTGCACCGCGCCTTCTCGACCGACCTGCTGCTCATCGAGTCCGGGGGCGACAACCTCGCCGCCAACTACAGCCGCGAGCTCGCCGACTACATCATCTACGTCATCGACGTCAGCGGCGGCGACAAGGTCCCGCGCAAGGGCGGGCCCGGCATTACCCAGAGTGACCTGCTCGTCGTCAACAAGACGGACCTCGCCGAGGCCGTCGGCGCCGACCTCGGCGTCATGGAGCGGGATGCGCGCAAAATGCGCGAGGGCGGGCCTACCGTATTTGCCCAGGTCAAGAAGAACGTGGCCGTCGATCACATTGTGAACCTCATCCTAAGCGCGTGGAAGGCTAGCGGCGCCGAGCAAGTATGCAGGGCCCGTGGAGGACCGAGGGCGACGGAGGGACTAGAAGAACTCAAGCCTAGCACAGCGACCTGAACCAAGCATGCTCCGAGCAGAGTGATGAGGCAAGCAAACAGGCACAAACATATATTGGGTAACGTATCATCTGGGGTAAATCAGGTCATGCCGTCTATTGGCGCCATCTCTCTAATGAAATCTACATGTCGTACCGTCATGTTGTTCGTGGGAATCAAGTATCTAAGCCATGTCCTCGTCCATAGAGTCCCCTTGTACAGGGTCGCCCGTCTCAGTCTCGAGCAGAGATCCAGCAAAGGGGCTCGAGTTTCTGGGCCACACCCGCTTGTAAAGGCTCACACCAATCGTGTCCTGCGGATTAATGCGACCGTCAAAGGTGGCCTTGAAGTAGCCATGGGTTCCCAGACTCTCCTTGATGAATCCGCCACGTCCACGCTTGGTCCAGAGCGGGAGGGCCTTGAACCATTCGACGTCCTCGCGGTTGAAGAACATGTAGCGAATGGTGACGATTTTCTTGTGGATGTGGTAAGGATGACCCGTGAGGATGACACGCTTGGCAACGACGCGAGAAGTTGAAGGAGGCATAGCTGTTCCAGTGGCGACAAGGGTCAGCGGTAGAGCAGACGACTCGACATCACCATCTTCGTTGGTTGTAGCCCGTTTGAAGAAGAGAGTCGGAACGGCCCCCCAAGTGACAGGGCCCATGAACGTGGCCACAGCGGATTGTCCAGGATGCAGATATCGGCAGTACTTGTGGACGTCGTTGGGAGTGTTGCCACCCTGCGAGAATAGCGGGTTGATGACGAACCGCCGCGGCCCGCACTGCATGATGAGTTCCTCCTTGGACTTGATCGAGAACGGATGGTCCGAACTGAGGTTTATGAGGAAGTTGAGGGCCGTGCGCTTGTTCTCGTGCCTTAACAATGAGAAGAGAGTCACCGGATGGGCCGGGGTGTATGATTCCTTGACCGCTGTCGGGACGCCCTTGAGGTAGACAGCGACCCGGCTACCGGGCTCAACTCCTCCAGCGAGAGCCTCACGAGCTGATCGGACTCGGGACGAGCGATAGTCGGAAATTCTGAGCAACCTTTGCCACTCCTCGGGCTCGTACGCACGATCCTCATCTTCCTCCCAAGAGCTGGACGTAAGGCTCTTGAGACCGCGGTACCTCGCCAACCTCTCCCTCGCCAGCACATTGGGGTGCAGCTCGATCTCGTCGGGGAATTCGAGATCTTCCTCGGCTTCATCGTGCTTGGCAGCTCTATAGGCAGCGAGCTGCTCCGCATCCTCAGCCTCGTTGGGCTCTACGAACGCCTCTGACTGAGGATACTCTGATTGGCCAACCTCAGTCGGGGCATCGGCTACACCCTCCATGCCATCCTCCGGCGCGGACTTGCCCGCGTCCACATCCTGCATGTCGTAGTCTTCGAGGTCAGAACCCGAGTCTGAAATGTTATCGTCGTCAAGATACCATGCTGCCTGGTAGTTGGATGTTCCCTTGGGTAGTCGCTTGGGAATCCGATGCTTGTTTTCGTCATCGTCTGAGAAGTAATGATGCTCGTCAAGTAGCACACCCTTCTTGGTGGGTTCGGGAGCCGAAGGGCCGGCATCGCCATCTGCATGCTCCTCCATCTCCTCGTCCATCACGACCTCTTCAGGGGCCAGCTCATCAAGATCTTCCTGGTCCTCTCCAGGAACTGCCAGTGTCTCGTCCGTGGCATCGTCGATTGTCATCGAATCATCCTTGCCCTTTTTCCTGGTGGACAAGGGAGCGGCTACGATCTTCTCGATCTGGAAGGTTCCCCAATCACCGACCTGCACCAGGCGGTCTGCCTGCAAACCCTTGCCACGCACTACTCCAGTAACAACAGTTGCCTCGGTGTCGTTGGCAGCAAACTGAACATTCTCGGCAAGAAGCCAGCTCCTCTCATCTCGCCAACGCACACCCTTCGGCGTCGTGCTACACAAGGAGCGCATGAGGTTGGAGCACTCTTGCCGATTGTCGAGGCTGTAGAGTTTGTCCTGGTCTGGATGGAAATGCCGCATGTAAGACTTGAGGGAGTCGACAATCGACAACCTCTGCTTGGCTGGCTCGACTTTGGCGAGACCGTGAACCACTGTAAAGAGTGTTGAGAGACCTTGGCTCTCCACGCTGCGCAGAATGAGCTCTCCAAGGTCATCAACCTCTTCCTCAGCGGATAGGATGACCACGACGAAATCGGCCACCCGAGCAGCATCAAGACACGCGGTGAGATCTCTCTCAACGGGCAGATATTGTAGTTTCTGCTTGAAACGGTCAACAGAGACCCTGTTGCTGCCGGAAACAAGGCCGGTCTCGATGTCGAGACTGTGATTCAGCGCGGTGATGGCGGCAGCGGCGTCGCAATCGCCACACAGGGGGATGACTGCGACGTTTCTGGGAGCGCCATCGCGGCCGTTGAAGACGGAGGTCTCTTGGCGGTGCTCGCGCTGCTTCTCCAGCTGGCGTTGGCGGTTGTGGTTTCGACGGTCAAGCTTGGACATGACTTGCTGCTGAGGGGTTCTTCGCCCCTCGTTTGGTACTTTGCCTATTCGACCAGCAGAGTGTTAATAATTGGATACAGGAACAGGAGTCAGTAAAAAGTTTTTGCAAACAAATCTTGCCTTTTGACTGGTCGCGCAAAGCGCCCTTGGTGGCCTTCTTGGATTTGAAGGCCTTGTGGGAGACCTTTGTGGTCGGGCGGTGACTGTGCCCCGCCACTGCTGCCGGCATTTTTTCTGGTTGCTGCCTGTTCACAAAAAAATGAAAAGATATTGACTCCTGATAAATGACCTTGATTGCCTGACTTTCGAGGATCGAAGACAGGTAGTTATTGGTGGCAGGTAATCGCCGTAAAGTGCGCTGGAGAGGCAGTTGAAGCAGCACAGGAGGGGTTGGCCTGGTCTTAATATGCTGTCGCCTCTGCCTCTCTCAGTCCCCCTCTCAAAAATTCTAAAAAATGTGGGATTGCTCTTATCGTGATAAGATAAAGCCTGCCTAGTTCAGTCCCAAAGCCAATTAGGCTCTGTTGATTATGCAAAAAGATGGGGCTCGTCGCATCAATGGCAGAAAAAAAAGTCTCCCGGCTTCACTAGTAATTAATTGATTTGAAGACCCGTCCAGTCTGGTCCGACCTCAGCTTCCATCCCCCAGACTGCACATCACCACACCACATCATCGTGGGCACGGACACACCCCAAATGGCAGACACAGTGGTGCAGCGGGAGGTCTCGACCCTCAAACCCGAGGCAAATGGCGCCCTCACGGTTCGTGACGCCCGTACCGAGTTTGTGTCCAAGTCCGAGCAACAAAAGCGGCGTCGGATCAAGCAAGCCAACCAAGACTATGGCCGTGGCCGACAGATCAACGTCAAGAACATCCGTGATAAGAAGCTGCGCAGGAACCTCAAGACCCTTGAGAGCAAGTATCAGGATGCAGCGCTCAAAGCCAAGGATGCCGAGATCCTGCTGGAGAACACGGCTGGATTCCTCGAGCCCGAGACCGAGTTGGAAAAGACATACAAAGTTCGCCAGAGTGATATCAAGAGCGACGTCGCCATTGAGACGGCACAAAAGGGTTTCGAGCTCAAACTGGATCAGCTCGGCCCCTACGCCTTCGACTACACGCGCAATGGCAGGGAGATACTTCTGGCCGGGAGAAAGGGCCATGTCGCCACCATGGATTGGCGCGAGGGGAAGCTGGGATGCGAATTGAACCTCAAGGAGACCATTCGAGACGCAAAGTGGCTACACAACAACCAGTTTTTTGCCCTTGCACAAAAGAACGCTTGCTACATCTACGATCACAACGGAGTGGAGGTCCATCGCTTAAAGAAGCACACGGATGTCACTCACCTGGAGTTTCTGCCTTATCACTTTCTCCTGACGACCTTAGTAAGGCCAACCTTGCATCCTACACAAGATCTGATAACTAACCGTCCCCCCAGAGTAGTACCGGTCAACTCAAATACCAAGACACTTCAACAGGCCAGCTTGTGTCCGAGATCTCCACCAAGCTGGGTACCCCAGTGTCACTAAGACAAAACCCGTACAACGCTGTTCTGCACGTCGGTCATCAAAATGGAGCTGTGACGCTCTGGTCGCCCAACTCTTCTGAGCCCCTCGTCAAGCTTCTGGCGCACAAAGGCCCGGTCCGGTCCCTAGCAGTCGATCGGGAAGGCCGGTATATGGTCTCAACGGGCCAGGACTGCAAAATGGCGGTCTGGGACATCAGGATGTTCCGCGAGGTCAACAACTACTTCACCCGTGCTCCTGGCACTTCGGTGGCGATATCAGATACGGGTCTCACCGCTGTTGGCTGGTCTACCAACACGACTGTCTGGAAGGGTCTCTTCTCAAAACATGCCGCTGAACAGGAGAAAGTCCAGAGCCCATACATGGCGTGGGGCGGCGAGTCCAAGCGCGTCGAAAGGGTTAGATGGTGCCCCTTTGAGGATGTACTGGGTGTTGGTCACGACTCTGGCTTCTCTTCGCTCCTGATACCGGGGGCTGGCGAGTCCAACTTTGACGCTTTGGAAGTCAACCCCTTCGAGACAACCAAACAGAGGCAAGAGGCCGAGGTGAAGGGTCTGCTGAACAAGCTCCAGCCCGAGATGATAGCTCTGGATCCCAACTTCATCGGCAACCTGGACTTGCGTTCCGAGCAGCAGCGTCGGGAAGACAAAGATCTCGATGCACCGGCCGTAGATATCGCCGCCGAGATCAGGAACAAGGCCAGAGGAAAGAACAGCGCACTCAAGAAGTATCTGCGCAAACAAAGGAAGAAGAACATCATCGACGAGAAGAGATTACGCGTGGAAGAAATCTACAAGGAGCAGCAGCAGAAGAGGCAGAACAAGTACAAGGAGAAGCAAGAGGAGCTTGGTCCCGCCCTTGCTCGATTCGCGAAGAAGGAATAGACCATAGCTTCTGTACTAGAATATCAATGATACCCAAGATTACGAACATTGATCATGCGTGTTCGAATGCTCGCAGCGCTGTCTCGAAATCTAGTGGCTTTTATATGATGCTCGTGCCTCTATCCCGTGTATTCTTTATGTTACATATTTGGTGCCAATAACCCATCAGCAGGCCCCGGCTAGTAGACTATATGTTCAGTGCAAGCTCCCTGGATTCGCTCGTCGTATGGTTGTAGTCGCTCTGTATGTACCTGCATTCCGCGTTTACCTGCGCGCTCAGTCCGTTCACAGTCAGTGCCGATTTTCCGGGGAAGCCTGGCGCAAAGTACGACGGCCATCACCACTTGATGCTCTTTCACAGAAACTTCTGCTCCCAGATCAGGCTTGGGCCACTATCAGAGGAGCTTCAGGTGGCCAGTGACCTGATCGACCAGGCTCTTGGGCGCGGGACCGACGCCCAGCACCGTCAGACTGCCGGCGTCGATCTGGGTCCTGCCGGCGTCAGCAATGACCTCGGCCGTGACGCCAAGGCTCCGCGCCTTGCCCATGAGCTCCAGCATCTCATCCTGGCTCTTGGTTTGCACCGCGATCTTGGCCTGCCCGTGCCGCTCCCAGCGCGCCAGTAGACGGGCTTCTGGCGACGAGTCACCCTTCTTCTGCGCCGCTTTGGTCAGGGCCTTGTAGCATGCCAGCGTGGCGTGGCCACATTGCGCCGCAATTTTACCTATTGGGCGAGCCTTGGTTAAGAACCGTAACACAACTTGGGAGGATCTCGTCGCAGGATCGACCTACCTTTGGTCATGCCCAGATCTGTCCGAACCACGAGAACCAACTTGCACTCTTCGTTCTTGTCGACAATCTCCGCGGCCGGCGGCGCCGGCTTCTTTGTCTTGCTCTTGCCGCTGCTACTGCTGCCACCGGCGCCCTCCTGAACCTTTAAGCCCTGCCTCCGGTCCGCCTCGGCACCGTTGGCCCAGTTTGGCGCATGGTCCAGTATAGTATCGTCCTCGTCGATGTCGGACTCGTCGCTCTCCTCCGGGTCATTTATGTTGCGCCGGCGCTCCTCGGCAAGGGCAGGCGAGATGAAGTAGCCACGAATTGAGTAGACGCCGAGCATGAAGCCCGTTACGAAGGCGATGGCGGTGGTCGTGGCAATCGCAATCGCCTGTGTATTGCGCTCTGCCATGCTAGACGACTGTGCTCTATGAAAGCGCTACTGTTCGGGACACTGCGTGAAGGGGAAGCTGGATGTGGTGAGTGTAGCCTTCGGGTTGTTGTTGGACTTCAACTGAGACTGTTGATGTATGGACGAAATGGATGGATGTGCTGGAGAAATAAATTGCTAGCGGCTACATTGTGTCATAGGCGGGACGCCAGTGGCAGTCTCGGGCACTGCCAGCAAGGTTTGGGGTCTAGAACCCCCCACGCTATCAAGCCGCCCTGGCTAAGGTATGTACTTAGTTACTATTCCGAATAAAGTGCATGATTCACATGAGATATTGAGAAAGGCATTGATACCTTCTTATCAACATTCTTTGACAGCAACACTATCAAGAGAGTGACCCTCGAATGCAGCTTCTAACTTGTGTACCTACCCAATGTCATGGCGGACCAAAAAGCACTCATTGTCGGTATAAGCGGCTGTTCTTCGAGCGGCAAGACCACATTGGCACGGCTGCTCCGTGACATTTTCCCCGAAACCTTCATCTTACACGAAGATGACTTCTACAAGACGGACGAAGAGTAAGCTGCGTCGCTGATGCGCTGCACTCTCTCAGAGAATGCGATCGGTGTGTTAATACATGAATACAGCATCCCCGTCAAAAATGGCCTCCAGGACTGGGATTGCATAGAAGCGCTCTCCGTTCCAGACATGGAGCAATCTCTTCAGCATATCCGCTCCCACGGTACTTTCCCGGTCAGTCTCTCTAATAGTCGCCTTTCCCACCGCAGCCAGCATGGCTGCAGTGTTGGTTGCCTTGGGGCGAGACACCTCTCTACTTCAGGTTGCACGCCTCTTGATCAGACCAAAGGACCCTCTCTTACCTCATCTTCATTGTCACAGCCCCAGCTCGAATCCAAGGAAGACCAGAACTCGGTCGGCCAATGCCCTGTCTCGGACGCAAAGATTGCCGCAGCGAAGGCTCGGGTGCAGTCATGGCTACAGCCAGGCCAGCCCGGGCACAGGATTTTCGTTGAGAATGCGACTCCGAGGAAGATATGTCTATTGGATGGCTTTCTCCTCTATAGTCGCGATATGACAAGCGTGATGGACCTCCTTGACATCAAGCTCTTCCTATTAGTGAGCCACGCCAAGGCGACACAGAGGCGAGAAGCCCGCGATGGCTACGTCACGCTCGAAGGGTTCTGGACCGATCCGCCCGGGTATGTGGACAAGATTGTGTGGCCAAACTATGCTAAAGCGCATTCATGGTTGTTTAAGGATGGGAATGTGGAGGGTGAGTTGGATCAGGGGGTACTTGCATCAAGGGGGATTAAAGCCCAAATAGACAAGGCTTTGGACGTTGACATGGAGACGGCATTGGACTGGGCAGTGCAAACCATCATGCTTGAGCTAGAGAGGCTTCAGTGACCCCTGATACAGGCAAATGTGCACTTCATGGCAACATGACAGTTTCATTTCAGCTACCAAACTGGCCGACGATATCTTCTTTTACACCTCGAGCATAGGTTCCGTCACCCAAAATTGATGCGTCTACGCCCGTCCAAGGCTACGATTTAATGTCTATTCGAGAAAAGCCCCTATTCATTCCGTCGTGTCCCCAGGTCTCCTAGCTCTGCCAGGTATCCGACTTCACAGCTGAGGTCGCACATGTCGCCGGGACGGTATAAGTGTGATTAGGGTCGGCCTCCCACTTTACACTGCCGTCACTCTGAACGTTGATGTATTTGTACTGGAGGACTTGTCCAGCCTTGAGAGAAATTGTTGCCGTCCAAAGGGGGTTGCTAGTGGTGTACTGAGATGCGCTAAGCGCGACGGCCTTGGAGGTATCCCAGTTACCGAGAGCGTCAATATTTCCCACAATCTTGATGGTCTGACCCCAGGTCGTCGTGACGCGCTCGTTGAATGTAACAGCCACAGTGGCAGCCGGCACGCAACCGCCTGTGGTTGTGGTTGGAGTGCCGGGCTGAGTCGTAGTCGAGCCGCCCCCACCTGCCGTGGTGCTTGGTTTAGGACCGGTCTGAGGGGTCTGAGAAGGCGGGAACGAGGTTTGCGTGGCGGACGAGTATGAGCCACCGATGGCTGTGCCCTGACACTGAGAGGGAATCGAGTTGGGAACGGCACCCCACGAGGCAGGCACAGAACCAGCTCTCCGAGCAACGGCTGTGAGAAACGCAGCATAAGACCAGGTCAGGTCATGTGCGGAGAGAGGTTGCCCGTTATTCCTGTCAAACTGCTCCGACAAAGAGCCGTTGGGCAACGCATATGTGGCAACAAGGTTGACAAAGCCATCTGCGTAGTTGTTAACGGCACTATAAATGGAGGAATATGTCGACGAGTCCGAGCTGAACGTCCCTGTCGTGGCAGATGATACCAGGTCCTTGAAAAATGCAAGGGAGGTTGAGGTGATGGTGATGGAACCTTGCTTCTTCCATACATACAGGGAGTCATAGAGCTGCTCAGCTGTGGCGAGAGTGTTGAGATACCAAGGGTTCCCGTTGTAGTAGCTGTCTTCGGGATATCGGCCCACCGAGAGGGCGGTGCCCTGGGGAACGTCGGAGTTGATTGAATAGATGCGGAAAGAGTCGACCACCACTTTCAGATTGGCAAGGGCCTTGTCACTGCAGGGTTGGAAGGTGTTGACATCGCAACCGGCGGCGGGATCGAAGTTGTGAATGGATGCCAGGATGGTGTTGGCGTCTTTGCCGGATCGACCATTGTTGGTGTTGACTGCGTTACCAGCGTTAATGGCCATGCCTCGAGTCACATAACTTGGGCATATTTGCCGTAGACAGACTTACTGTTGGCAACCATATATCCACCAGAGGAAGACCAGAATCTCTGCTGGAAGCACAAGATCTGTGGTGCGATTTGGTCGCAGGATGAGCACGAGGTTCCGAGTGTCTTTGCAAGAGCACTGCCCTCGATCAATGCTAATATCAAGTCAGCTCTGCTAGCCTAGCACTGTCCTAATCGTCTGGAGATTACCTCGATATTGAGCTGCAATGGTGAAGAAAGAGCTGCCATTGACCTCTTCCCAGAGATCAAAGCCAGTTTGGTTCCTTGTCTGCAATCAGAATCAAGCAAGACGTCGTGGACTCACAGCCATAAGCAACTCACCAATACTGTGCAACGTAATTCAGGTCGTTACGAACAATAGGCCAGATGATGCTGGAGGCAGTCGAAGTATATCCGTTATCAACGAGCCATTTGGCATAGCCAATCATGGCAATAGCACGCAAGGGCGGGCCATCCCTTTGCGGTCGACCTTACTTCAAGTTAGTAAGAGCTTACGTGAGTAGTGACATACAAGGCTTACCCCATGCGCCATTGTACGGGCTGAGATCGACGTTGAACTTTGGTTCTCCCAGTCCAGTACCATCACTCAGGGAGCCCGAGGGGTTCGAAACTCCTTGCAATCTTGCCTGGGATACAATGTAGTTTTGAATGGTAGCCTGCAATGAACTGTCATAGTTCTCGCTAAAGTTCTCCACGATGGCTTTGAGGACAAGCCCGGCATCTCTTGTCCAGGTATAGAAGTCTAATCGCCATGCCCATAGCCATGTCAGTTTCGAAATGTTCTTTTTTCCCCACAAGAACGGGCACAACTTACAGTCGGGATTCGCCTTATCGGGTGAGGCGATGACGATACCAGACTGGACACCCGACGAATGGCACCCACTGGGGCCGATATTGCACAAGAGCTGCTGCAGGGCGTATGGCTTCTCGGTGCTGATGAACGAATCTACAGATCGCTTCAGCAACTCGCCCTGATGCCTGGCCTGAAAGGCATCCGGACGGCCGAAGACGGACTGATAGGCAAAAGCGCCCAAAAGAAGGAGTGACGAAATGCCATGCATGACGGGTTCGTAGAAGGAGGACTGATAAGTGCTGGTATGGTTGACCAGTGGTTGCTGGAGAGTCCCCCCTCGGAGAGGCTCCATGGCGTATTTATACCTCGCCGTTCCGGGTTGGGGATATTGGAGGGTGTTCTCACCACAATTGGAAAAAGACGCCGGCACGATTTTTCAGTGGCGTCCCGGGGTCCGGCAAAGGCCCGACGCCAGCGTGTTGCCCGGCAGTTGAGTGACAAGGCTATGGCGATGTTGACCAGGAGGCTTCAAGCAGCCTTGTCGCTAGATCCAACAGCTTATTGGATGTGCGGACGTCAAGGCCAACAGTAGAACTTGGAGATGGTAGTCGCACTAGCAAGGGTTACAGAGCACACCATGCAAAAAGACCGACATCGAGCCGTTGACGATGCTGGTGGGTGATGCAGCAGGGTCACATCGCCAGATCGCTGGCTTGGAGCCCCACGGGGTGGATTCGTACAATGCAGCCGAAGCGAGCGAGTATCCGGCACCTGAGTATCGAGATGCTTTCTTTTCCACGTGAAGACCTGGCCTTGTTTTTGTTCTTGTTCTTGTTCTTGTTCTTGCATGAAGGCCGGAGATTTGGCTTCTATGACGAGGCGCTTAGAGGGCGTGGCAAGTACGGCCGAGGAGCGGGGTCATCGTCACTGCGTGTGGTTGTTGATGTATTAGTCCAAGTATTATCAACGACAGCCTCTCTCACTAAGTGAAGCAACTCGAGCCATAGGCAGAAAAAGTATCTCAAGTAAGGTACCCAAGTACCAGGCTGTAAACCTGTAAACCTCAAAATGGCTGTCTTGGTACCTTTCTGGCCCCTTCCTCCCTCAACTTTCTCAACCTTAAGCTCTCATACTATTGGATTCCTCACAAACATCGGTCCAGAGCGGTGGGGTTTCCAGTACTTTTGGTATCCAGAACAGGCCTATAGATGCCCGACAGGTCTTTGAGTACTCCATTCCACTCCTTTTGCATTGAAGAGGCTTGCTCTGTTCCTGCTTCGAGGTGGTACGTACATGTGGTTGGGCCTCCGCCCAGCTCCGCCCGCCCGCAGCTCCCGGAATCTGGGGGAGATGTAGCCTAGCGTAGACTGACTGCCGCCGTCACGCACCCGTAGAGACACACACCACAGTCGAATCAGGCAATGCAGCCGATCTGATTACAACCGTTGTCCTGTTCCTGGCGTCCCTTTCGGTGGTGTACGCTAGGCGGCACTCACTCACATGCACCATGCCCTCCGTGAATTGCCCGAACAGAGGCACGTCTCGAGCCCATGAACCAGCATTCGGCTGCGCAGCTACGAGACCGCTTCAGACTATACCTACAGCAGCAGTAACGGAACGGCAGCGCTTGAGACGCCTGTACGTGATTCACATTGAGGTATTCGGGCCTTTCCGAGTTCAAGAATTGAGCCAAAGAACAGGCAGTTCCTCCAGCTGACGCACGGGGTCGTCTGCTGCTTCTGCGCCATCCCAAACACAAATCAACATTACACTCCCGTTCTATAGGTGACCGTCCTTTTGACGATATGATCGAGTCTCGGCCCCCCTCCAGCACGGTGCAGGTCATGCATGCTCTAACCGGCTTCTCGGCCATATCAGACTAGGGAGGGCGCGACACACAAGAGGTTCAAACAACAACAACAACAACAACAACAACAATAACAACAAAACGCGCGCAAGACAAGGTAAAGAGAATGTAGGCGAAAGTCATGGTTTTCCTCAACCTCATAGATCGACGATCTCGGAAAAAAGGGGTGGAATATGACGTCTCCAGAAGCGTCAAGTCCACCAGGCTCAGCTTGTTACGGCGATCCTGGCTTTCAAGACTCTGGTTTCTCTGGGATCTGTCGACTGGAAGATTGACACCATGAAAACAGTGATGGCTCCATAGGTGATCGAACTGCCGCAGCCATCAACCCTGACTCACCGGAGCGAGCAGAGGACGGCTGGGCACAGATCCGTAGTTTGTGAGAGAAGAGAAAAGAGAAGCGAAAATGAGGACCAGAAAATTTCTTGGGATAAGAAAGTCGCGGTGCAGGGGTGTCTGTGCTGACATAAGCACCACGTGACTCACAGCACCTATGCTCGGGACTTGGACGCAGCCAGGACGGACGGACAGTACTGGAGCTAGCCAAGCCAGCCCGTTTCTTTTTTTGGACTGGATGCTAATCGCGATAATGCGACACTTCTGCTCTCGCCCTCTCAACAACCTGCCTGCAGTGGACTGCCCCCCTTCCTCTTAATTGTTAAATCTGGTCAGACACATTCAAGTGCATCGATACCTTGTGAACACCCGCGAACCCAACCAACACCAATACCCTGGCGCCTTCATCATGGACGCAGCCACGATCGAGGAGACCAACCGACTCCGGGTGGCAATGGGCATGAAGCCCTTGCCTGTCCCCGGGGCAAGCGCCGCCAATAAAGACTCTGCCGAAGACGAGGACCCATCCGCAACCTTTGAGGGCCGTATGGCCCAAGCAGAAGACAACTACAAGAAGATTCGCGACGCCGAGTTGACCAAGAAGAGGCGGGACGAGAAGGCTGCTGCCATCAAAAAGGCCCGAGAAGACGCACAACGCTTTGCTGTACTTGAAGGCAAAGGCTTTGGAGATCTCGGTGATGGTGCCGATCTGGATGCTCAGTCCTGGCTCAAGAGCCAAAAGAAACGGCAGAAGAAGATCGAGAAGGCCCGCAAGCTTGAAGAAGACCAGGCGGCCGCGGAAGCTGCGGCCGCCCAAGAATACTCGTCAAAAGACCTGGCGGGAGTCAGTGTTGCGCATGACATGTCTAGTTTTCTCGATGGTGACGATCAGATCCTCACGCTGAAAGACACCACGGTGTTGGAGAACGAAGATGAGGGCGATGAGCTGGAAAATATCGACATGCGAGAGCGGGAGAAGCTCAACGAGAACCTGAAGCTCAAGAAGAAGAAACCGATCTACGATCCAAACGATATCGACGAGACAGGCGAGCACAGCATCCTAGCACAGTATGACGACGAGATCAACGGCAAGAAGAAGAAGAAGTTTACTCTCGATGCAACGGGGACCTCGTCCGATATCGCTGATATACTAGGTGCACCCACGGAGAATAAGAAGTTACAGAGTCTCAATCTCGATATCGCCGAAGACAAGCCTCAGTCAGACTACTTGGACATCTCAGAGGTCAAGGTCAAGAAGCCCAAGAAGAAGAAGTCCAAGTCCACGCGCCAGAGGCCTGTCGACGATGATGACGTCCTCTTCCCAGGAGATGATCAGACCATGGATATCGATACAGCCGCCGGTAGCTTCACCAAGAAGCGCAAGGTGATCGATGATTCCTTCGTCGATGATGAGGATCTGCAATCTACGCTAGCCATGCAGAGGAGAGATGCGCTGAAAAAGAGGAAACGCATGCGCCCAGAAGATATCGCCAAGTCGCTACGCGAAGAAGCCCAAAGCGCTGGCGCAGAGGTGGCTGATGAGGAGGGTAAAGGCCTCGTACTGGATGAGATCAGCGGGTTTGTCGGCGCATTGGGCAAACCGAGTGAGGATGATGAACGAAGAGCCCGGGCAAAGAAACCAAGACAAGACGATTCCGTGACAAAGATGGAAGGCTCCGAGGATGAGGATACCCACATGGGTATGGCCGACGACCTTCCAAACGACGGCCGAAACGGAGGGGATTCTGAGCAACCAGAGCTTACAACCACCGGCGTCGAGGACGAGAAGACGATCAGTCAAGGCCTGGGCGCCACCCTCTCGATATTGAGAGACCGGGGTCTTGTCAAGGAGACGACCGGACAAGACCTGAATGAGAATTTCCGCCGCCATGAGCTCTTTGTAGCGGAACGAAACCGCCGCCTGGCCCAGATCGACGACGACGCCAAACGGCAACGAGAGCGTGATCGGGCCAGCGGTCTCTGGGATCGCATGTCACAGCGCGAGCGAGAAGAATACTCTCGGAAACAAAATGCGCAACGCGAATACCAAGCATCCAAAGTACTTCAGGACATGTTCAACCAAGACTACAGACCCAATTTCAACATCAAATATGTTGATGATCATGGCCGCAGCTTGGATCAGAAGGAAGCCTTCAAGCTCATGAGCCACCAGTTCCACGGCAAAGGCAGTGGCAAAGGGAAGACGGACAAGATGCTCAAGAAGATTGAGGAGGAGAAGAAACGTGAGGCACAAAGTATTCTTGATGCCAACGTCAACATGGGCTCGGCAGCAGCCCAGCAGCTCAAGAAGCGCCGTGAGGCCGGGGTTCGGCTGGCATAAAACCCGCCGATTACAGAGCCTGGATCACAGGCGAGCTTTTGTAGTATACCACTTGGGAATCAAAAGGTGCATATTACCCTTACACTATCTTCCATCGAGCCACTGTCTTATGTCATGCTGACGTGCAAGTCAAGTCATCTTGCAGAGCCTCTAGTTGAGTATCCGCATGCCAAACTGGTGTATTTGGGTATCGTGACACAGTTGGTGAGTGAGGTATGTCTCAATGCTGCGATGATCAGTAGTCTGTGACTATCCCGTGCAAAGTCTTAAAGGTACTTGATATGATCCTGTCTGTTTTCGGGCCCCGCCCGGGCCTCTACAATTTTATTGATCCTGATGTAGACTCAGGCTCTCTATGTTACTCTCTTAGATTCGGCTTCCGCGCCAAGACCACATCCATGACGTGGGGCCAGTACCTCTCTATCATCGAGAGAAAGTCGCTCATGATCTCCGCAGCCATACGACTTTCCGACGCTGGGCTCGCTCCGTTGACCACGGTCGAAGGGCGGGCTTTGAGCTTCAGTGCCGCTGGCATGGGGCAGGAAGTATGATCGTCACGGACACATCCACCGGCATGCTCGCTATCTGGACCTGGTTCCGTATGGTCGACGTGGAACCTCTGGTCCGGACGGGCAGGTGCAGTGACCAGCTTTGTAGCCGCTCTAGTGCAATCTGTCTCCTCCTTTCCCATCTGCGCCGCTCTTGAGCGTCGAGTGACGAAGCGGGCATCTCCATAACCACCGCCGGTATACCTGCCCAAGGGCCTGTTGAGGATATACTCGTCCTGCAATTGCCTGCGGATGCTCCTCTGCACGAGCACCGGGTTGGAGACTTTCTGCTGTTGCTGTGATGCTGTGATACTAGAATCAATCTGGATAGGCATCGCCTCCATGTGCGGTGAGCTCCAATACGTCTTCGTTCTGATCACTTACAGGGCAGTAGACGAGCGAGCTCGAACGCACAGTTCCACAAGCGTCCGGTGGCGTATAAAGTAGCCTGTGTGCAGAATCTCTAGAGTTGGTTATTGGGGCAACGAGGACTTGACACGAGAAAGCCGAGTCTCCCCTTGAAGGAGGAGGAGTCTCGGCTTTATACATGAATGTATCATTGTCGACCTCATCCTGAACTGCACGAGCAAGAGGCTTGTGCAGAACAAGCCGCATTGTCGTCAAATACCTCGCTTTGTTCCCTCCTGCGGCCAAGCCAATTAATTGGACATAATGTCTCTGAACAAGAGCTCACCAGTCAGGCTGTTCAAGACCATGGGAAACCAGCACAAAGCAACAAAGGCTCATGAAATTCCGCCATTGATCTTGTTGAATGGATCTCGTCAACTGCTCCTTTGTGAGAGTTGAGTCTATCCCTCCCATCGTGATATCTGCACCACCTAAAAGGACGACAACATGTGGTTTAATGCAAGACACTGTTCAGGTCATTACATCAATTCTCATTACCACGATACAATACATGTTGTTGATGACAATTTTCAAACCCAGCCTCGTGTATGCTGATGAAGCAGGATGAGGCGTGATCCAACCAACCGATACGTCCTTCCAACCGAGTATTTGCCAGCCGGCCGTGTTTTGAATTCTATCATTACGCACTCATCTTTGTTCCGTCATCCACCCCTCGAAGCTGATCCTAACCTACACTTCGGTCTCAACGTCTGGCTTGCGCCCGTCGAGAGCACCGAGCTTGGTCACTCGGCGCACAGCAAAGGTAGCCTCGTCCTTTGCGAATGCGGCATTGCGCATTGGTCGCCTACGTATAAATTGTTAGTCAAACGACACAGCCTGATTATCTGACAAGCAGGAGTCCTACCACTGCATGAGGCCCCTATGCTTCCGATGCAAGTCTCGACTGCGATCCTTGTAGTCTTTGTACTGCTTAAGCGGGTTCTTGCTGCTCGTGGAGCCAGCGCTTCCCGACGTGCCCGCTGTGTCGGTGGAGGGGCGCGTCGCCATGGCATCGGCGTGGTCGTGCGACTGGTCCCTGTTGCCACTGGCGCCAGTGCTGTTGGTCTGTGCATCTTGTATGCCGAGATCCGGGTCGCCCGAGTCATCATCCGAGTCTGTGGCGTACTGGTCGTCGTCGGCAGAGTCGTCAGTCGTGTTGTAGTTGGGCCCTCCGCGGCCGATCATGTCGGAAGGGTCCTTGCCAAAGGCGCCGCTCCAGTCGGTGCCGTCCTTGGACAGCCACTTTTTCTTGTCCTCTTCGTGAGCCGTGGCCAAAACGTCGCGACCCTGGGTCAGCGAAGCATCGTGCAGCTTCTGGATGGATGGCGGGACCTCTCCGCGGACCTCCTCCGTGCGCACACCTTCCGCGTAGCATGCCTCCCACGTTTCGATGGTCTCGCGCGAGTCGTTGTCGCTGACAAACTTGAGGTGATCACGGTCGGTGCCGGGCTTGAAGCGACCCCTAAATTTGACGCGGCCGAGCTCCTTGATGTCGATGTCGGGGACAGATTTGTAGTTCTCCTCTGTGATGTAGTTCTGTGAAAGCCGTAGACCATTGTCACACTGCCAGATAGGGAGGTCGAACTCCTTTTCCTCGTTATCGCAAATGTCCTGCAGCCAGAAGACGGCGAAAATGTTGGTGTTGCGCTTGCCAGACTGATGGAATTCAAAGAAGACTGGAGAGCGATAGCGGTAGCGGACGGGCAGGCGGATCTTCTCGGACTTGCTGCCCTCGCCGGAAACGTCCCACTTCAGACCGCCATCTCCAGATTGAGAGCAGAGCTCACTCTTGACGGTGGCAGAGCTGCCACCAGTGCGAAGGCGAAGCTTCATCTTCGACGATGGAGCCCAGTTGACGGTAGAGATGGTATCAGACAAGAACTCAAAGGTGCCAATCTCGCCAAAGCCAAGCTGAGTGGGAGGAAGCTTGAGTTCGATTGACCTGAATAGGACGCTGATGCGGACGCGACCGAAACCAATGCCGCCGTCGAGAGGATACCAGCGGGTGCTCTGGCTGCTCGTCAAAAGGATGTCAGACAGGCGAAGAGGCACGACGCCAATGATGGGGTCATGCTGCCGGTTGCGAGAATCACGGACGGCGACGGTAACAATGGTAGATCGCCAGTCGCGGATGAATCGCTCCGTGCCGGCCTCGAAGATCGGCTTTGAGGACACGACCTTGGTGCGGGTTTTGTAGACAAGCTCGTCGTTGACCAGAATGGTGCAGTAGGAGCTCGGCAGCTTCTTACTCTGCTCCTCCTTGAGCTCACCAGCTTCGGGACGGGCGGGCTCATACTCCTTGCCTTTTCTCTTGCCGTCGGATCCCTTGATGTTTTCCAGTTCGAGGTTCACGATCTGATGCACGACGACACCAAGTACTCCGCTCGGCCAAAGCGGGTCAGGGGGCGTGTGGACAACCGCATCCTCCTCGGCGGTGTCGAGCGCGCCCCTCTCATCTTGGAGCTCCTTCTTGTCTTGCAGCTCCTTGGGAAGGTTGGGGTCCTTGCCATCGGTCCTGAGTGCCTTGCGGAACTGGGTCTTGCCGAAGAAGCCAACCTCCCAATGAAGCTCACCAGGCATGGTACTATCCGCCTTGACACCGCGGAGATTGGAGATTTGCGGGAACATCTTCCCGGGGTGCTGGATGAGCTTCTGGATGCTAAGCTCGACCTTGCCGACGACATCATCTGCCGAGGATCGGTCACTGTCCCAGAGCTCAAGAGAAAGCTGCTCATCGGCCTTGATGATGTCAGAAGTGACCAAGAGCTGGGCGCATTCGGAGAAGACGGGGTTGAGGTCGTCCTGGATGACTCGGGTGCAGTACTGGGGCTTGCCAAACTTGGAGAAAGCAATGCAAATGTAAGGGTCGGAGCCACCGCCCTTGCTTCCTCGACGGTCTTGCTTGCTGAGTCCAGTGGCCTTGTGGATGCGAATGAAGAGGACACCCAGCGCCTGGGTGTCCTTCTGGATATCATCGCCCTGAAGCATCTTGCCGATGTCCAGGGTCATCGACTTGGGCGCCACGTACATGCTGGCAGCAGCGGCAATAGCCCAGTTGACAAAGTTGGAGATCAGTGGCAGGTTCAGGATATTGGCGCCCTTCTCAACCAGAGGAATGCAGCTGGCCTCGACCTTGGGCAGACCCATGAGAGTGAAGCTCAGAGTCTTGACGAAGGGCGGTGCGGGCGTCAACGCAACGCGGATGCGGGCTGTGCAGACAAGCCCGTTCAGCTCTACCCAGATGGGGAAGGGAACGCCGAACAAGCCCTTGATGCCGAGGTAGAAGACCAACTGCATGCCCATGTTACGAGCCTTGGAAGAGACATCGTTGCCCGAGGGCAGGGCATGATACGCGATTGTGGCTTCCAGGTTGTAGAAGTCGCCGCCTTCCTCATCCGCGGCGAGTTCCTGGGGGTCCTTGGTCTTTTCGTCGTTCTTGCGGATATCTTCCTTGAGGTCTTTAACCTGCTCGTCCGGCAGAGCTCGCAAGCTCAGGATTCGGAGAGGGTTGCTTCCTTGGGAGATGTCGTTTACCTTGACGTTCTCAACCACGCCAGGAACACTGGCTTGCATGACATCCTGTAGCAAGTCAGCCGATGTGTGATTGTGCTTTGAGGTGTGATCTAGCTGTACTTACCTCGAGTGTATCAGCAACGGCCGCAAACATCTCGGGGTTGATCAGGCCCCAGACCAGACCAAGAGCCGTGTTCAACCACTCGACGGATTCTGGGATGAGGTTTACGACAGCAGTCTCGCCGCGCTTCTGCTCGCTGGACCACTCGGTGTCCCTGCCCTGCCGGACAACGTCCTTCATCCATAAGAACACACCGGAAGCAATGCAGATAGCGAGGGGGATCAACCCCAAGAGCCTGCCGCCGAACATTTTGCCGATAAAGATGATGGCAATGAAAATACCGGCGCACAGGACGTTGGCTCGGGCCTCCATGGCGGCAAACATAGGCTCGAAACTAACGGAAGGGGTGGGGTGGAAGAGAACATTGGTCTTCTCGCCGTGGATAGGGACATCGCTGGTGCTACCGGGGACCACGGGATCTGGTGGCGCGGTGATGTCTTGATTCTTTCGATATTCTTCGCCGGACTGGGTAGCCTCGGTTTTGACGGGAGTGTCTTTACCTAGGTTGGCATTGGGAACGGAAAGCTGGAATTATGAAAACGGTGAGCTTAGCGAAAGGGGCGGGCCATGGGGCGATGGAAGGCAGCTTACCTGAGGGTCCTTGACCGTTTTCATAAAGGACGAGTCGATATCCTCAATCTCGACATCCCTTCCGGTGACGGGGTCCCTGACCGTGCGCCGGTGTTTGCCGCTCTTCTTGGGGGTCTCTTTGTGGTCTGTCACCTCGCCGGCCTTTTTATTGTTCTTTTTGAGGCTGGCGTCAATCTCGGCATCGCGCTTCGTCTTGTCCCTGTCAAGACTGTCCATAAACTGCTTGATGTTGGGGATTCTGTTGGTTCCCGAGTAGTGCTGGCCCGAAGGCACGACATGCTCCTGCTCATTCATCTTGACCTGCTTCGCCTACTACTACGGGCGTATGATGACTTGAGAGAAGAGGCTTATCCGATCCCAGGTCCAAGGAATGGTTGCCTTGGCCACATGCAGGCAATGAAATGAGGAAACCTCCAAAGAAGTGTGGTGGTATGGTGATGAGTTACAGATTTACAAGGGCAGAAGACGAGGAGGAGGGGTTTGGGTGTACGTAAAGTAGTTAAGTACTTCGTATGCTTTTTTGTGGCAGATAGTCGAGCTTGGCCGTGCCACCTCGTCAGTGCTAATCCATGGCAGGGAACAGAGAAAAAACAGGCAATTGGGTTTCACACAAGGCACACTACTGCTGCTACTGCTACTGCTACTGCTACTGCTACTGCTACTGCTATGATGATGATGATGATTATGATGTTAAAGGCGGCGCTATCCGAACCATCAAGCCTGCTAACAGAAGAATGATGAATGATGGGGGTGGGTGGGTGTGTATGACGTCGACGCCGCACCTCACTTTGACCAAAGCTTGCCTGAGCTTGCCCAAGCTTGTCCATCTTTTGCGGGCGCCACCCCACAAATCCCGGCGGCAGATGGGGCTGGCCAAGGGAGCCAAGCTTCCAACTGAGTCGCTAACGATTCGTAAACCCTGCTCAGTGGTGGAGAGGGGGGGAGAGGATCTACCTTATCAGCCCCAGCTCCTGGTCGACGCGGTCAAGCTGCTCCGAGTCTTGCAAAGTCCAAACGCGTCCATTGTTGGAGCTGAAAGGAGCGGTATCACTAGATATGCCAATCCCGGGCAGACCAATCTTGAGATATCTACCTGACCTGTGAGAGACACGGGGAATGCAAAGGACGACGTATGCCATTTGCCCAGAATATTTACCATTCCAAGTGAATTACCTGAGAGGAGAGAGTACTCAACTTGGTAGGTATGTACCTACTTAGTACCTACCTAGGTAGGCAAGTAGGTAGGTAGTGTGTGGCCTGGACCTGGAGAGTTCCAAGTGTTTGTTCAGCTGGGCAGGGCATGCAATTGACGTCAGTGCCATGGGAATGCTGTTTCTGAACTTTAAACCACCATCACAAATGATCGACACGGCTGGACTCTGGCCCTGCATCGCACTGCACTACATCGCAGCCCATCGCCAGTGCAACCTCAGATCGGCTTGATGCCGGCTCGTCTTCTCCCTACCCAGTATGCTTCTTCACGAGCAATCAAAGAATTCTCCGAACGATCCTGCCCCTTCTCCACAGTTACAAGTGCTTCTTGAAACTAACCGCCGCGGTGTCACGTAATCGCACCGGGATCCATTCAAGCCTTCTTTCACCAAGTCACCTTGTTGCTTCTGTTGCGTGATAAATATATATAAACATGGCCATGAACATGGATGGATATAGCGATATATGCACTTCAAACCTACTTCGTGAGAAGTCCCAGACCATTCCTTTCCCTGCATGCAACCGACCGTGATCTCGTTTCTGGCGTGTCGTCCGGGGGTATATAATAGTACAAATACAATTCGGGGAGCATGTAAAAAAAGCTCGCCAAGAAACCAACGCAATCGCATGCATGCTCTGAAAATGCATGCATCAAGGAAGAAAGACATTTCATAAAAGCCCCCCCAGACCCAAAGCCGATAAGTCCTTTTTTACTGGCCTAATAGATCGGCAGGAATCGGCGTATCCCTCCGGAGCCCTGTCTTGGGGTCAATCAAGTCCTCAGACATGAGTCTGCTCACGCTGCGCGATCTTGACGGCGCCTTGCGCGTCATTGTAGGGGTGGTCATATCCAGGTCCATGTCGCAGGGGGTAAAGTCCCGGTGCGATGTCACCTGCAGCGAGAAGACGCTGCTCGCATCTGACATCTCGACGTCCTCCGACTCTCCCACTGTCGACGGCTGGCTCATCTCCGTCTCTATGCTGGGGGTCAGCACGTCGCAGGCATCGGGCTCCTTGGCTGCCGCAGCCGTGTTGATCGACAACGCCTGCTTGCCCTTCGCTGGCAGCCGAGGGGTCGCGATGATGGGCACCGCAGCTTGAGCCTTGGAAGCCGCCGGGGTTGTGGAGCTTGCTGCCTTGAGCCCCCCCAGACCTCCACTGCTCTCTTCCTCGTCTTCCTCCTGGCCAATTGTCCACACCCATCTCCTCTTCTTCTCCTTCTTCTTCCGCTTGCGGATTCCTCCCGACGGCGACACGGGAGACGACGTGCCCAGGCCAGCCATCCGGCGGCGCATCTCCTCAAACGGACCCGGCGTCTGGCCTCCATCTCGGGTTTCGTTACCAGTATAGGCCATCGCTTGGTCGAGAGCAATTTCTGGGTTCTCTAGCGCGTTGTCTGGCGAGTACGGTGACGCGTCGTCGCACAGCAAGTCGACGTGAGACCTGGTGTACTTGTTCGTGATGATGGTCTGTGTCAAAGGATCATTGTACCCGACTCTCCTGGCCGCCTTCTCCTTCAGTCGCAGGGACTGTCGGCGCGGGGAGATGGGCGACTGCGCGCTCCTTGGCGGCAACGGGGAGTTGCGTAGGATGCTATGGAGGGACCGTGTCCGCTGATATGGTAGATTTCCAAGCTGGCTAGACGTGGGTGGGAAAGTTGTTCGACGTTGATGGCCACGCGGACTGAGGAGCTGCTCGCCTCTGTAGGGCTGGCTTGAAGTATCTTGGGACGAGAAGGGGAACGCTCCCTTGGGACCGTGAGCCTCGGTGCCCGCAGAAAGGGGTGGAGTGGCCGTCATTGTGCTGGGGAAATGAATCTCCATCGCCACAGCCGGAGACATAGGCTGTGCTGTCAGGGGCGTCTCTGGTAGAGTAAATCCGTGAGGTGTCTGTGCTTCTCGCTCCCTGGTGATCCCCTGGGTCCACAGCTGAAGCTGCGGTTGCCCCTTGGTGTTGATGGCAGTAGGCGGGTCTGCATGGACCGGAGTCGACCGGTCAATGGCTGTTACGTAGACATTGGAGAGTGTGTTGAAGGCGGTCGGGGAAGTGGGATTCACGGCCGCGGCGAGGACGCGCGAGTTTCTCGTGCTGGTCCCCTGAGAGATGGCCTTGATCTGCAGAGACAATCTTGGCCTCTTGGGAGGGCTCGAGGGTTCTGACATTGTCACAGTGAGCACCGCCAACCGGAGCGGTGTAATATTGTATACCCTCAAGCAAGTAAGACGCAAGTCGGAAGGGAAGTGAAGAGGCAAGATGAGTGAACCAGGGCGGGGACGAATGAGAGACGTCGCTCAGTCTGTAAGCCCAGCAGACGAGGTCGTCAACCAAACCCGGTAGAATGGGTCCCGAGGATCAAGCAATTTCAAAGTTTTGAAGAGAGGAACACAAAGGAGAGGGAACTGGGCGGCTATATACAGTCGAGTGACAAGACACAATACAGACGAGCCCAGCGGCCCGCCCACTCGACCCGGCCAGAGTTGAGTGCAACGACATGGGGCATTGGGGCATCAGATGGAGGGTAAGCGCCATGGCTAATGCGCGAGACATCTTGCGGCACACCTAGGCGCGATGGGAGAGGTCGAAATCTGGGAACTAGCACGCGATATCAGCCAGTAGGCACATGTTGGTGGAGAGGGGGGGCATGTGGTGTTGGGTTGCCAGAAGCAGGGGGGGGGGGGGGGGGGTGGCTCCGGATTCCCACCAAGAGCCAGAGCAGACTGCCCGTCTTCACATTGCAACAACGGTCTGGCTGCATCTATTGCATGCGCCTTGGTGTAGGAGGACTCGTTATTGGCTGAGAGGAGGGTGGGAAGGATGCGGTGTGAAGGCGCAAGCGCCCAACCCTGGTCGCACTGCGGTCTAATCCGCCAATCGCCATCCAGGCGCCATAAGCGCGAGGGGGTGGCACTGGTGGCTCCTACAAGTACTGAAGCCATTCACACACACAATGCATTGCATGTCTGCTCGCTCGGGTCTCCCTCACTCCCTCCCTCGCACTCTGTTTCTGGTAAGTCTAGAAGACTTGAGAACCTATTCCAACCCCCCTCGCAAAGCCTGGGATGCGGGGTTGGTTGCAGCAGGACTGGGCACTCAATCCGGGCACACACGATGGTGCGTTGCATTGCTCTTCGATCAATGCCGTGTAACGGACTGGGAGGAACATCAGCTGCACCAGACTTGGGTGCAAAGCGTCCGAGATCCGCGCCGATGGTGCTGGGGTCCGGATCATTGATTATGTGAAATGATAACATGGGATTGAAACCTTTCCGATTTGGTATCAATATCAAACCAAGTGAGCCTCAGCCTCCGACTATCCCTCCCGGTACCCTGGCTATACGTCATTTGGCCGACCAGACAGGCGGACTCACCGTAAGCACACAAGCCTTCATGAGTAAAGCCAGTAGCTAGGGCCATCTTTTCCGTGATGCCTGAGCTGGAGCCCGAGTTGGGGGCCAAAGGGTTCAATTCAGAAGAGAAGAGGGAAACCTCATGCATTTGTTGGTGGGGGGCTGATTGACCAGCTGGCGTCGGCTGGCTACTGTAGGTACTTCACACACATAGAGCACACCCTTGCCATCTTTCACCACCCAAGAAGATCGTATATATTCATTTCCTTGCCCCGGGCAAAGTAGAGTAAAGTTGGTCGCTTTGTGCTGGCGGTTTTGGAGGTTAAAGTGCCTTGATTACAATCTTGTTCCACCTCGCAACCCTCGGCTTGGCCCTCGCCTGTCTTCATCTCTCGGATTCCGCAGCATGGGGCTCAGTACTGCCAGGAGATGGAGCAACCGAATGTGTCACAGCCGCGGCGCCACGATGACAGGATCATTCTTCATTTCGTAAGCTAGGGCTACCTACCCAACTTCTCTGTATTCAGCAAGACACGCTGCGGATATTCCCATAAGCCACCCCACTGACCAAAGACACTTGCCAGGATTACGACTGCTTCTATGCCCAGGTAGCGGAGAACCGCAATCCGGCCCTCAAGTCACTACCAGTCGGCATCAAGCAAAAGAGCATCTTGGCAACCTGCAATTATGTGGCACGCCGGCGGGGCGTCAAGAAGCTCATGATCATCAACGAGGCTCGGAAAATCTGCCCTGACTTGGTCCTTGTCGAGGGAGAGGACCTGACCCCTTTCCGAGATGTGTCAAAGCACCTGTACACCATGCTGCGCTCATACAGCTGGGCCGGCAAAGTCGAGAGGTTGGGGTTGGACGAGGTCTTCTTCGATGCCACGGATCTAGTGGCTTACAACATGGACCTGCTGAACCCCAACGCCTTATCAGAGTCCTTCTTTTACCTGTCACGGGACGACCCTGAGAAGGGTTTTGGCTTTGACGCTTCTCAAATCATGGGTTGTACCGTCGGTTCTCCTCTCGAGGCTGTGTCAGGTTATGAGAGCCCCGTATACACGAGACTACTCCTCGCCTCACATTTGGCGCGCTTTCTTCGCATGGAGGTTGAGAACGAAGGGTATACTTCAGCATGTGGAATCTCCACCAACAAAGTCCTGAGCAAGATGGCTGGTTCGCAGAACAAGCCGCGCAACCAGACCACTCTCCTACCTCTATACGACGCCGACATTCTCTCATTTGTCGATGCTCATCGCCTCCGCCAGATCCCTGGCATTGGCTCCAAGACGACACGCATCCTAGAAGCCCATGTTCTGGGGCAAGAGGTCGGCCCAGAGGTGCACACGATGGACTGCAGTGTCACGGCAGGCCAAGTTCGCAGCCATGCAGACATATCTCCCAGCAAGCTGGAGCGCCTTCTCGGCGGCCAGGGTGCGGAGAGGGGCATTGGTGAGAAGGTCTGGTGCCTTCTCCACGGAGTCGACGAGACCCCAGTCAAGCCAGCTAGCGACGTGCCCAAACAAATCAGCATCGAGGACACGTACCAGGGCCTCAACACGCCCGCCGAGATCCTCCAAGAGCTACGTAAGCTATCGCATTCGCTCCTGCGCCGTATGCATGTTGACCTCGTCTCCGACGATATCGATGGCCCGGGCAGGAAGTGGATCGCCCGGCCCAAGACACTGCGCCTGACGACGCGACCCAAGACATCGGCAGCCGAGGGCAAGCCATACAACTTTCAGCGCGCGAGCCGAAGCCAGGGCCTCCCCAACTTCGTCTTCGGTTCGGCAGAGGAGAGGGACGACATCGTCAACAGACTAGTCGACGAGTGCCTGCTGCCCATGTTCCACCTACTCAACCCAAGCAAAGATGAGGGGTGGAACATAGGCCTACTCAACATCTGCGTTACCAACATGGTCTTCGCCGGCAGCGACGACATGGCAGGCAGCGGGCGGGACATCTCGGTCATGTTTCGTCGACAAGAAGAAGTACTCAAAGAGTTTACTGTCTATGACGATAGTTCGCCTTCTGTGCAAGGGCTGGGTGGTGACGAGCATGACGACAATCCAGCGGCTGCCCGGGAGAGTCCCGCGCCTGAGGACGCTCCAGATCAGCAACTGACGTGGGACGATGGTAGCGACATGGGGGAAGAAGACGACAGCTGGAAGCATCGGGATGGAATGGAGCTCTGCTCGCAGTGTGGCCATTTACTTCCGTTATTTGCCATAGCCGCCCACCAACGGTTTCATGTGTTGGGTGCATAATCAATGCCTATCTTCCATTCTATCTTCCCCAGCGACGAGGTAGCTGGAGCTAGAGCTACCCTTATATCCGCCATAGATACCCTTGATTCTCAAAGTACAGACTACACATAAGCGAGCAACGCCCCCATTCCCATCATTCCCAATACACAGTGAGAAAGCAGAAAGTAATATATGGAGCCAACCCTACCAACTGGTAAGATACAGACTTGTCGTACATTAAATCGTAGAATATTGGTGAGAAAGAGCCCTGGTACCATCCGGCTCGGGTATAACGACATATGTGCGATCCTCTTCATCCAAAACGCCTCCACCCAGGACACAGTGTACCAAATGACGCCGCCGACCATCATCAAGAGCCTCGGGACGCCGCTCGAAATCGTATAAACCTCCTTCAGGCTCTGGTTGTGCCTCATTCTCAAAGGACATAGAAAAGGAATGAATGAGAAGGAGCGTTGAGAATAGAAGAGCAATCCACAGATTCTTGGGGGTATCCAGCAGGAGAAAGCGCGATGCAAAATACAAGACGACACTGAGAAAACAGCGTCTCCTCACAGCCCCTCCAGCTGATCTACCAGGCTCTTGTTGCCGGCGAGCAGTTCGTCGAGCCAATCTCCAGCCATAGTAAGCATAGTGCTCTTACTAAAGCCGCCTTCTTTGAGGCCTGGGACGATGTCACACATGTCGTTGAAGCCATCTCGGATGAGCGTTCTCCGCTTTTGCTCACTCTTGATGTGGTTCTCCCGTTTTTGCGCCTCGGTGAGATTCTCCCTCGGCTGCTTGGCCAGGCCATTAGCACTCGACTTGCGCCTCTTGCCGCCAACATCGGCTGTAGAAGCAGCGGCGGCCAAGCTGTCCAGCTTGGGTTTCCGCTTGCGGGCACCCTTGACGCCTGCCGCCGAAGGCTCATCGATGTCGTCGTCTTCCGGCTCCTCCTTGGCCTTGCTCTTTCTCCTCTTCTTGGGAGGCGCATCGGCATCCTGCCCGGCCTTGGGCGCCACGACCGCAGTCCGCGTCTTCAATTTGCTGAATGGGGTCGACAACTCGCCGTCGGGTGCCGGACTGGAGGGCCGCGTGGTGGCCGCACTACGGCTGACTTCTAAACAGCTCATGCACTTCATTTGCTCCTCTGACAAGGCCTCTGCCGTTTCCTTTTGCGACGGCGGCAGGAACGACTGGCCATTGGTGAAGCTCGCGTCGGTGCCCCATTGCACCTCGACATTCTGTCTCGGCCTCCTCGGGGCCCCTAGGCGAACACTCCCACCACCAAACATCATGTCTGCAAAGGTATGGTCGTGCTCGGACCCGAGGTGTAGATGGGTGGTATTTGCATCATGGTTCCGAAAATCGTCCAGATCTTGATGCCGTAGATGTCCGACTGGAGGACCGAGAGCGGGTACCTGGGCAGTGCCAGCTGTGCTGACATGATGCCGGCTGTTGCCGTTGGGTCTTGACATAGACCCATCGTGCAGTGCCGCCGCAGCTTGGAGCACATCCTCGGTGTGGTGCTGCTCGAGCGGGTGGGCGTGAGCGTGGGTGTGAAGCGCCGGGACGGGTACCTGCGGCTGCGGTGGAACAAGCGGCACAGCAGCACCCATGAGACTGCTGAATGCATCTTGAGGAAGGCCGTGTATCGGGGGCCCTATTGCATGTGGTTGCTGGCCATATGAGGTAGCGGTTCCTAGAAACTGGGGAGGCAAACTCTGAAACCATTCGTCGCTAAAGTTCAGCCCTTCGCCGAAGGAGGTTCCGCCGATAGGGTCAGACGTCATGCCGTCGAAGAAGTTGCTGAGAAACTTTGTGTCGTTGTCAGAGAGGATGGGCGCACCCGGAGCGGGATCGGGAGCATCCTGAAAGAGGAGTTCCTGGGACTGGTTAAAGGAATCTGCATGTTATGGACCTTTGGTTAGATGTCGGGCCAAGACCAGGATTCAACTGCTTCATGGGAGGGGGCCGGGCTGTACGTACACCCGAACGGCATGCTCGAATCTGCCGGCTGCTGGTGCTCGTGCTCGTGCTGGTGCTGCCCCGATGCCATACTTTGAGGCTTTAGGGCGAGCATCTGGCGCACTGGATAAGGTCGGACTGGCAGATCAAGATTGGTCGAGGGATTTGGGAGCCTCGATTGGGATCGAGTTGTGGCAAGAAGCCGGAAGATGTCGTGGCGAAAGCTCCCAGGTAGGTCGGAGGAGGCGGAGGGGAAGTCGACGACGAGCGGCAGCCGATGCAGAGCCAAATTGTTAATCAGCGCGATGCACGAGGTGAGGGCGTCCTATGCATTGCGCACAACGGTTCAGTTGGGTGATGTTGAGATACTGGAATGTGTGAGGGTTTTGGTGGGGGATTTGCGGCTCGGTGAGTCTACTACTAGGTAGGGTGTTTCGTGCGAGCGATTAGAAAAAGACTAGAATAATGATAATAAGTGATCGGTATGCTTGTTTGCATGCGTGCGGTCAGGCATAGGTAGGTAGGTACTCTGGGTCTTCTCGTGCAAACAGAGAGAGAGGTGAGAGAGACAGATAGACAGAGACACACACAGTTGAGAGCATGGATGGATGAATTGGCGCGCGAGTCACATGCCAAAAAGTTGCATGCTTAGCTTAGGCAAACGGGAGAGTGGATTGTGGGTTTTTGTGGTGGAAGGGGGAGAAGAGCACAGGCCCGGGGCTGATGAAATGGCGGGGAAGAAGGGGGGATTACGGACTACCGGGAACGCAAAACGCTCACCGTTGATGGAGAACCTTGTCTACTCTTTGGTCATAATCCAATCCTAGAAAACCTACTGGCTCGGCGGGGCCCGGCTGACGCTGCACCCATTTTGAGGAGCCGAGCGAAAGGGCTTCAGCGTACACCCAGCTGGAGGTAGGTATCTAGATGGCTTCCCTGACGGCGCCGGAGGACTAGCCCAGCTTGGTCTAAACCCCCGTTTCGTTTTATGTCCAAGCGGCTACAGATCCAGATCTTGTTTCGTCATACTGCTTGCTTGCCCACCGTTACAGCTCATCTATCCCACTTTCCTCGAGGGAGGTCATCTACGGAGTATGGTGCAAACAATCAAAGGTCATCAGGTGTGCTCAATAATCCGGGACGGTAAAGAGTCGGAGCGGCTGATGGGCAGTGAGCAAAGGTGACTCGATGGCTACGTAGTGCAAGGATGATTGGGGGCTTCCTAGCTTGCATGATCCCTAGGCCGCATTGAGCATCAGGTGGAGAGCATGATGATGATGTAGACTACTTCGTACCGTATGGCACATCGGAGATAGGTACTGCAGATGTGGTGGGTTGTGGGGGAAAATGGTCTTGGTGTGCGTACAAGTCAAGAAGACCTGGAGAGAAAGGCCAAGATGGAGATACATCAGCAAGGCATACATCCATCACAGTGAGTCCTTTTAATACTCTTGACACTGAACTCACCTCAGCTGGCGATCCCACTGCCCACTGTCCACAGCCAGCCCCGCGGCCCTCCTTGTCTGCCCGCACCACGCGAGGTGCTGCTGGTTAGAGAGCCCCGTTCTTGAACATGAAAACAACATGGATAAACCCACATCCCTGTGTGGATGGATACCCCTACATGTTCAAGTGCGCAGCTCCCTCGAGTGCGCAACAACCCAATCTGGACAACCAGGACTACAGTAAATCCATGATGCAGTAGTCTGAACTTGGCCCTGAAGAGACCAATAACTCTGGCTTCCTGAGTACTCAACGAGGCAGGAGTTAGATTGCTGAGTGTTGGAATAAGACAGCATGGCTTTTTGGGGAGAGGAGCTGGCCTTTCACCGGAGACACACTTAGCTTCCCCGGGCTGGGCCAAGCATGGTTCAGGTTGAGCTCTTCCCTGAGTAAAGTATCTAAGGGCACAATGAATGCCTCGATCCTCAGCACACACCAAAGATCAATGAATTCTTGGAGAGCTGCTTGGGAGAAATACAGCCCTGAGTACCTAGGTAGTTCAAGTACTTGGTAGGAGCACCGCGTCTGAGCAGATCTTAACCCTCCCCCTGTCAATCGCCCACCTATTTTCCCATTCTCCATTCTACTACCTACCTTAACGTTACCTGGTTCGGCAAGTTGCGTCGCAGTGTCGCTAATCCACACACACACACAAACAAAGCAGCTCCAGAAGTGTGTCCCATTGCTAGCCGCTCCCATCAAATCACCTTTAACCGACCCGGGCGGGCACCTTACCTTTTCCCCGCATTGACTCAAACCCGCGCGTGCGTCTTCTCCAGACAGGACTCGAGAGGAGGACACAATAGCCACCCCTCCTCCCCGTCTTGTCCTCCCCAACACCAACACCAACACCAACACCAACAACAGCCACACACACTCTCCTTTCCAATCATTCTCGACCTGGCGTCTGAACCCAAGAGCAAGCTGTGCGGATGCGATCACATGGGACCGGTCTCTCTGGATCCTTCCGTAGAGAGAGGCTAGGAGCTCTCTAAAGCTACTTAGTACTTTTTCTGCTTGGTACCCGAGGTATTCACATACCTCACACACAAACGCGCGCGGCGACCAGCCAGCATGTCGTGGTCCTTCGTCCGCCCGACTGTGGCCCAGACTTTCCCTTCGTCGGTGCCAGTCGACCGACTCTCGCGTCTAACTCTCACTCGAGTGCTCGGTGAGTCTTCTCTGGTGCTTCTGCAGCTGTGACTTGATTAGCGCCTTTCCCCATCTCCAAATCTCTGACACTTTGTTTTCCTCCCACCTTAGATGCTGTGCCTCCTGTCACTGTCGGCACGTCCGTAAGCTGCCAACGGCAATGGCATAACACCCTAGGTCGCCGGCAGGCTCAAACCTCGCGAGCGGTTGTCGTTCGCAAGCCACAGGCTCTCCAATTGGTGCGCCATGCCTCGGTCTTGTCATCCACACCCAAGCAACCTTTCACCACAGCCGCCTATTCTACCAAGGTTCTCCCGCCCACCACTCCCTATGCCAACCTGACCATCGGTGTACCCTCTGAAACCTTTCCCAACGAGCGCCGTGTAGCTCTCAGCCCTCAGAATGTGGCTCTGCTCCTCAAGAAGGGCTTCGGGCGTGTCCTCGTCGAGCGTGGAGCCGGTATCGAGGCCGACTTCCTGGACGCCGCCTACACCAAGGCCGGCGCAACTCTGGTCGATCCTGCCGCTGTCTGGAAGGATGCCGACATCGTCCTCAAAGTACGCGGCCCGAGCCCCGTCGAGGTGGACGGTATGAAAGAGGGCCAGACCTTGATTTCCTTCCTGCAGCCCATGCAGAACAAGCCCCTGGTCGAGAAATTGGCTGGCAAGAAGGCCACTTCATTCGCCATGGACCTGATCCCACGTATCTCCAGAGCCCAGGTCTTCGATGCTCTGAGCTCCATGGCCAACATTGCTGGCTATAAGGCCGTGCTGGAAGCTTCCAACAACTTTGGCCGCTTCCTCACTGGCCAGGTCACCGCTGCTGGCAAGATCCCGCCGTGTAAGGTTCTAGTCATCGGTGCCGGCGTTGCTGGCCTGAGTGCTATTGCTACGGCTCGTCGCATGGGAGCCATCGTCAGAGGTTTCGATACTCGACCCGCCGCTCGCGAGCAGGTCCAGTCGCTTGGGGCCGAGTTCATCGAGGTGGACATCGAGGAAGATGGATCTGGAGCCGGCGGTTACGCCAAGGAGATGTCCAAAGAATTCATCGAGGCCGAAATGAAGCTTTTCACTGAGCAGGCTCGTGACGTCGACATCATTATCACCACCGCCCTGATTCCCGGCAAGCCAGCTCCCAAGCTGATCACCGCATCCATGCTCGAAGTCATGAGACCCGGCTCTGTCATTGTCGATCTGGCTGCCGAGGCCGGCGGTAACTGCGAGAAGACCGAGCCCGGAAAGCTTGCCGTCTACAACGACGTCAAGATCATTGGCTACACTGATTTGCCCTCCCGCCTCCCCACTCAGTCGTCGACCCTCTACTCAAACAACATCACCAAATTCCTGCTCTCCATGAACCCCGTCGAGAAGGAGTTTGGCATTGATCTGACTGATGAGGTTGTCCGCGGAGCTATCGTCACGCAGAACGGCAACATCTTGCCCCCCGCTCCTCGTCCCGCCCCGCCACCTGCCCCTGCGGCCGCTGCTCCCGCGGCTGCCAAGGAGGCAGAGGTTGTTGCCCTGACACCCTATCAAAAGACGTCCCGAGAGGTCGCCCTCGTCACTGGCGGTATGGGTGCCGCTCTGGCTCTAGGCAAGCTGACTGGGCCTATCTTTATGAGCAATGCATTCACTTTTGGTCTGGCTGGTCTGATCGGATACCGAGTCGTCTGGGGTGTCTCTCCTGCTCTGCACTCTCCCCTGATGAGCGTGACCAATGCCATCTCCGGAATGGTCGGTGTGGGTGGTCTCTTCGTCCTCGGAGGAGGCTATCTGCCGCAGACCATCCCGCAGGCGTTGGGCGCTGCGTCCGTCTTGCTTGCCTTTGTCAACATCTCCGGTGGTTTTGTCATTACCAAGCGGATGCTCGACATGTTCAAGCGACCCACTGACCCCCCAGAGTACCCTTGGCTCTACGGCATCCCCGCCGTACTGTTTGGAGGCGGCTTCCTGGCGGCGGCTTCGACTGGAGCTGCAGGCCTCGTGCAGGCGGGCTACCTAGTCAGTTCTGTACTCTGCATCAGCTCCATTTCCAGCTTGGCCTCGCAGACCACTGCCAGGATGGGGAACCTACTCGGAATGCTTGGCGTCGGGTCTGGTGTGCTCGCATCCCTGCTGGCGGCGGGCTTCTCGCCCGAGGTCCTCACCCAGTTTGGCGGGCTGGCCGCCATTGGAGGCATACTTGGGTTGCTCATCGGCAAGCGCATCACCCCTACGGACCTGCCGCAGACCGTCGCGGCGCTGCACTCGGTCGTTGGTCTTGCCGCCGTCATGACCAGCATCGGCAGCGTCATGGCCGATCTCTCTCACGTATCCACGCTCCATCTCGTGACTGCCTATCTTGGCGTCCTGATCGGCGGCATCACCTTCACTGGTTCTATCGTAGCCTTCATGAAGCTCGCCGGTCGGATGTCTTCCCGCCCGACGATCCTGCCCGGCCGCCACCTCATCAACTCGGGCATGCTTGCGACAAACATGGCAACCATGGGCGCCTTCATCACCATGGCGCCTGGCTCGCCCATGATTGCTGCTGGTGCCCTCGCTGCCAACACGGTTCTGTCGTTTGCGCAAGGCTTCACCACGACTGCTGCCATTGGCGGTGCGGACATGCCTGTGGTCATCACGGTGCTCAACGCCTACAGTGGGTTTGCCTTGGTTGCTGAAGGCTTCATGCTTGACAACTCTCTGCTCACCACCGTCGGGGCGCTGATTGGTGTCTCTGGCTCCATCCTCTCTTACATCATGTGTGTGGCCATGAACCGGTCTCTTACCAATGTCTTGTTTGGGGGTATATCGGCTCCACAGCAAACAGAATACAAGATCGAAGGCTCGGTGACGCAGACCAGTGTAGAGGAGACTGTCGACTCGCTTGCCAATGCCGAGTCGGTCATCATAGTGGTTGGTTACGGCATGGCTGTTGCGAAGGCGCAGTACCCAATCGCGGAAATCACTCGGATGCTACGCTCCAAGGGAATTAATGTTCGCTTCGCCATTCACCCTGTCGCCGGCCGCATGCCTGGCCAGTGCAACGTGCTGCTCGCCGAAGCTTCGGTTCCTTATGATATCGTCCTGGAAATGGACGAGATCAATGATGACTTTGGTGAAACCGACCTCACACTGGTGATTGGCGCCAACGATACGGTCAACCCCATTGCTCTTGAGCCAGGAAGCCCGATTGCGGGCATGCCCGTCCTACATGCTTGGAAGAGCAAGCAGGTCATTGTCATGAAAAGAGGTCTGGCAAGTGGTTACGGTAAGTCCGAGTCTCTGTTCAGTCCGCGTTGTTATTAGAATTTGGCCACTGACAATCTACCTAGCCGATGTTCCCAATCCCATGTTCTACATGCCTGGAACACGCATGCTGTTTGGAGATGCCAAGACTACTTGCGACGGTAAGTCATTACTCCCTACCGCAGACCTTGGCTGCCGCCCCTTTCAACCCTTTTACTAACCATTCACTATGTAGCCATCAAATCCGCGCTCGAGTCTCGAAATTGATCAGCCAAGAACCGTATACCCGACTTTGACAACCTTTCACCGCACTGTAAATGTCCAATCTGGTCCGCGTTTTCCGTGTTGTACCTAGACTACAAAAGAACTACAGCATTACACTAGATGGAATGTCATTTACCACTTCTAGACATGAGCGACCAAATCCGCTCCCTTGCATTGGCTGGCTCGCTATTTTCCCCACTTGTTTGCCCTTTTCCAGTCTCCTTATGTTTTCTGCTGGACGACGGGTCTCCTGATTTACCATTGATTTCCATTGTCGACGGCCAGCCCTTTCCTTCTTTGTAGATGAGTGTCATGCTGGAGCACGCGGGTAACAGTCGATCCGGATCGTTCGCTTGAACCTTTCCTTTTGCCAGTATATAACAGTGGTGATCGAGTGTGCACGCAGAAGGCGCAATCAGGTCATTGAAACGTTTCATCAAAACTCATGATCGCAATGTCAAGTCGTGTTAAATTTGTCGGGACTGGGAATAGCACTATTCGGCATGCTAAACATTTGCACGTCTGCTGGATAATGTCGCCGCCATGTGGCATCGTTTCCACAGATACAGTCCTTGGTCAGGTGTCGTGCCAATTAGAATCGCGCAAAGAGAAGGGATAGACCAGTCCAGTCGAGTTCAGAGTTCTATTCGAGGATACTGGCCATCTTGGGGCTCCTATTTACAAGCTCTCAACTATTCGATACAACACACGCCCTTTCTCCAACTCTCGCCTATTTATTGCCTGGGCGCTGCCTCGGGTATCCAGGCCGAGATCTTTGGCTTCGTCCTATTCAATGCATTAGCACCACAGTAGATGCCAGCCAGTGCAGGTCGCTAGAAGACACCACACGTGCTCATGACTTACGTGCTGTAGGGCTTGTAGGCACCACGGGTCGCCGTGTAGTTGGGGATGTGCTTCTTGGAGGCCCAGGTGCGGTTGGTCTGGGCGATGGGGTCTTGGTTAGGAGGGGTGTCGATGCCGTACGAGATCCAGAGATGCCACAGGGGCTCGATGTGTGCACTGGGTCGACTGTGTCAGCTTGAGATCCACCCCCTCGACCATGTTCCATTCTACTGAGTTGGCAGCGGGTTAGTCGGGGTTGACGTACGCATCATAGTCGTGCTTCTTGTAGTCGACCCATCTCGTTCGTACTGTGATGCCCGGCCCTGGTCAGTGTACTTGGTCGGTACCATGGGACGAACTATGAGTGACGTACGCGGCAGCTCCTCGTCCATGTTCTCGTAGAACTTGTTGCCAAACTTGTCGACGCCAATCAGAGTACCAGCCTTGGTATCACCTATGTAGATGCGCCGTTAGAACCCCAGTTTGCTCCTGATCTCTGTCGCTATCGAGCACACATACCAATGTACTACATGCCCACAAAAGAGGTTCTGGGTTAGTCTTGAGTAGTATATATAGTCGAGAAACATGTTTCGGGCGATGCGACATACGTTCAATTGGTGCCAGTATTCCTAGGAGTGCGATCAAAGATTAGCCATTGAGTCCCATGCGATTGGAGGGCGGCCAGGCGAAGGAGCGTACCTTGAGGCCAATCCGGCGGATATAGCCGAGGGTTCTCGTAATGGTCGACATGATGGGCTATTCAATTGGATGCCTTGAGGTAGACCACCAGGACTGACAAGGAAGAGGTGCTCGAGGTCGAGGTCGTGGGTGATTTGAGGCACTGGGGACGGACTTGCTTGGACTTGACCAGAGATGTGGGGGAGACCGGCAAAGCCCGCAGCCAATGACAGAGCTTCGATTGGATCTCTTTATCTGTCGGGCCGGTCTGTACTTTTTTGGCGACCAGCATTGAGCTTCAATTAATTGACGTCGACTGGACTGGAGCTTCCAGTCATTGATTGATGCAGGCTCGCCATGATAGTCAGGTGCGTCCCAAGGTGTTCGGCGAGGATATCATCTTCGAAATGCTTGTCCAACACCCAACATAGCACCAGCACGGCCGGGGGGTTTCATGCGCCCCGGTTCCAATTCTACCACCATCATCACCACCATCAACATCACCTCCTACACCACCGTCGCCAATTCAGCAGCAGCAGCAGCAGCACCGCAGGTGCAGTACCAACGCCGATGCAGTCGACAAACCCGGCCGTCATGCTAGCTCCTTTCATAGGCGAGCTCGACAAGATTGCGCCCTCCTTCCAGATCGATGGATCCGACGTCCGCATCCTCAAGACTCCTAGCGACTTCTACGAAACACTCAAGCTCAAGATCCGAAATGCCGAACAACGCATATTTCTGTCGACTCTTTATATTGGCAAGAGCGAGAGGGAACTCATCACCACGCTGCAAGAAACCCTGCGCGCCAAGCCTGGCGTCAAACTCTTCATCCTCACCGACGCCCTCCGGGGCACTCGCGAGGCCCCCGACCCGTCTTGCGCCTCTCTGCTGGCGCCTCTGGTCCAGGAGGTTGGATCAGAACGGGTTGAGATTCGCATGTATCACACACCAAACCTGACCGGTCTTCGCAAGCGACATGTTCCCAAGCGTATCAACGAGGGCTGGGGCCTGCAACACATGAAGCTCTACGGTGTCGATGAAGAGATCATCCTCTCTGGAGCAAACCTTTCCACCGACTACTTCACCAATCGCCAAGACCGCTACCACCTCTTCTCTTCCAAAGACATCACCGACTACTTTTGGACCCTTCATCAGGCTGTTTCCTCCCTCAGCTTTCTGATCAGACCCACCGACGCCTCGCCAGCCGGCTTCGAGATGCAATGGCCGACGACCAACGCCGCCCCGTCGCCGTTAGATGACCCTAAGAAGTTTGTGGCTAGCTCTACAAGATTGATTAATGACCTAATCCATCCCAAGGCTGGAAGGTCAGCGCCTGGGACACTGGAGGACGGCAGTGGACGAGACACTCGTGTCTATGTCCTTGCTCAGATGTCACAGTTGTTGGCACCGGACACCTCGACCGAGCTGCCCGCCATCACCCATATCCTCAAAACACTGGCGTTGCCGCAGTTTCGGGACTCATCCTGGACTTTTACTGCGGGCTACTTCAACCCTGCGCCGTCACTGACAAAGCTCCTCCTGTCGACGGCTTCTCATAATAACACCGTGATTACGGCATCGCCCTACGCAAATGGGTTTTACCAATCTTCGGGTGTTTCTGGTCTGCTTCCAGATGCGTACACCTTCCTTGCACATAGGTTTCTCAAAGCAGTCCACCAGCACAAGCGCGACTCATCAATTACTCTGAAGGAGTGGCGTAACGGCACTGTTGGCGAGCCTGATGGTTGGACTTATCACGCCAAGGGTCTCTGGGTTACCATGCCCGGAGAGACTTCACCGTCCATTACCCTCGTGGGGAGTTCAAATTACACCAAGAGAAGCTATTCGCTCGACCTCGAGGCTAATGCTCTTATCGTCACGCGCAACGAGCAACTCGGCAAGCGCCTGTCCGAGGAGCAACGGTGGCTCCAAGACCACGCCAAGCCAATCACTCGAGAGGACTTTTCTCGGAACGACAGACGCGTCAGCTTCAAGGTGCGCGTTGCCATGTGGATCGTGCAGCTCGTCGGCGGTGCCCTCTGAGGCCCTCATCCACAAGGGGCGTCTTCCGTTCGACTCAATGGATAGACCGGGCTACAGGGCCGCTCGCAGCCGATCTTTAATCCTTTGGGTAGTAGGGTCTTTACAATCCCTGAATTTGTATCAAACAGCGCAAACAAGCCTACATCAGGGCCAGAATGTCGGGTATTGTCCCGGGGCCCCGCAACAAAGCATAACACCCGCCGGGTCGAGTTCTCGGAGGCCCCTCCTCCGCCCTCGGTCCCCACACCGCGGCGGACAAATAGGACCGTCCTGTTGCACCAGCACAGAGTTTGCCTCCTCCGCGATCTACAGCCCGTCTCGCCCCTGATATTTGTTTGCCTGGCGCCTGCCGTCACCCGGGGAGGAGGCTCTCCCCCCCATATTGCGCTGCAAGGAACGGCGCAACCTCTGCGAAGCCGATGCGCAATCTCGTCAGCGGCCCACATAGATGATAGACGACGGGATAGGATAGCTGGATCAAAGCTCCGGGAAAACTGGAAAGCGGCATAGAATAGACTTCCTTAACCTTTGTATCATCACCGCCAGTCAATTGATAAAGGCGCGCCTTGGCTCGCCGCTGCTTCGCCTCAGCAGCCCAGAAAACACTGTTCCACACATCGACCTCGAGCCTTTGTGTTATCCATTGCCCTCTACCTTGCAAGATGAAGTTTGCTTTGCTCATTGTGGCGTCGTTGCTGTCGACAGCCTCGGCCACTATCTATTATGCCGGTGTGGCCGAGTCTGGCGGCGAGTTCGGCGTCTGGAGTGCTGATGCAACCAAGGGCACTGGCTTGCCGGGCACGTTTGGCAAGGAGTATTCCTTTATTAGCGAGACCGGGGTGGATGTGATGGTTGACCAGAACAAGGTATGCCTTGAGGTTTTCAGGATGTCTACATCGGAGAAAATTTGGGGGGGATCTGTTCCAGTTGCATGCTGATATGGAGGCCCTCGGTATCTCAGGTCAATCTTTTGCGCGTAGCCTTCCTCCTCGAGCGCATGTGCCCCCTGGCGACTGGCCTCGGCAAGACCTTCGACGAGACGCACTTTGGCCACTTCAAGGATGCAGTGGACTACGTCACCCTCAAGAAGGGGGCTTGTAAGTGATCCCTTACTCTTCTCCCATGCAGTGCGAACGTGGCACGAGTCTACCTTGACTTACACGAGAGACGACGGGAAACGACAACACAGACTGCATCCTTGATCCGCACAATTACATGCGATACAATGACCCGTCTTCCCAGCCCTTCTCGGGGTCTGTGATCGGCAATACCTCCGACTCGACCGCCGCCACGACGGCGCAGTTTGGCGAGTTCTGGGGCGAGTTGGCGGGCCGCTTCAAGGACAACGACAAGGTCATCTTTGCGCTCATGAACGAGCCCCATGACATGCCCTCGTCGCTGCTGCTGGCCAACCTGCAGGCCGCTGTCGACGCCATCCGCGCCACGGGCGCCAAGAACATGATCATGGCGCCCGGGAACTCGTGGCAGGGCGGGCACAGCTGGACCGAGGGAGGAGCCGAGGCATCGAGCCAGTGGATCCACAAGCTGGTCGACCCGGAGAAGAACCTGGCGGTGGATGTGCACGAGTACCTGGACGAGGACTTCAGCGGCGGCCACACGGCTTGCAAGTCGGACCCGGTGAAGGGCCTGAGCGGTGTTACGGCGTGGATGAAGGTGAGCGCTCCTTGATTAGACTGTGCGTGGCGACGAAAGGCGCTGACAAGACGTGCCCGGAACAGGAACACGGCCTCAAGGGCTTCATCACCGAGTTTGGGGGCTCGAACACGACCGAGTGCCACGACATGCTGAACCAGATGCTGGATTACATGGCGGACAACGAGGAGTGGATTGGCTGGACCGCCTGGGCAGCTGGTAAGTCGTCGCCGCCCCAAGACTGAGGCACCGATCATGCTCTGGACCTACACACGCACAGGCTGACACAGAGGATGCAGGCCCCTTTTGGGGACCAAACTCACCCTGCTGCACTGATCAGCGCCAGCTGGGAAGCCTGGAACCCGGCAGCAAGGCGGCTGATGGCAGCCCTGGGTAAGTAACACCTCACGTCTGTCAATGGCTGAGACACGCCATCGAGAGTGATTGGTCATGTGTACTGACATGGATGCTCGCCCCCTTTAGTTTGTACGAGACTGTCTGGCTCGAGACGATCCAGAAGAAAGTGCCGGCTGAGCTGCAGTGGTCAGGCCCCGCGTCAGTCAACGGCGGCGAGCTCACGCCCAGAAAGTGCAAAAAGCATTGAAACCAAATGATGTCTTGGGAAATGTACTGTGAGAGACAGAACTGACGAGCGTCATCGCACCGATGAAAAGTTGGACGATACTGGACAGATGTAGTAGATATGGATGGGAGTCATGCCTGGATTTGGAAGCCGAACCTACTTTGCTCGCTATCCTTGGACTTGGAACTCATGGCTCGAGGGCACAAGACAAGTATGCTGTTCCTGAAAGTAATATGGACATGATATCGGCGTTCCTGCACTGGGGTACATTACTAACGGATCACTCAATATCCGCATTTCCAAGCCTTGAGACCATCCAAGTCACGATGCAGGCCATTCAATTGATGCCAGTTGATGAGGATTAGTTGGTTACTAAGTAGGTTAGCACAACGAAAAGAAGCGAGGGCAAAAGTGGCGTGTCATCGATCACATTGGAATACGGAGTCGATTCATCGTTTCTCACTCCCTGATGTCCTGACTCGATTCTAGCGGACGATCCCATGGCGATAGCGCGCGCGTAGAGGGCCCTAGATTCGGTAACCTCAGCTTCCGCGCCCCCCCCCCCTCTACTTGCGGAGTGCTACAGATACATACATAGTAGTCTAGTAGAGCAGCAACAGCGCTGCTCATCAACAATGGATGTCTGGTGCTGGTGTAGTTATTTCCTTGTTGGTCTGCCGGATCCTCCACAGCCCGGACCACAATCCCTGCAGCCTGCCCCAGCTAATGCCCCAGGACCACTGCCGCCTTGGCGCCCATCCGAGCGACATGTTTCGTCCTGGAATGCGATTCCGGCTACCTGCTGCTCCGTTTCAACTGCTGGCCTTGAATCTGTTGCTCCCCCCTCCTCCTTTTACTAGGACGATGGGGTCCTTTGGAGACCGGAGCCCCCCGTTGCATCATCCGGCGCCGTTGCTTAGCTGCTGCGACCGGCCGTCGATCATGGCACGGATGCCCATCCATCCATCCAATACTCAGATCTCCTAGTCCAAGACAAGACCAGTTGCTCACGTCAGAAACATCCTTAAAGGCGGCCCCATGATGCTAACGTCCCTTCTCTTGCGTGGTGGCCTGAACCAGTTCTCTCAGTCTTCTCGCCGTTGAAACGCATCCAACTCTTGCAAGCAGGTTGTCCCGGAGTGATATTATATATTTTTAATGTATTGAGTGCGCCTTTCTCCGATGAGGCTGTCTCCATGCCTCCGTTTCGCATTGTACGCTTTCCCAGCTCCTCCTCAATCCCCAGTACCTGGTGGTCGGTACCAAGGCGTCACTCCCTAAGCCCAGGGCTCCTACTCGACAATCTGGGTATTCCCGTCATGCTTGTCCCTGTAGCGATATTGGCCGTTGTGCTCTCCGTACTTCTATCGACGTCGGATGCTGCTCCGGCCAGCTGCCTCTCGCACGATCAGCACAATCCTATTGCTGATCTATATCCCGGCAACGCGACCGGCGTCCTGAATGCTACCATAGCTGTTCTCCCCATTACGCTAGAGCTTGCTCGTCAGGTTATTCCGACGCGATACACGATCCTCGAACATGCGTACCGGGACCTGCTCCCTTCATTCCCTCAGGGCATGTATCCGCTCATCATCCAAGGAGGCCACGACCACGACATCCAGCTCAAAGCCTACAATCTTGCTGTCCCCGACTTCTCTGTAAGTGAACTACCGACGCCGCCTTTGGGCCAGCCAGCCCGAGACCAGCAATGCCGACTGACACTGACCCTTTGCCATCAGCGCGTTGGCTTTGAATTCCCATTCCTAGACCTCCTCGGCGACGGCCACACGTCCTTTAGCTGGCATCCGGCACAGCTCATCTCCGCCGAGAGCCCGGACGCCATCGCAGGGTCCGAGGCGTACGGCACCCTCGTTGCGCCCGCAACCTTTGAGCCGTCATGCGATGCCTACTCTTCGGTCGGCGGCAACCTGCTCTTCCGCGCCGCCGCCACCACGGCCGCCCCTCGTTCGTCGGCAGGCTGCAAGAGGTCCTACTTTGCCCATCTCGAGTTTACCCGACTGAGCCACGCGGATGCGGAGGCGGCGGCTCGGGCCACGTACCCGCTTGCGTTCTTCAAGAACGTCACCAACCAGCCGGCCTTTGCCAACGGCACCCAGTGCGATCAGCAGATCCGGCTCTTCGACACGGAACTCTCGCATGCGCCTTACGAGCCGCGCTTTGTCGAGGGACGCGTCGCCGCCGACATGCTACCACTGCAGGGTAAGCTGGACTGGAGCACCGGCATTTACGGTCTGCAAGTGGCTACGCCCTTTATAGAAAACAACTACCTCGAGTGTCAGTCGCTGCAGGGATACTCCGGGGCCGACCTTCCAGGAGCTTGAGAGATGCGCGCGCCAGCTCCTGTCTTTGTCCTATTCATTGTATATACTTGACCACGTTTGATAGACATTGCCGGGCCGTGCACCATGCCCGCAAAGGCTGTGCCAGCGACACTGGGAAGACGTTTCGGGCGCTGGCTACTATATTCCGGTCAATTCTGGAGATCAATTCGCTAATCTAGTACTGTCCTGTCGTATAGATGACATCGATAGACAAAATGGAACGCTGCACGACCTAAAGTAAGCAGGCAGTGATTTGCATCGCTGTATGGCTACAAACAGGACGCTGTGTACCTTACGATCGACCCTCTTCTTCGTTCCATAGTAGACTCTTCAAATTATCCATTCTGATCGCCTCCAGTGCCGTGTTTCGGGGCTCGTTGGGTCTGCCCACTGGTTGTGCCAGGGCCTTTTGCAGCCACTCGGTCGATTTCCTCTGATTCTGCCGCTCTGCAATATCTTCACCTCTCTTCATCCACACCTCGCAATCTTCGAGTTCTGATGGACAGAGGGCTTCTGAAGAATTGTCTTCTCGATTGGCTGGACCTTCAGTGCTGCCTTTGGATTGCGAGGGGCGAGCTGGGCTAGAGGTCTGATCTATTGGCAATGGGGGATTCGTTGCTTTTCCCCTGGGCGGCCTCTGTCGCCCCTTTTTCTTTCCTCTTCGATGTGTCCCGACACTCCCCTCGAAGATATCCGTCCGCTGTTCTGCTTCTTCCGCCGTCGGGTCGACTTCCTCCGTTGGGATTTCTTGCGCCGGTTCCGAGGGCAGAGATGATGCCGAGCCAGAATCCTTTGGGGCGGGTGTTTCGTCTGAGTTGACTTGAGGATTTGGCACTGGCGATGCAGGCTTTACGCCAGGTTCCGTCCCGTCCTTTCGCATTGGGTCCAAGCCGTTTGGCTCCTGACTAGCTTCCGTTTCCTTTCGCTGCGAAGCAGCCATTTCGTTAGGCGAGACAGGGGGATAGACAGAGGCAAGTCCGGGAGATGGGGCAGTCGTCTTCGGTGATGAGGGTCTTGCCGTATTTGAACTTGCCTTTTTCAATTCACTAGATGGTTTCTGGTCAAGAGGTGTGTCCTTAAGTACCTTCCAGTCAGCTTGTTGCCTCTTCGGAACCAAAGAGTGAGCTTTGCCAGATTGTAATCGGGGCCAGGAGCAGGGCTTAAAGCTTACGTTCTTTCCCGCCATTGGCTCGAGCTTGTCTTTGAAGTGAGCATTTTGCCCAGGCGAACCGGCTGGCTCCATACCTCGGTTGTGACTGATAGTCTGGGAACTCGGGCTGGGAGGGTGTTTCGGCAATGTGTTCTTTCGGCGCACCTCGTTCTGCCCCCGGGATGAGGGAGATTCTGGAGGCTCTGAAGACTTGAGACGAGATAGGTCGGGTTGTGATGGAGTGTCGAAACCGGTGCGCCTTTGCTGCGAGGGAGCAGTTGTCTTGGTTGGCGCCCCTACGCGCGACGACGGCTGAGACCTACGCAGAGGCGACAGTCGATCAAGCCCCCCCTTTATGAGCCCTTCCTGTATTCGCGGCGGCGAACTCAGAGGTTGAGGTGTTTTGTTCAGTGGTCCTGGTTCCTGGATCCTTCGCTGTTGCTTGAGGGGCATGGGTTCGTTTTCGGATTTTGGACTTCGCTGCGTTTGTGCTCTTTGGTCCAGAGAAGGAGCAGACCTGAGTAGTGGTTCGGAAACGGACTCCTGCTTTTGCATTCCTGGGTCCGAAGTCCGAGCCGATTCGAGTGGCGATTTGAAGGACGATCTTGATTTTGGCTTCTGACCGGGCGTCTCTGGTCTAAGCGTCGGAATGCTCTCGAAGCTCGTTTGGGCCGGACTATCCTGCGATGCATCCGTACCGTACCCTTTGGGTGAAAGGTTATGGGCCTTCTTCAGGGGGGGTTCCGCAGCGGTCTGATCCGCTTGCACACTGGATGTGTCATGACTGAGAGCTTGCAGCTCGTCAAGGGCGCCATCGTGCCCCGGCGCCTCACCTCGTGCGGGTGGCTCATCGTTGGTAACTCTAGACATTGGAGGATTCTCCTTGGCGGTAGCGTTCAAGCCGAGTTGTCTTTGCCCAGCGGTCTCTATCTGGACTTGACTGCGTGATGTCTGAGCATTCGTTGGAAGGGCCGGCATATATTTCGGAGCGAAAAAGGATTGTTGCTGAGGGCGTGACGTCTGCTGCTGGCTCAAAGCTGCACCAGGCCTAGTGGTCGGAATATTATATTGGTGGTCGACTTGTCCCGGGTGGTGCAGCCCATACTGCTGACCGCCTAGCATCTGTTCAGATGCCTAGTTCTGAACTCCAAGACCATCGGAACAAACTCTTTGTTCTTGAAATCGCGCTCCATTCGCCCAGGATCCTGTGGTTGAGGGCAGCTGCGGGCACCAGCCCCGTCCTGGCTCAAACGCGGGTGCTTGTGGGTTCAACATGACGCAGTCGTCTTCATGACTGTGCATAGTCTGTCTTGAATCTTGATGAGGCAGCAGTGCTCCATGCATTAATTGTGAATCAGAACCCCGTGATGGATCAGTAGAGTGATGGGGCCAAGTACCACATGCAATGACGGGCTGCCGAGTGGAGGCCTCTGCCGACAAGGGAGATGGTAGGACATCAGAGGATAGAATCCGTGGCGTATGCGGTGGCAGCGAAGAGGAACGCTGCCCGTCGGTTTGTGCTGGCCTTGGATGACGCACTGCAGTCATGCGCGGAGAAGGCGGCTTGTGAGGGGGTGTGCCTAGCAGAAGAGACCTATCGCTCTGCTCGCCATTGTCCTCGCCCGGTTGATCTTGATTAAGTGGCTCTTGTAGAACATCCGAGCTATATGGCAATCCTCTGTTTACGAACGGGGATACCAGATAGTCGATCAAATGCTGGCGATCATGATGGCACGGGTTGACCACGAAGATCCGTAGCGTTCCTAGGTTGGAGAAGGAAAGCAAAGCATTTGCAATGTTGACGACTGGCCCATGATCAATATCGTCAACTTGCTGACCGATGGACATGGAAGGACACTTCAATATAACATGGACGGTATGGATGAAGTGACACAACGTCTTGTCGCGATACAGTCTGAAATGGTCACGGAATGGGAAGGGCTTTCGATGCATCTAGTCATCTTGCCAGCCTGCTTCGATCTTGCTCCTGAGCCAGACAGTGATTGTGAGCGGGTGTTTTCTGAAGAGATATGCCTTGAAACGCTTCTCGTCTGCCGAAGTCGCGGGCTGATCGTGGCTGGGAAGGAGGGAACGACAATTGGAGAAGACCGGGCGAGCAGCTATGGGAGCGGGCCGACCATGTCGTATTTGGATGTCAAGCCACGACGCACCGGCCAGGTGAGACAGTGCTTCATGGTTGAGTATCGCCGATTCGACGGGGCCAGGGGCTTGGAGCAGGTCTGGGGGAGTCTGGAAGAAGTCTGGTGGCAGACTGCTACAGAGTCAGATAGCTCGCATCCAGCGTGTCAGGAGACGACGTAGCTTACAAGTCAGCATAATCATCCCAGTCGCCCGGCGCTGCACCATTGTTCATGTTTCATGCGATCTATGTCAATCTTGACCAGGGGGGTTGTATCCGGATGCAGTCGCAGTCCGATGATTATGATGATGATAATGTGATGGCAAAGGGTGTCGGAAGAGATATTAGTAAGTACAAGTAGGAGAGAAACCCATGAATGAATGTGAGCACAATCAAGTACTGTAGGTACTTTAGGTGTGCTAGGTGTTTGAAAGAATTGCGACGGCCAGAGTTCAGGCGTTGGTTAATGGTCTTCACCGTTCTTGCTCATCGAGTTCTACACTGCTTGTCATTCCTCGCGGAAGGTGATGAATAATCAACTGGGACGGACCAGACAGCACTTAAGAACACATCAAAAAAGACACACAGGGGGTCAATTGGCGGCTTAAAATGTAGATCTCTAAAATGAAACAGCCAACAGATGGGACAACTGATGACGGTGATTAACGACGGATCATTTCTTCTCTGGGCGGTCCGGATGACAACAGAATGCGTCTCGCCTGCGGTATGCACTGGCTCATGGCCCCTCGTGAGAAGGGCTGAGCAGTGCGTGCCGACGAGGATCGCCCATGACTATCTTGAAGAAGAAGAAAAAGAAGAAGAAAGAGAAGGAGGGAATTGGGCTGACCCACGATATCAATTTTAGGATAAGCTATCGGGCTCGGAAGGGGCGTTTCTCCGGTCCCCCAACCCCAGCCATGCCACATCAAACGCAGTTCACCCTGCGAGTAGTTATTACCATCAGCCGCCGTCTCATTGGACAATGGCCCCAAACCATCCACTCAACCTACGTATTTGATGTACATACTCCGTGCTCCCTGGAGTATCATCAACAACATCAACCAGCCAGCTTCTTAAGTTTGGTGGTCTCTCTGTCTATAGAATCGTTTGAACAAATCAAAATGCAATGGATTGTTTGCTCCATCTGTACACAGCTATCATAATACAGAAACAGCGGTGCCGTACTGGCCAAGTGAAGTTAGTTGCCTGATCCGCAACTGGCCTTGCTCCTTCCCTTCTTCCTCCTCTTACGCGCGCACCTCTCTCACTCCGCTTTGCTTCAAGATACTCCCTGTTTCACACGCAGCCCCTCCCTCACTCCCTCCTTCCAACTCCCTCTCGCTCGTTGCCCGCTCTGCTGTACACTGCAGACCTTGGCCGATCCAGTCTAGATGAAGAAGATGGCCAGCGTCGTCAGAACACTCGCGATGCCCCACTCCCATCCCTTCTTCAGCACGTGTTTCCTGCTGAAGCCGATCGTCCAGTCGTAGAGCAGATGTCGCACGCCGTTGAGCGAGTGGTACACAAGGGGCCAGGCCAGCACAAACTTGACACCGCCCTTGACCACAGCAGGTAGCTCAGCAAAGGCAGCCGCAACGCTGGCCGACTCGAGGTGCCAGCCCAGCAGGGGAGCGGCGAGGTAGGCGGTGGCATACACGTAGAGGGCTCCCGACAGGGCGCCGCCAGTGAAACGTTGCCAGATGGAGCCAGTCAAATACGTCTGCTGGAAATCGTAGATCTCCAGGTGAGGGGAGACAGGACGCCTGAGGCGCTGGCTGGCCAGGATCTCGTTGCCATCGGCGAGCGATGTCTTTTGGGTCGCGACAGCACTGTGGTCGCAGCCCGGGTTAGTCTACGAGTCCCAGACTTTGATATGCCTTGTGGCATAGGGGAGGGTGGCTCAAATTACCGGGCCTGCATTGCCGAAATGTTGGAGGCGAGGGTCGCGCGGGCGACATTCTGGGCGAAGAAGCTACCGGGCTGCTTCACGGCTGCTGCAGGATAAGAGTTAACAATGGGTTCATGGGCCCAACGGGAGATCGTTATCGAAGAAGTGAAGAGGTGTGTCGAGGCATCGCGGATCGTGGATCTGGGCGGTGCGTGCCGGAGCCGGATTCCGCACAAGGAAGAATGGATCTCGTCACTCACCTCGGCGAAGCGCCGTCAGGCCTACCCTCTGGGCGTTCATTGCGTGGATGTGAATACCGACCGAAAGGGGAGGGAAAGGGTGCTCCTTGGGGATTGCGGTTGTCGCAAGGGCTGAAGGGTTGCGCAAAAAAAAGACCCAAGACTCTCACAAGAGGCACGAGGGAAAGAAAGGAAGCCGGAATGCAGCCAATTGACTGCCCTGCGAAACGTGCTTCGCTTCCGAGCCGAGATGTGCCGAAATTCTCGTCCTTCCCATTGGTGCACGTGCCAGATCACATGCAGCTTGCCCCACCCTCTTCTCTCCTCCAACACTCCCCACGCGCGATACCTCACGATCAATCAAAGGAATTGGTCACAAGCAAACAGACATATAGTATATATACTTACTAACTAAATAGCCAATCTCGTGTGTGCTCCGATAATACAGTTGGGCGCTTTCATTGAGCATTACTATCTTCTCTGTCGAGGCCGTGGCAGGGCATCATGGAACAAAGGCAATAATGTGGCGGCAGCATGCAACAGCCTCAAAACTTTATTGACACAATGCTTGAGTTGTTGAACTGACGGAGGGAGTACTGAAGGGAATAAAACCCCCATGAAATGTCAAGAGGTATATCAACGCTATAGTTTTGCCAATCCACACAACCCCGTAGACCCTCCCCCGACCGTGGGGGAAAACGCCGTTCGCCAATCCATTTCCTTTGAGACCTCGATGCTGCAGAACCAGGATCTATGGATGTTTATTCAATACTCCTTGCATCAAGAATCACCTTGTTCAACTGCCTGTCGCCGAGATCAGCCACCCTTCCGCCCACGATGGGGCCTAGAAACTCCACAAGCTCGGATCTCTCCTGTTCGCCTGTCTCGTAGCTGACCCCGTTCATCTGCACCTGTGCCAGGAGGAGCCCCTTTTCCTCCTCTCCCGCCGCGGTGATCAAGCGGATAGCCTTGACAAAGGCACCCACCAGCATCTCGTAGTCGAGCTTGCCAGCTACGCTGGCACTGCCGTTCGTCTCGCGCTCTTGAAGTGGTTGCAGAATAGCGGCATCGATAGCCTTCATGTTGGATAGCACGAGCACCCGAACAGCCTCTGACCCGCCCGTCGCCGCCAGTCCCGACACGGCGCCGTAGAGCACCGCTGCCGGCTTGCTCGGGTCGAGCAAGTACTTGAGGCAGGTGCGCGTAAGCTTGGGTCGCAGGAGAGCATTGCTCCGCGCGTAGTTGCGCGCCAGCTGGCCGAGCAGGCTCGCCGACAGCTCACGCAGCTTGTACTGCTCAGCTACGATGACATCCGCAGCACCGTCGCCGTCTTCTCCAATGGCGTTGGCGTTGTTGCAGCCAAGTTTGCGGCTCATGAGGCAAGTAAGCACAGGCGCGCTGAGCGCAGCCGCATATGGATCAAGGAAGAGGTTCGGGTTGTCAACGAGGGCGGCCGTGAGCTCCATCATCTGGCGCAAGGTAAAGGTGTCATCCAGACGATGCGTCACCTGGTTGGTGATAAAGTTGACAAAGTATGGCACGAGTTGGTGGAGGCCGGGGTCGGAGCGGACGGACTCGAGGGCGGCTTCGCGAAGTCGTAGTACTTCCTCGTCGGGGTTATCATCGAGGACAGCAGCCTGGATCTTGTCAAAGTATAGCACCAGCTCCTTGCTGATGATGTGCTTGACCGAGGGCTTAAACGAGACATTGTCGTTGCCGGCAAGGGCTGCGAGGGCCGGGTTGGCACCCGGGCCTTTGGGTACAAGCTCTTGCGAACGCGACTCGGCTGTCGTCGGGTTTTGGGGGATGGAGGGCTGCACGCCTTCTATCGCGAGCCAGTGTGCTGTTGCGCCACTTCCTGTCAGTCAAGTCGCCCACATAGCGCGCGGCGGGAAGCATGTTGGTTCTCACCTGTGAAGCTCACGTCCCGTGGTACCTTGGGCAGTGGAGCGTTGATGAGCTTCTCGAAATCCACCTCTTCATCCTCAATGTAGAACAAAGGCTGGCCCGGTCCCAAGCTTGCCTCTCCGTAGCGCAGCGGCCTGGTCGATTCGTACCCGTAAAGAGGCTCAACGTCCAGCACCTTGAGCGCTTGCGACACGTCTTGTACGGTGAGGGTGGTCCGGTTGCAAGCGCGCATGAAGCGCAGCGCCTCGACGATGACTTGACCGATGCGATACTCGACGTCCTGCGATAGACACCGTAGCGCCTCGTCGCTCAGTTGTGATATTCCGACCGACTCGGCGACATCTTTAACATTGTCGGGATTCCAAAGGAGCTTGGGCTCATCAGATTTGGCAGCGGCCATGGTTGCCGACCAGAAGAGTTGACTTGGGCTAGCCTTGCTCGCTAGCCACGAACGTTCTCAGCAGCTTCCGAGGTCAATCCAGACAAAGCGGGATGGCCAAGCTACTGATGATTAGATGCGAAGGCCCAAATCGCTCACCGGGTTTGTGATGGAGTGCGACCTACGCGACAGGTCTGGTGATGAGGCGACACCGATGGCGATCAAGTTTGTTGAGCTGGAGAATGCAAGTAAGGTGAGGGAGGAAGGTGTCAAGTGGAGGCGTTCTGTTCGCTGCAAGGCTACCTACTGACGGAGTACTGAGCTGGCCCGCTAAACTTCATCCAACCTTGGAAGTCTCCAGGGCTCCATTAATTAGGTACCTCCGGTAGATCCATACTTACTGTAAGTACCTAAAAAAAAAAAAAAGGAAGCCACTAGCTAATAGATAAGTCGTCGGAGAGGTGCATTCAAAATCAGTCAAAAAAACAATTCCTTTCGTCCACATGAAATAGCTAGGTAGACATGTTTGAATTTGATCTGCGATACCTCAAAAGGAGGTACATAATACGTAGATGCACTCAGGTGTCTGGTACCTTGTGCCCGGGACTCCTCGCAGAGAAAAGTCAAATCAATCCCATCTAATGCGAGACATTATCGTAACCCCCTTTCCCCCTGCTGTTGTTTTACACACCTTGTGAACTCGATTATTCCGATGCAGAAAACGCCCAGCGAGTCCCTCCAAATGATACAGCGAAATTGGTATATATACTTGCACAAACTCCATCGTCCAACAAAATCACAACTGCCTCGTCCTTCGCCTCCTCTTCGACGCCGTGAAACACGATGCTGCAATGCTGCACCACAGCACAGCAATGAATGAACGAAACTGGTGCTAGAAAATGACGCACGAGGATAAAAAAGGAACTCAAATCCGAAGAGCGAAAGAGAGAAAAAAAAGCCCGCCGACTCAAACATCAGTCCCGATCAAGCAGTGCATCCATGCCGTTCCGCTCGCTCTCCAAATCTTCGGGTGTGACCTGGTTGCTGGTCTCCCGGATGCGCTCTCCATGGAGCGCAGTATCGTCTCTGCTCCTTTTGCTGTCACGGCCATCATCTTCGTCTTCATCCGTATTGACGAGATCGGTAAACATTCGCTCGACATCGCCATCGTTCTCTTCCTGCTGGGCATGGCTTACGCCACCACCCAGACTAGCCTCCCGACCAAAGATCTTTTCGGCCTCGCGCCGGCCGTCCTCGGTTCGAGACAGGATTTCAAAAACCTTGGCCCTGCCTGCCTCTGTGGACATGTTTACATCGTCAATATTGCCGTCCAGGATGCGATCCTCTAGAGACATCGACGGGTTGCCAATCAGCTGGGGCCCAGTCCTCGCACCGTCAGGCATGAACAGTGGGTGGATGGCATGGTTGCTATCGATATCCATGGCATCGGGCTTCATCACCGACGCCGAACCTGGCCGCGGGTCGTTTATATGAGTCTGTGTGGAAGACGCAGATTCCGGACCCCGGGGGTGGTTGCCATGCGGGTTGCCCGACATCGGGTGACCGGGCGTTTGCGGTTGGGAGGAAGAGGCTCTTCCAAAGAAATGGCTACTGGATGTGCCATACGGACTCGTCGCGGACATGACCCCAGCCGACCTACCGGTGGCTGCGGCCTCCGCAGCTGCCTCGGCGTTCATGGCTTTGCGTTTCAGACTGTTTGCCTTTCCCTTGATGGACTCGGGAAGATCGTCGGGGTCGTCAACGCCATACTGAGTGAGAAGCTTTTGCAGCTTGGTCGGTCTGGGCTTGCGCGTGCTTTTAGAGCTCTCGATCAGTGGTGGAGCCTCGGGAGCCACTGGGCTCCATTTATGCAGCTCTTGCCGGAAAAAGTTGGTCTCCATGGAGAGAAGGATCTCGGCCCCCTCAATCTTGCGCAAGTAGAAACGCTGCGTCTCTGCCTCACTGGCAGTCGACAGTAGGGGGTTGCAGAACCTCGCGATGTGGTTTCGGAAGTCTTGAGCGTTGTCGATGATCTTCTTAAGAACCTCTTCTTCCTCTGGTTGGAAGGGGAGACCCGGTATCTCCTCGTACCACTGGATGAGATCCTCGAGGTTAGGTCGCGCGGCATCGCGAGGGATCTTGACGCGCCAGTCGCAGATTGGACAAGTGTACTTGTCGTCCTCCTTCACTTTGCCTCGCGCAATCTTGAGGCACTTGCCGTGGTACCTGACAATCCCAGTCAGTATTCGAATCTTTGGTGCGCATTGCTCGCAGACTTACCATTCATGACACAATTCGCACTCAATCATCATGCCTGCTTCGGTGCGCCGGCAGATGCAAAAAACTTCCCTGAATTTCGGATCATCCCACCGTGCCAACTTGCCGTCACCGTCGCCATCACCGTCACCCTCAGGGCTCGGCTCACGGGAGGCCGGCTCGGCCGGCATGCGCGGTTTGTCATTGACAATGTCGAAACAGTCCAGATTGCGATCGAGGACGTAATCCATGTGGCTCTTGAGGATGTGGAGCGGCGCATTGGTCTTGCCGAAAAGCTTCTTGCCCTTGCGCATCCAGTCCTCGTGTCGCTTTTGCTCCCTCTCAAGGTCGAGTGTGCCGGCCGGTTTGGACTGCAGATCCTCAATCTTCTTCATGACTTCTAGCACTTCGGTGTACTTGGGCCTGTTGCCATAGTCAGCTCCGTGTGAGCGATTGTTGAGGTCGATGATCTGGCGGTGGGCCTCGCGTTGTTTATGCAATATCTGGTCGACGGCTGCCAGGGTTTCCTGGGAAATGGGCAGTGCATTGACGGCGGCCTGGTGGGAGAGGGTCTCCAGTTGCTGGTAATGTACCGTCTCGGCTGTCATGAGCTCCCTGGCCTTCTGTTCCCATTGAGTGCCGGCTGCGCACTGCTCAATGTAGTAGGCGAAGTGGTCGTTGTAGCCGGGGATACCAAGACGTTGACCCTCCTCTATGAGTGCCTTGACTTCATCCAAGCTCATCACGACACCTCTACCAGCTGCGGCCTTCTCGTTCCAGCGCAGCTGGTCAAGAATCCGCGAAAGGCCATCCACCTCGGGCATATCGACGTTGAAACTGTGTCCCTCGTCGAGTAATTCCTCAATGCGTTCCACGGTCTGCGACGAGACCTTGTCCAGTGCCTCTTTTGCCTGCTGCTGGAAGACCTTGATGGCCTCTGCGCGTTCCTGGAGCTGAGCTATCTCTGGGCAGTCGAAACCGAGTTGCTCGGCTTCATCCAGGAGCCGATAAATGTTTGACACATTGCGCATCTCTCGCTCCTTTTGTTCTTGAGTAGAGCCTCCGATCGACTTCCGCGCGCCGGTCTGCCACGCCTTCTCATTCTTCCGCCGGTTCTGCTGCTTCCGTACTGTATAGTTGGTCGCTTCCTCGACCCAATGATTGCAGCGCTCAACAAAATCTTTCAAGACAAGGAGAGAAGGAAGATCGTATGGGATTCGTTCACCCTCATTGAGCAGGTTCCTCAAAGCTTTGAGCGAAGGAACGGCATCTTCATCAAGCATCTTCTCGTACTTGTCTTCCCAGGCCTCGGGCAGATGTGCCTTGTCAGCGACCCTTCTGTAGGCAGCATCGACGACGTCGTTGGCTTTCCTGTAGAAGAGAATGTGCTGGTCTCCAAGGTAGCGCCCCATTTCGGGGGTATCGCAGCATGCATGAGACCCTGCATGTTGAAGACATAGAACCTTCCCCGACGTGATGCACTTGAAGCGCGAAAGATAAGTGTACACCTTGCAGTAGGCACACTGATACTCCTCCTCGGGTACATCTTCGTCTTCGACCTTGAAAGTCAAGGGACATGACTCTTCATCGCCGTCTCCAAAGACGCAAGAATGCTTAGTCGATTCCACATGTTTGGCGATGAAGTCCTCGCGCTGATTGATTTCGCGCGTATGAATGCGCTCCAGCGCCGGAGCTAGCCACTTGGCGGTTTGAATCGTCAGTCCACCGCTGGTGATGCCCTCGGCTGCAGTCCACAAGAGTTCATCATGGGAAAAGCAAGGCTGTCTCCGGAATTGCTGCAACCTCTCGACACCAGCTAGACCGAAAGGCTCCCAATCGCAAGGCGCAAAGTTCACCGCCTCGTTGAAGTTGAAACCGTGGTTGAAGCCGGCATGATACGCTTGGGGGAATGTGATGACGAGCTGGCCCGCGCGTTGATCGACGGCATAAACCCTAACGCCGGCCTTCTTGAGCTGCTCGGGAGGAAGTAGAGTCACTAGCTGGAACAGTAGATCGGGCTGCGTTTCGAATAGCTCCGGCACGGCCTCACGCATGGCGTTCTCAAACTTTTCGGCGTCCTCGCCGGGGATACCGTACCACGTCTTCGTAGCCCCAAAGTGCTGGTAGTTGGCCGAGTACGAATAATGATCTTCGTTGTGCCAACAAAATGTCGAGAAGATCATACCCACGTAGACCCACGGTACGGTCATGCCGGAGATGTCGGACTTGATGTGCCTGAACAAGCTCTCGGGGTGAAGTGGGAGCAGGTTGAGATTCCAGGGGTCAGTAGAGTAGGGATCATCGGGGTTCTTCTCGACGGTTGGGAAGCCGGAACCGTGAGTGGTGCAATGTATATCGGCACCGTATTCAACCTCAACCGTCTCTTCGATACTGGCAACGAGCCTCCAGAACTCATGTTCGACATCGTCCTCAGTAACGGGCCGGTGGCAATTGAGCACCGGGTCGAAAGGCATCTTGTTCTCGAAGTAGCCTTGCTTGAAGTCATTGGCCTTCTCCTGAAACTGTTTGAGAGAGTAAAGCCCGCCTTCTTCGAAGCCATATTGGCCATCACCGACCAAGCACCGCGGGCAATTCCATTCGGACTCGGGCTTCACCTTGAGGGGCGGGTCCAGGCATGTACCATGGTATGCATGATCGCAAGACTCGCAAACGAGGAGCGACCCGGCAGTATCGCCTCTACCACATTGTTCACACCTCTGCTACAGTTGTCAGTCTACATTGTACAGGTCGCAAGGTCATTGTCTCATCAAATCACATACCTCTCCGAGAGCAGCCCCTTCTTCGCCAGGTATCCGTGGGACGGAAGGGCGAAAGAGTGACATGTGAGAACCCGCCACAGTAGGAACGTTTTCTGCAAGTCGATTCGTTAGTTCATGAGCCAATCGCCTGTGAGATCTCTACGGGTCCGGCTCCACTTGGAGGAAGATCCGTCGGAAGGGTGCATGACTCGTCGCAAACCTGCTCTGCGTGGCCTGTGTCCCAATTGATGCACTGACGGATATCGATCTCGTGTCGCACCAAGCCCCAAGCCTAAGGGAGGAGGGGTGGCACATCCAGGATACGCCCTCACGCTCATATGTCCATAGGAATGTCAAGAGAACCAAAGAAGACATAGAACACGAAGGGGGGGAAGACGACCAGCAGTCGCGAATTGTAGAACAACCAGGAATTCAAGGTGGAGGAAAGTACTGACCCTTCTTCAGTCGCTTGCTTCGCCGGCTTCCGTTTTCAGCATCGTCCTTGTCAGTCCCGTTTTCCTTTTTAGGGTCGACGCTGTCGGTGCTCAATTGTCGCTTGAGCGCGTTGGCAGGGCCAAGACCCGATGGGCGGTATTCTGGCGTGTTCTTGGCCGAAGTGAATGGGCTACCGTTCTGTTTCGGGGGTGTGAAGCTTTTTGCTTCAGCAGAGGCTTGCCGATTGACGCTCGTAAAACCAGAGTTGACAGCCGTGAAACCACTGGAATTGATAGCCGTAAACCCAGTAGGCGTGGACTGGCTAGCTGCAGGACCGGCATCCGCCATGGGAGTGTCTCTGTCTCCCTCCTTGATGTGACCATTCATGCTAGCTTGAAGAGCATCGGTCGCGTTGCGCGCCGGGGTATCGGTTTGAAGGCTGGAGGGCGTGTTGACGTTGGATCGTTTCATAGGGCTAGGTGCCGGGCTGGGAGTAAGGGGACCGCCGTACTCGAGTTCGAGTTGTTGATGTACCCCTGGTTTGGCGAGTCGGAGGTATTCCTCGTACGGGCAGAGCCATCGTTGGTAAGAATTCTTGAGCGAGGTCGAGAGCGACGACATGATCTTGCCGCTATAACCTAAATCACGGCCAATCTCTGCCCACTTCTTCAGCTTGCACACCTTGTCGAACCCGCCCCTGGCTTCCACTGCCTTTTTGAGGCGATACAAGTCGAGTGGCTTCTTGTCCACATATGGTAGTCGGTTCAGATTATTCCCCTGTTGTTTATGAAACTTTGCGAGGGCATCGAGATAGCTCAGGTTTGCTCGGGTACCTGGGTCAAATATAGTTAGAATCAGTGTCGAATGTCCGCAAGCACTGGCTTGTTTGCGGTGCGCATGACATGCTTGCCAGGGAATACTTACTGCCCTCGACAGAATTGAGCTCCTGCTTGCGTGTCCTGAAATGGAATTTCTGCCAAAAGGTAGTTAGTGTAAAATTCCCAATCATCGCCCGATCATTATCCGACCAGGGTTATGTAGAAGACGGCGATGCTTACCTGGGTGTCGATCGCAAAGGGCGGGTTCCACGTCTCTGGCGGGACAATCTTGCAGATGCCATACTTGGAAGCCTCAGGTGTGATCTTGCGCATGTATTCCATGGGTTCCCTCCACTCCTCCTCTGTCGGGTAGTAGGTAGGTGCCTCTTGGAGACCGTGCGGACGATTCTTCCGCTTCACGGGTTCGCGGCTCGCTGTAGGTTGCCCTCTCCTCTCGACCGAGTTGAGATCGAGCGGTGCACTGGTCAGAGAACTGAGGGGCTTCGGGGTATTCGCAGGGTGGTAGCCATTCGAGTTGACCTGGGCTTTAGACCGTGAAGTGCCGTTTGCGCCAACGGCAGGCGACCCGCGTGAGCTGGCATTGGCACTCGAACTCCCACCTCCACCTGTAGCGGAGAGACCCGCGACAGGCACAGACACCATGATACTAGACAATCAGGGCAGGTTGGTGATCGGTATTAGGGTGCGATGTCGGACTGGTATGCCGAGGCGACAATTGAGATCTGCGGTATAAGGGAAGGATCGTGGTCGTCGAGGGATCATGAGGTGCAGAAGAGGGGCGCGGCAAGTAGTGTTCGAAGGTCTAGTGGTATCGCATGGTGGGTGGGTTAGGAATCATTGAAGTCTAGTAATGCTGAGCACAAGACAGGCAGGTATGGAGAGAAGGGGGGCCCGTTTGTTGTTTGCGCTTCTTCGTTGCGTTGTACGAAGCGTCGCTTCTGAAGCCGTGAAGGAAGGGCAGTGTTCGGGTTTCGATATTTGTGTGATGTTGGGTGAGCCGGGAGGAATGCGCTCGTTGTAGTCGGTTCAGATATAACACCACGACCAGTCGGACTTGGACAGATACAAGGTATATGGTGTACAAGGCGGAACGAGTGACGAATTTACCAACAATGACATCCACTGGCAGGGGACAGAAGACTGCCAAAGTCCAGTCAGGTGAGAGTAGAATGTCGAAGGAAGGGGGGGGGTGGGTGGTATGCGGTATGGAAAAGTCGTGATGTGGGTGGAATTAAAGTGTAAGTAAGTAAAGTAAGTAGGTAAGAAAGGCGAGGTGAAGTCTGGTGGAGTTTATGTGGAAGGTTCGGAGGTGGGAATGGGAAAAGAATGGCGTGCAGGCCGGGGCAGCCAAAATGGGAAGTGTCGTTGATTTGGAGGGAGGGATGTGGAACGGGCGCCCAGCACTGACTGAGGTGAGGTGAGTGAGCAGTGTGAGCGACATTGAAATGTGAGAGCAGGGGTCTACTTAGTGACCTTTTTGGATCAATTCATTGGGACCGAATGTGTGGTTCAAAAGAGTCGTTACAGCGAGAGGAAGAAGGCAAGGCAAAGATTCAAGCAAGCACATTCCATCATCCATAGCAATTCATTACAGACTTTACCTGGAGTCAGTCACAGAAGACTATGAGAACCGGGTGGTATCCCGACTCTTGATAACCTCGATCAATCCATGCCTTCAAATACCTACTAGGTAGTAGAGTGTCTCCTTGTGGAATGCGATGTCAGGAAAAGATGGTACGGCACAGTAGAGCGAGGTGATGATTGAGCATGATTCACTGCAAGTGGGTCTGGCGGTGCTTACTTGTACTTACCTGGACATGAAATGTCGGGTTTTCACGCCGACGAGGAAGGTACATCAAAATGGTAGGTCGGTATTACTTCGTCGGACGTCTTTCTTTCTTTCTTTCTTGCTTTCTTTCTTGCGACTTTCTTTATGCTATAATACTCAAAGCGTCAGGGTAGAGGAGGGTACGCTTTCACATACTCAAAGGCGTTTTGGCAAAGAAGGGCCGGCCAGAAAGCGATGCAAACGGAAAAAGTAATCGACTTGGAGGGATCGTGCCAAGATGAAATATGTGGACGGATTTGAGACGGTGCGCAAACACGAAGGAGCCGGTCGAAATGGGTGTGGGCAGCACGGTCAATCATGCTGGCAGTGCGCGACTTTTAGCATGTCTCGGTTCGTTCTTTTTTTTTTAAGGGAAAAAAAAAGAATGAAACCCTTTTCTACCTCGGTATTAGAATTCCCCCAGAACATGGGCGTGCTACCTGGAAAACATACTTCTTATTCAACTTGAAGAGATGTCCAAACTTCCAGTAGAGGCGAGAGAACGATGCTGAATGCAACACGGATCTTTGCCGACGGCTGCCGAACTCGACGCTGCACGAGTGCTCGAGTGACTTTTGTCGTTAGCCCGTCTCGCCCGCGCGCGGGTGTAAAGAGAAATCTGATATCGGCCGGTGATCGTGCAAGGATGGCTCGATAGCGCCGCCCAGTCTACCAATGAGCGTTGGATGACGTTCAGTAGTGGAGCCGCTAGCACGAGCAGGTCCTTGGCTGGGTTCGCCATGGCACTTCATTTGAAAGAAAAGGGCGGGGGTTTTTTGGGCTCGGGGAGAAGACTCAGAACAGCACCCAACCCACCCCTACGTACTTCGTACCTTTCACGTAGGTGGTCGTTATATCAGCGGCTCAATCATGGAATCGTTCGCATATAGTGGTAAGTAATGGTTATGTATCTGTGTAGAGGCACTAATAATCATTCACGCGTTGTCTGTCCCTCAATAGATCTCACATTTCTCCGGTTTGATTAGCAAGAAGAGCGCCAATCCTGCCTCTCCCCCCCCCCATGAACTCGTCCATCACGACTGGGTGCTGCCGCGCCCTCTACTCTTCTTGAGCAGCTTTTCCACCTCCTTCTGGCCGCGCACTCGGAGGCTCAACTCTTTCATCATATGGCCCCATTGAACCTCCCCGCCGCATCGAGGGCAGCTTCCCTCCACGGGGATAATCGGCTCCTCCGCATTTCGCCCTTCGTTGTCGAGCATATGTCGGCTCCAGCAAGATAGATGACCCACCCCATCACATGTCTCGTTGGTGCACAGAGCGTACAGACCGTGCTCGGGGGCCAAGTGCTCCTTGCAGATCACGCAGTTGCCCTCCTGCTCAAAGTCGAATACCGAGCGGCCCTTTGCGACGTAGTCTCTCACCGGTGCATAGTCTAGGGGAAGAGAGTGTATACCCCAGGCTTGCGCTACCGTGCTTTCCTCCGCCGGCTCTTCCGAGCTCGCAGAAACCGCAGCGGCAGCGGGCTCAAAGTCTGTCACCACCTCTCGGTTGATGCTCAAGGGCTCCTTGGACTGCGTGCACCACTTCTCCCAGGCCGTAAATATGTCGGGTGCGAAAAAGTGCAGCCTCAGTGGCCAGCGGGCGAAGCTCGGCACGCGCAGTAGGAGATGGAGATTAGAAATGACAGATGACTGGCTGAGCTGAGGCCTCCTCGGGTGCCCGTTCTTCTTCCTCGACGTAGACACTGTCAGTCGCGACGAGGACGGGATGTGTAACGATATGTGGGGGTTGTTCAGCGCCCACCTGCACCCGGGGTTAGACACAATCGACATGGTGAGAAAGAGCGCATATGTGGAATGTTGAACTCACTCAAACTTCAAAGCAGCTATCATACTGGGGAAGCCTGTCACGAGGCCGACCATCTGCCATGGCCGTAGGCTATTGCGAGCCGTGCGCGCGGCGCCGCCCGGGATCTCTCCATTATGCTGCCGAAGCCGCCGGGGAGGATTCGGCGTAGACCCGATATACAGCGACGCGTGACGGACAGTCGACCGTAGGACATAAACTGTGTACAGCGGGGGGATTGGTTTGGATAGCACCACCATCCTTCATCAGGTCTGGCGCATGTTTGATACTGGCGAAGCGTGGGTGAAGAGTGATGCAGTGGGACGAGGCCAGCAGCGCCTTGGGCTTACGCAAATAATCAGTGCTGGAAATATATCGTCCAAGATATTCGATGTATGCGTTGAGGTCCGCTTAAGATTATTGTCCTGATGGTTATGCGAGCGTTGCACAATTAGGTGTGTGACTGTGGCCACCCTCTGTTGACAATGGCCCGGGAAGTAGGAAGTGAATGTCAGAGTCATCAAATTAGTTACTTCCTCTAGTGCTAAGCACCCTGGCACCTAAGTAACCTTACCTAGCACAGAAATAAGGTACCCGTATCTTAAACGGCGACATACGCCCATCCACCTCCCAGACTAACTACTTACACTTTCCTAAGCGCCAATCAATCAAAGCCCCAGCAACAACGTCAACCGAGTGCTTCGGGAAGTTTTGAACCACCACCATTTCATCATTACGAATAATATCAGCCATTCTCACCAATACACATAGGAATCGCCGATGCAGCCAAGTCTACAGTATCCAAGCCTTTATTACAATTCATTATGTGAGCTGTTTTACGCACGCCATATCGCGCTTGAGTCCGTATACTGTACAAGTAAGGACTCATCACCATGTGTACAGGCTAAATCGATTTCGAGCCCTTGCGTCGTAGAGCAGCCCCCTTTTTCTTTCCTTCGTCCGTGTTGCGCAGCCGGTTGCAAAAGCTTCAAAACTAGTGGACACCGTTCGCGGTACCGTTTGCAGCTGCGCCCCTGTGTGTTCCGTACGTGGGCGCTCCATTGTTTCTCGTTTGCAGCTTGCCAGCCGGGGGCGTAATGTTGTTGGGGTTTCGCAACTTCGCATCCTTGGTCATGCCATTATAGCTTCCATTGAACTTGAGATTGGCGATCCCATCGTATCCCTTCTGGCCGGTCGCCTTCTCTAGACGTGATGCGATGTCCTCGTCGACCTCACGGAAGATGGCGATCTGCCGCCGAATGAGCTCCTTCTCCTTGCACATCTCCATCTTACCGGATACATTGTTGATGAAGCGTTCTCGTGCCGGCTCATCCCAAACTTTTTGCCACAGGGCGCGTGGTCCTTTGAAGTCCTCGGGACGGATCTCGGACAGGAACGTGATCGCCCGACCTACAAACTCGCCGTGCGTCTTATCCAGATCAACCGCGCGCGGGCGGAATTGAATGGGATCGGCAGAAGACAGGTAGTTCGACCGCCCTCCTTGGTTGTAGAACGCCATGGCTCCGTCCCGCTGGAAGTTCCCATTCCTGAAACGAGGGGAGTTAACGGGCAGCTGCTGGTAGTTCACTCCAATGCGGTGACGGTGAGTGTCAGGATACGAGAACAGACGGGACTGAAGAACGGGGTCCGCGCTGGGCTCGATGCCTGGTACCAGATGGGATGGGCTGAAGGCGACCTGTTCAATTTCGGCAAAGTAATTGGCAGCATTCTCGTTGAGAGTAAACTCGCCAATCTTCCTGCGTGGAAATTGAGCCTGGGGCCAGACGTGCGTCAGATCAAGAACGTTGATGCCATGCTGCTCCCATGCCTCCTCTGCCTGCTTCGGAGTCATGGTCTGGATCTCGACCGTCCACTTGGGGTAGTCGCCCTTTTCGATGGCCTCGTACAGATCCTTCTGGAAGTAGTCAGAGGAATAGTTTGCTGAGTCCTCCTGAGTGATGAAGCCGGTCCCCTGCATCGACTTGAAGTGTATCTGCACGTACATCCACTCACTGTCCTTGTTGACAAACTTCAGGCTGTGACCGGAGTAGCCGTGCATTTTACGATATCCGTCAGGGATGCCTCGATCTCCCATGAGGATCATAACCTGGTGAATGGATTCGGGGTTGTTGCAGAGATAATCCCAGAACATCGTGGAGTCATCCGCGTGCGTCAAGTGTGTAGCGGGATCGCGCTTCTGTGTATGTATGAAATGGACAAATTTCGATGCGTCGCGAAGGAAGAAAACTGGGGTGTTGTTGAAAACGGCGTCCCAGTTGCCTTCGTCTGTCCTGAACTTGACCGAGAAGCCTCGAGGATCACGAGCGAGGTCGTGTGAGCCGGACTCGCCACCAACCGTTGAGAAACGGGCCGTCACTGGACATCGTTTACCCTTTGACGAGAAGATGTCGGCAGATGTAAGCTCCGGGATGGGGTCGGTGCACTCGAAGAAGCCGTGAGCACCACTGCCCTTGGCATGGACGACCCGCTCGGGAATCCGCTCCCGGTCGAAGTGAGAGAGCAGGTCGATAAGGTGAAAGTCTTGCAACAAGAGCGGGCCGTTCTCGCCAGCTCGCTGCGACTCGTAGGGATGTGGGATGGGTGCGCCATTGCTGGTGGTGTAGATGACGTCGCCCGATGCTGACTTGCGGTCTGCATCGTAGCTGGCAAAGTTATTGGCCACGTGGGCCGCGAAGGAGGTTTCTGCTGAAGGTGCCATTTTTATATGTGTGTTTTAAATACTGAGTAGCATGGGAAAACGTCTGAGAAATTGGCACACAGTGGTGAGAAGATCAAGCTGCAAGCTGCGTATGATGGCAAACATTCTTGCATCTTATATGGCCCATGCCTCGGGGCGAATCTTCCTGAGCCCCAGACATTCTGGACCCGGGCATAGACGTAGGTGGTACTCTAGCCCCTCAGTACCTAGTAGCGTGCGGTTCCTGTAATTCGCCTTAGATATCGCGGCGATGTGATAGGGTCAGCGATTCTTCTGTCGCGAAAGTGTGAGCCGGTGACGACGTAAAGGTCGGGGGTCTGAAGCTAAAATAAGTCGATGACATATTGGACATGGAGCGTGATTTGTCAACGCGGACGCCTAACCAGAGGTCTCCTCTTACACGCACCGTCCCTAGGTACTAGTGCGAGATTGACATAGAGCCACATGTAAGTGATCAAGCGATCTCTTGGTTTGCTTGGAAGCAAGCCCAGTCAGCGCTTGGGTGTCTGGGTGCTGGGGTCTAAGCACCGAGGCAAGTGAACGATCGATGGGTTTGTGGGAATGGGGCCTGGCGGGCGCATCGAGGATGATGACATTGACTTTTTAGCCCATCCATCCATGGATGCCATGCCAAATGCCGGGGTGGACAGGCTCCACTATTCTGAATGATGTGCCGAACACAGACCAATGTCAAATCCACCAGCCACCAGATAGGTAGATTCACGGCAGCTTTCCGCTCCGACAGCCAAGTTCAACGTCAGGTCAGGTTGTTTGCCTCAATTGTCTCGATTTCTCCTCTCTTTCGTTCTTGTCGTCGACTGTGTGAAACTGCCCTTAGGGTTGAGAGGCGCATTGAACGAGTGATATATGAGGTAAGTATTCCAGTATGTTGTATAATACCATACCTACTTCTTGGGGACTTTATTCCAGGTGCCCCTCGACTGGTATACTACCTAGGTAGGTCCTCACACCATGAGAGCTGCCCCTCACGCCAGATCCCCAACGCCTCGGAATATTCATGCCCAACAAGCTGCTATCAAAGGAGACCCTGCTTTTGCAAATCGTAGTACACTTTTTCAGGCATAACGTTGCCCTCTGCATCTTCCATCTGCACGACCGTGCCGTCGTCAATCTTGTTCCTTTTCTTGTCGCGCTGAATCTTGTCCCAAAGACGCAACGCTTCCTCGATGCTGGTGATGTCCCGGAAAAGACCAGTGTTGGTGATGCCGAGACACTTGAGGCCGTAAATATGCCTGGCCTCATTGAAGTGCTTCTCAAAGGCCCGCCGACCCATGTAGACGAAGTTGCCGCAGACCTCGCACGGAAACTCGACGCCCAGGCCGTGTAGTCGGTACAGCCAGAAGGGAATAGGCTTTCCGTCCCATGCCAAGGGTAGCTTGAGCGGGTTGTAGATCTTCTCTTCCCCATCGTCCGCCTCTGCGTCTTCAGCATCCATGGCTTGTGATGTATCGTTGGTCATGTTGAACAGATTCTCCAGCTCTTGCTGGCGCTCTCTCTCCGTCATGCCCTGTCTCCTCTCGACGTTCACCCTGGTGTCCTCTCTCTCTGTGCTCATTGCGCTTGTTAAGCGCTTGATCCGATACTCCCGCTCAGCAACGGCTCGCTCCTTCAGGCGCAAGGCCGAGGTCCCGCGAGATCCACCGCCTGTGCCGTTGGCATCGCCCGACGCCTCCTGGACTCTCTGTGACCGTTGCTCTGCCGCCTTGATGTGTTTGCGACCGGACAGGTGTCCCTTGTACACATTCACATTCTTGAACTCCTTCTCGCAGTCCTCACACCACACCGCCTCTGCAGAGCTGAGCTGATGCGCAGCTCCGGTTGGGATGGATCCGTCGTCATCTCGTTGCCACAACGGCAATTCGCCTTTCTCCCACGCCCCCTCGAAATCACTGTCCCACGCGGCAAAGAGCTTGGGTAAGTTCTCCAAGGGGCGCGTCCGCATCATGAACGACTCCAAGTATTGGGCAAGGTCGCCAACGTATTTGAAGTACTGGTCTGTCAATTTCTCAGCTCGTTTCAATCCACCCATGCCGGGAGCAAAGTTGTCGAATATCTCGAGATATTGCAGGTACGCGATACGCTTCACGTTGGGCAAATTGATAAAGGACTCGTGGCTGGTGTGCAGGTCAAAGAACCGGCCGAAGGCCTCCTCGCCAGAGAACATAGAGTCCACGAGATATGGTTGAGGCTCGGAGCCATCGCCAGATCGTTTTATTCGGTAGCGGATCTCCGAGTTCTCGGCCTGCTCATTCGGATATCTAGCGTGATGCTCCTTGATGTTGTTGACCTGCTTGTAGAACTCTTCGAAGGGGTCGCCCGAGCCTATCTGCTGGATTTCCCGGGAACGATCGCCATTGGCATCGCGATAGATGGACAGTAGGTCCGCCGACTGTCTTTGGATTTGGTCGAGCAGCTGAGAAACTTCGTGGTCACGGTTCAGTCGATCTCGAATCTATACAGGATGGATGTCAGCAAATGATGAGCCATACTTCACGCGCGCCACTGGGCGATACTGACCAGCTTTGGCTCGTCGCTCATGCGATCCGCGATGCCCTGTTCGAGCCGCTCGAGATCTTCTTGCAGCCATCGCTGCTCTTCCAACGGCATGTTGGCTCCCTTGCCCCGACTAAAAGGGGAGACAGAAGACTTGCAATCTCGACAAAGACTTCGGCTCCTAGGGTCCAGGATCAGGTAGGTGCTATTGTCTGGTGTGGTTGACTGGAAGGGAGCCTACTTGATTCGGAGCAGCTGATATAAAGACACGGCCAATTGCGCGAGGCTGGAACAGTGAACCTGAACGCTGATGAGTACTTTGAATCTGCTGGGATTTTTTCGTGGCCTTGAACCAATCACTGAAGGCGACTTCCAATTTTAAGTGGAGAAGGCCTGGCAGCTCGCCTCAGCCTGGCCTGTGTGTTTACTGACTGCTCCGTAAAATTTAGCACTCCCGCCCCCCCAAGATCGAATTGGATGGATCATCTCTCAAAATAATATCGAAGCCACTCCACCCACGTCTGCTGACAATTTCGTCCTCTCAGTCCGGCGCGCACCATTTTCAGAACTAGAGAAGCAAGGAAGGGCTTTTACGATACACTCCAGTCAAACAGAAGCACAATGGCCGAGGGGAACAGTGGCGGCATCGACCGCAAGGCTGATGAGAGAATGGAGTTTTCCACCTCAAAAGAAGTCACGGTCCATCCCACTTTCGAATCCATGTCGTTGAAGGGTAAGGCTGAACTCCACGGCGCGACCACGATTCTTTTCGCAGTAGCCATGAGCTAACTTTCGGGGGTTTAGAGAGTCTTTTGCGTGGCATTTACGCTTATGGCTACGAGTCGCCCTCGGCTGTCCAGTCGCGCGCCATCGTCCAGGTGTGCAAGGGACGGGATACCATCGCCCAAGCCCAGTCAGGTACTGGTAAAACGGCCACCTTTTCGATCAGCATGCTTCAGGTCATCGATACCGCCGTTCGAGAGACGCAGGCCCTCGTCCTGTCCCCGACTCGTGAACTGGCCACGCAGATCCAGAGTGTGGTCATGGCCCTCGGCGACTACATGAATGTGCAATGCCATGCTTGCATTGGAGGCACCAATGTCGGCGAGGACATCCGGAAGCTCGACTATGGCCAGCACATCGTATCTGGCACCCCCGGCCGCGTCGCCGACATGATCCGCCGCCGTCATCTGCGCACCCGTCACATCAAGATGCTGGTCCTTGATGAAGCTGACGAGCTTCTTAATCAGGGTTTCAGGGAGCAGATCTACGACGTGTACCGCTACCTCCCGCCCGCAACTCAGGTTGTTGTCGTCTCGGCTACCCTTCCCTACGACGTGCTCGATATGACGACCAAGTTCATGACCGATCCTGTGCGCATCTTGGTCAAGCGCGATGAATTGACGCTTGAAGGTCTCAAGCAATATTTCATTGCTGTTGAGAAGGAGGACTGGAAATTTGATACTCTCTGCGACCTCTACGACACCCTCACCATCACACAAGCCGTCATCTTCTGCAATACCCGCCGAAAGGTCGACTGGCTCACCGACAAGATGAGAGAAGCAAACTTCACCGTCAGCAGCATGCACGGCGATATGCCCCAGAAAGAGAGAGACAGCATCATGCAGGACTTCCGGCAGGGCAACAGCAGGGTCCTGATCTCGACCGATGTCTGGGCGCGCGGTATCGATGTGCAGCAAGTGAGCTTGGTCATCAATTACGACCTGCCTAGCAACCGTGAAAACTATATTCACCGTATTGGTCGGTCCGGTCGCTTTGGCAGGAAGGGTGTTGCCATCAACTTTGTCACCAGCGAAGACGTGCGGATCCTACGAGACATTGAACGTGAGTTGCCAGCCTCGACACGACAAAACCGCTGCTCGAAAGCTAACCATCCTACAGTATATTACTCCACGCAGATCGACGAGATGCCCATGAACGTGGCTGATTTGATTGCCTAGGGGTAAAGCACGGAAACTTGGCTATTCATCTGAAAATCGGTGTCTGCGGAGTAAAACCGGGCGATAAGGGCCCGTCCGAGAGAGAGAGAGGAGCGGAGGAATTGGGAGGAAACGGGGACACTTGAGAAGAAGTAAGATCATTGCTCCGGAGTATGCATGGGTCAAGCTGGACATTTACTGATGCGTGATGCAGTCTCGACAAGTTGCAGACTGTTATGACAGGGTCAGTAGACGGGCACCGATATGGGGCTGGATCGTCTGGAGGTTGGTTCGCATGTTGATGATGAATCAAAACCTTTGAAAGCAGGAGGCGGTCGACTTTTGGGTTGGCATGTCCAGGACCTTGATGTGTGTCTACCCCTAGAAAAGGCGATGCAGGTGCGGACTGCGGTGCATCTCGGCCTGACAACTCATTAGAGCGACCTGTGCCACGGCACAATGCTTCCTTTGCAATCAATGCTCCATCCATTGTGTGATGAGACCCTCGCGGGTGCCGTGACGACGTGATGTAAAGTGTGCTGAACGCCTGGGAGAGTTGAATAAGAACTCGGCAAGCTTGGACATCCAGCTCTTGCCACACTTCGTAGGCAATCACTTGCTGGTATGGTGGGTCGGGGACCGGTTGTAATGTTTACTTCATACGTTTGGTAGGTCCGGGATAACGATTAGTTGACGAATGCACCCATGCAGATAGAATTTGCGGAGTGCGTGATATAATGGTCTTCCCCTGCTCTTAGGTCCTTGCACCAGCACGTTTTGGCCATGCTCCGGCGTGCCATACGTCGTATCCAAGTCTGTAGTAGGCAAAGTAGATACATATGTTCCCTGCTCTTCTTGCATGCACTTGCAAGGCACAGACTAGGGGCCGGGAGGTGGACCAGGTCTCCGGAAAGCAGGGGTGGTGGTGCCCCGACCTCACTAACATAGATTGAAGCAAATAGGAAGCAGAAAAGGTAGGTAGCTACTTTACGTACAAGTAGTACTTGGCAGCCGGCTTGACCACACCGTTTTACACACCGAACGACGATGTCTCTCTGTCTCGGGTGCACTCTGTCCACTCTGTCCGCATGGAGCACGCCGTACTGTGTCTGATGACAGGTTTTCAGGGCTAGAGAAAGGGCGAAAGCAGGTGCCAGTTTGCAAGGAGCCAGGTCGTGGTCTTCTCACCCGTGATATTGTGCTAGAGCTTGTGCCCCTGGGTGTCCTTGCAAATTACCTTACTCCGTACACAAAAGGGAAAAGAGGCCTGGATTTAGTCTACATATGGGAACCCTGGCTCCCCCTAGCCCCTAGCTCGCAGCTGGATCAGCAACACATGGCAAGCCTGTCGGACACTGATTTGGCCAGCCTTTCTCTTCGTGGTATCAAGGCCGAGTACAGGCCAGGCTCAGGTGATCTCTCCGGTCTGCAGGACACAAGTATGAGTAAGTAAAGGAGCGGTGCCGCGGCGAGGTCGTCGAGAATGGGACTGGCAAGGAAGGTCTGGGAGCTACCAAGCTATATGGACTGTACTTATGCGCCAAGTGCACTAAAGAATGGCGTTCATTTTGCTTTTTTCTGTCCCCCAGCCTGCCAGCGGTGCCAGAACCGGGGCCGGCCCAGATCCATGGATTATGACAAGCATGACGCCGATCCGGGAACAGAGAACAGATATTTGACGGATGAGAAATCTGACGTACAAGTGGTTGCATTCCCAACTACCTTCCCTACTGTCAGGAATGAATAAGGATGCCCTTTTTTCATACATACAAGTAGAGGCAAGTCTAGAGCCTGTGGGTACCGTCGCCTACTCGAGTAGGTACCTTAGGTACTTAATACCCACCCGAATGGTCCCCTGCAATCAAACAGATCAAGATCGAGTTCGTCCTACCTACCTAGGTACATACGTAGTCCAGCTGGCCAAGGTCAGCACGGGCTGCCGACTCCAGTCGCTATGACCTCGAAATGCCGGGTTGCGGGCGTACAAGTTGCCTACTTTACTTTAGGTACCAATGAACATGCATGGGACGCTCGGACGCTGTACTCACTCATAAGAGGGAACGGCTTCGCATGAAGTCCTCTATAATAGCGCGAATAGGGAAGCGAGAGAAACAAAAAAAAAAAAATCAACTGGTGCAAGATGTAATGCCAAGGGCCAGGTGAAAGGCGTCGATTCCCATTCTGGTCTAAGGTCTGCCAGTCCAAATCTCCTTTTGCTGTACGAACTCTAAAATCCGGGAAAGTGCCTGCTGCAAGTCGACAAGGATATCATGTCCTCTTTTTTTTTGTCTTTGGTGCGACTCTGCCCGAGCTCGGGGAGCACCTTATCTGGGCCAGACTCACGAGGCCATACCAGACACATCCACGGATGCCAGGATAGAAGGGGAAAAGACGGCGAGCGAAGCGGGTGTGGGCCTCCACTCTCTTGCTGGTCGCGCCGTACCTTGCATGTCTGGTTCGCCGCATACAACCCCGGACCTTGCACGTTCTACTTAGACTACCTGCCTTCCACATGTGTCGTTACACCGACCAACCCGAGCAGGACCTTTTGCTGATCAATGTGTGTCTTCGCTTGGTCGAATTCTTTAGCACCGCACCACCACTTTGCGGCGGTCGACCGACCCGGGGGGGGGGGCCAGACCGGGGAGGGGGAGGGGCCCGGACCGCTTGAAGAAAAAGAGATGAACCCTGTTCTGCTCTGCTCTTTTTGGACTCTCCTCTCCTGCTCATGTCTCCGCTTCCTCCCCATCTCCTCTTGGTCCTAGCAAACGGTCGCTCTTGGGCCACAGCTAGACCACAGTAGCTGATCGATAGCGGGAGCGCCAGCCTCACCATGGGCGGGGATGGACTTTCCACACCTGAGGCCGATCATGATGAAAGCGGGATGGAGACCTCGCTCGAAGGTCCCTGGACTCACTCTTCAGGGGTACCCATGGCCCCCGAGTCGATGTACGTATGTGCGTATGTACAAAGATCTACAGTTGCGTGCCATTGTTCCTTTGACGCAACACAAAAATCACCGAGGTCTTCTTCTCGGTCGAGAGCCGCCTACTTTACACTTTACATAGCTCCATCCCCTCTCGCAGGATTTCTCTTGCTATTGTCCATTCCCTCCCTCCTTACTCTGCCAGCTCTACCAGCCCGACATAACAACTACTTCGCGTCGCCGCTTCTACGAACCATACCCATTTCATCTGAACTCATTGTTGGCTGCCAACAGTCAAGCCAAAGGGCATACGCTCTCTAGGTCCTTTTCTTCGACCAAGCGAAACATAAATTCGAACAGCTCGTCTTCACGCCTGGTCAGTCAATCCACTCGGCCTCCCTGCATATATTCAATGTGTCCATCCGAGTGGAATTGCCAGTGGCTTCTTCACTCTTTGTCAATACTGTACTCGCCTCGCGCCCGTGTCTGTCCTTATATGTTATGCATCCCCCGGGTCCTTTTTTTTTGGTGGAGAAAGCCGCTTGTCAAGTCTCCAGGATTGTTGAATAGTCTAGACTACGGATACATACCTACTTTCCTCGAGGACCTGGCCAGTCGACAGCTACCTGTTACCAGGGATTCCCTGCGTCATTCTTGTCTTGAAAGCATCACTTTGTGGGAAAGTGAGCAGGGGTCAACGAGGCGAGGAGGTCGGCACGCAGGTGCCACTGTGTCACTGTGTCGTGAATATCTTGCTCAGGCCTGGATCAGCAATACTGCTTGTGTTCTCGTTTCCCTCGCTGTTTTTTACATTTCCCTTTTTTCCCTCTTTTCGGCTAACGCCAACATTTTCGCGCAGTAGGCGACAAAGAGTCCCTTTTAGACTCGGGCAACTTCCCTCGCTGCCTCGCGCTTGCTCATCCATCAGAGTTACGAGGCTCCAGGATCAGCCCCACGACGGCGAGTCTGGCATGATTTGGAACGTACGAGGAATCGGAAAAGTCAGGCGGTTCTCTCAACCCACCACCTCTTTGGTAGAGCGACGAGTCTGTGAGGAAGTCTGGTGAATCCGCAAGGACCACTCTTCTCCACTGCTCTCTCTCTCACCTTCCACCTTCGCCACAAGGCCGCGCCGAAGCAACTTTGATATCGGCCCTCTTCACAGCCCAGTCAGAACTGAATCACCATGGGTCTGTTCTCGCGTAAGGACAAGGCGCCGGTGAAGGCGCCCCTAAATACCTCACACTCCACCACCTCAGTCCACTCTGGTTCGTCGAGCATCAAGTCGCCCTCAAATACGTCTCGAGCCATGAACCGCTCTTCGGCTGGCGGCCACAGCATGGCATCCACACCAGCTACTACCCCCCTCACTCCCTTTTCGCCAAAAGCCCCGAAGATGGACCTCCCGAGACCGCCGGACCCGGCCCTAGACCCGGCAGGCTATCTGCGGAGCCTGAGCTCCGTACGGGAGCGCTGCCGTAAGACCCGGCCTCTCCAACCCGCTAGACCTGCACAGCATGACGATGCTAACGTTGTCAATCGATCGTTGCAGGATTGATCACCGAAAAGGCTGTGCGCAATCAACTCAAGCATTTTGAAGTTGATATGAGAAAATTCCCCGATGCAGTCGCTTTCTGTGCACGTATCATCAAGGTGTGTACAACTCTGCCGATAACTCTCTTTCTCTGTCGATTTGCGTTGCTCTGGAATGAATAGACCTACCTACTCTACGGGAAGAGCGACTTGTAGACTGAAACTGAGAACAGAGAGACTACGATGCGCCCTATGTCAACACCGTACCATCCTATGGCCGCTTGCAGCACTTTTCCATTGGCGGGCGCGACAGAATTGCCCAGCTCCTTGCCACCTTGCCAGACAGCGTTGATAACAACGAGAGATGCCGGCGCATGATCGATCTCTTCCTGATCAGCATCATGCTCGACACCAGCCCGGGTCTGCACTGGACCTTCAAGAGCGCCGAGAATGGCCGGGTCTATCGAAGGGTGGATGGCCTGGCGATTGCTGGTCTCGAGATGTACAAAGCTGTAAGAAGAAGTGTGATGGAACCCAGAGATTCACACCCCGTTGACATTGAGTGATAGGGACTTTTCTCGAGCAGCACGTCGAACCGCATGCAAGTGGACAAAGATGGCCTACGAGCACTTGACGTCGAAAAACTCGCGCATGGGCTACAATGCCGGCCAGGCAACGAGATCGCCAATCTCCAGTCGCGAATCGACCTTCTCATGAAGCTGGCCTTGGCGCTCGAGCAGCACCCGGAGTATTTCGGTAGTAACGGCCGCCCCGGCAACATGGTCGACTATCTTCTCGCCCATCCTTCCACGCAGGCGACTTCGACGCCCGTAGTGTCGGTGCCTGTCCTCTGGGACCTGCTCATGCACGGGCTAGCACCGCTCTGGGGTCGCTCTGGCATTGTCATCAACGGGACCTCGCTCGGAGATGCGTGGCCCTGTGCCTCGATGCCGCAAACCTCGTCCTATTGGGAGTCGATCCTGCCCTTCCACAAACTCACCCAATGGGTCCTCTATTCGCTTATGCAACCAATGCAAATGCTCCTCAAGATCCAGTTCGCCGGTACTGAGCTGCTGGTGTGTCTGCCCGACTATCGCAACGGAGGGCTGCTCATTGACACGGGCGTTCTGACGTTGAGAGAGGACGATAACGAGCGGGGTCTGAAGAAGTACCATGAGTATTGCAAGCGCATCGGCACGAAGCCGGTCGAGGTTGTTCCCATGTTTGAAACCGGAGACGATGTGATTGTCGAGTGGCGGGGGATCACTGTCGGCCTCCTCGACCGCCTGTGCTCCGACGTCAACCGGGCCTTGGCCAAGGAGCTGGCTGGGTACGAGCTGACGCCATCCCAAGTGCTCGAGGCGGGTATATCCAAGGTGAGTTCTTCGCTGAAGAAGAAGATTGTCTGTCGCGAGTTTGTTTACATGGATGCTGACTGTGAAAACTCCCCAAGGGCGGAATGGAAATTGCCGAATTCAGCAGGCCGAATACGCAGGAGCCCCCCATCTTGGTTGATGGCGACGGCTCCGTCTTCCGTACATTTTCACGCGAGTAGGGTTAAGCCCGTGGGAAACAGAAGATGAAAGGCTCGAGGAGCAGACGAATATTGGTAGCAGACGGCGAAGCGCCGCATCGCCGGATGCCGCAGTTGAGGTATCATGCTGTCAACCGTGTGACAGCGTCGTCGGCGAGAGGCGCAGCGTTACATTCGTAACAAATGCATAGACTACTTAATCACCAATGTAGACAGGATTGTGCATTCTTGGCGCAGGAGAAATGGAATGAATGGGAGGGCATGGCAACCTGCCGCAACCACCTGGCCTGCGTCACCAACACCAAGAATAATATACAATTGGGAGTCTGTCCCCGCTCGCACATGGGCTATCCCCATGATCCAAGACCAGAGTTGCCCAGCCCACTATGCTATAATCTCGCACATGTATATGCCATATGTTACAAGCCACCCGAGGCTAATGATACACTCGTTTTGTTTTCCTTCAACATGACGAGACGAGACCACCTGTCTACCCCGAAACAGTATGCCACCGCGCTCTACGAGAGCTCGATCGTGGCACCGACCGCCCGGTCTCATCCCTCTCCTTCTCTGCCTCTATATCCTCGCACATCATTGCCTGCCCTTCTTCTCGAGTTTGCGCAGCCTCCGCTCCTCCATGCGCTGATAGAACTTCTCCTTCTCCTCGAGCTCACGCTTCTTCTCAAAGTCCTGCGCCTTTTGGTACTCGGTGTCCTTCTTCTGCCCATCGGCATAGTTGGTGAGGCGCTGACGCAGGTTGCCAACCGTGTTCTTGACGTTGGTGATGGGATTCTTGGTGTCGATACGGCCTTCGGTGCCAGCCTGCTGTTCGCCACCGGCGGAACGAGAGGGAGCGCGGTACTGTGCCTGGAGGGGGCTCGCAGGAGTCTGCGGGGCGGAAGGGGCGGCGGCGTTGCTGGTAGTGGGCGAAGCGAAGATGTTCATGGCGTTGGCATCGGGCCTCGGGGGTGGGCCAAGGTTGGCCCACTTGCGAAGCCAGGGCTGGTAAAACAGCCAGGACTGGAGGTACTGCAGAAGACCAGAAACGAAGAAGAAGAACTGCAGACCGGATGCCATGTTGGCAGTAATGATGAGTGAGAGGGGCGTTAGGACGTATTGAATCATCTTCATCATGCTAGCCTGTTGGGGCGCCATGTACGGCAGCGTTTGCTGTGCGGGTACGGTCAGTCAAGTGGCAGGGGTCTAGGAGAACTAGGGGACGAGGTCGCAAGGGGGCAGCTTACCCTCATGATGAGGAACATGGTTGCTGCCGAGGCGATGGGGAGGATGAAGTAAGGATCAGGTATCGTCAGGTTCTGGAACCAGAGCAATCCCCCGTCCTCGAGGCCCGGTACCGGCAGCGAGGACATGGACCGCAGCAGGCGAAACATGCCCAGGCCAATGGGGATGTTGATCAAGGGCACAAAAGTGCGCCACATTTGCACCCCCGAGGCACGCTGCATACCGCTCATGGTCTGCCGGGCCTCCATCATCTCCGCCTGTGCCTGGGGCCCCGAGCGCCGGCCAGCGCTCTGCATGCGCGCAAAGGCGTCGTTGAACCGGGGGTCTTTCCGTAGGTCCTGCATCTTTTGGCTGTGCTCCGAGGCCTTGAGCGAAGGCCGAAAGATGGCGACGCGCACAAGCACAGTAAGGGCGGCGATGGAACCCCACCAGGGTAGCCCGCTATAGACGTGGACGTGCTCGAGGAGCCACTGGAGGCAAGACGTCGGGCCGTAGCCAAAGTCGAGGCCGAGGGCGTGCAGGTAGCCAATCTGCTCGGGCATATTGAGGAGAGAGGAGCCGGTGTCGAGATCAAGGGGTGTAGCGGAAGCAGGATCGAATGTAGCGGCCGGATCTGTCGACGGTGGAGAGGGTACCGGCTCTGTCGAGTTGAAACGAATCTGTCTAGATAGGAGCGCGGGAGACAGGACCGCTGCTGCGGAGATCGAGCTGCCCTGGACAAGACCAGAAGAGAGCCCGCCCAGGCGGGAGGCCTTGTTGAAACCTCTGTGGTTGCGCCACGTGGGAGCGCTCCCGAATTGCCTCTGGCTTCCGGCCATTTTGTTCTGCCGCACTGGCGACGTCGCGGGTATTGATCGGTTCTACAGTACATTATTGTGTTAGTCGACGGATGTTGCCCTTTATGCGCCAAATCAGATCTAGGGGGGTGGCGTACCATAAACCGAAGCCCGAAGGCCTGGCATGGACGAACGAGGCCTCTGCCGGGGATCATGTTGAGTTTGAACAGCTCTGCGATCCTGGTCCAAACGACAAGGAGAGAGAGAGAGTGGACGGACGAGTGAGCTACCGGCTCTGCAAAATATGGGCTGCTTGGTCCTCGCTCGAGTGTCTGGAAATTTTCGGTGGAGCCGGCCTCGATTTCTTGGCTTGGGGAAGACTGGCAGGTGCTGGCGGGCCGCCAGCCTCATCAAGCTTCCCCCAAAACACCGAACGAACACCGGCCTCTTGCATGCTGAATGTGCTCGATGCTGGAACAAGTGTGCGCGCTCAATCTTCTTGATACTTTCTCATGATGAATAAACATGCTACTAAATAAGTGCCGTCCCCTTCCCCTAGGTGCAGCCAAGCACCAGAGTGGTAGCAACCAAGGGCACCATAGTCATCAATCACCATTTGATAATGTTGACTCTTGACAATGATACTAGTGCTGAGATGCAACATATGTACACTGCCATTTCTATCCCATTTGCCGTCCTTGTCCTGGTCACATCAAACCATGACATAGATAAGCCTGTCTGTCTATTGTGTTTTTATATGCCCCTCACACATTGAGGTCCCAAAAGGGGTCGGAATTCCCTCCGGCGAAGCTCAAGGAAGCTGCACCACGGCTCATATTTCTGCCTCGCTCTTCCGCATTCGCGTCTGGTTCCGCGGACGGGACGCCAGATACCACGCAGTCCTGCCGAGTACGTAAAATGGCCTGTCCTGGTCCACAAAACTGAATGCGCATGGAAACTTGAATCATTCCAGCGCCGTGATATCGTCGAGACCCAAGGCGGGCTGACGCGCCGGCTCAACGACTTCAATCCCGGGCCCGATAGGATGCGATCTCCTTCGAGAATTGGGAAAGACCTGTAATCCCAGTACCGTCCAGTCAGTCACACGTCTAATGCAAATGTTGAATGACAACAGAGGGGGACAACCGGGCTCACCTTGGTACCTCCCCATCCTAACCGAAAGGCCCACTCGTGTGCAAACAGCTCGCCGAAACCTAGCATCATGCCATTGACGAAAGGGAGGAAAAGGTTGATCGCGGCACCTCGCAGCAGTGACCAGACTGTTGGCGGCTGGTAGAGGATGATGGGCGGCGAGTTGGAGGTCGGCGGTGACGTCGACAGTTCCTCGGCTCCTGAATACTGCTCGCTGTCCGAGGCCATGGTGACGCCAGACTCGGCCATTGGGTTGGCCGACTCATCTGAAGCCATGATGTATTATAAAGTATGGTAGTAGAGAAGGTAGGAAACGCGTGGTCCCGGGTATGGCGCAACCCAAAAGCACTTCCAAGCAAGGCACGAACGTTGAGGGAGGGATGTGTAGACGGTAAAGTAAAGTAGAGAGACCCATCCCAAGGTGTGCAAGGCGAGGCAAGCTTCCCAGTAGTTTACCTAGCGGAGCCACACAAGAAGCTTGAGGGCCTGTGCTGAGTGCCTGGCTTTTAGGCTCTAGGCGGGGCAATCAGTGAATCAGCCCCCCGGCCCCACCCCCTCCTCTGCGTCGTCTGCTGGAGCTGCCTGGACCACCGATGACACAACAGCTGTAGACCTCCAAAACCTCCAGCTACCTCGTCGACTGCTTCTTCTCTTCAGCATCTCACCATATCCGCCATCATCAATTTGTCAACTTCCATAATCCCCCCCCCTTTTCCCTAGCTGGACGCAAACTCCCGGCATCTGCACTCTTCAACATTTTCACAAGTCCAATAACCCCATCGCAAGAGAGAGAGAGACAGAGTGAGCCCATCATGGCTGATGCTGGACATGACGAGCATGTGAGCTCGTTCTGCGACCTCACTGGAGCATCGCCAGAACAGGTACGCAACTTGGAGCTCTATACTCATCTACATCTCCCTCTTCCCTCCATTTTCCCCGATACGAGCTGACGCATGTCTCTTCCCAGGCGACCGAATACCTTTCAGCGACGGGCTGGGATCTCAACACCGCAGTCACTGCCTATTACGCCGATGCCGAGGAAGGAGCTGGTGCGCCATCAACAGCCACACCTGCAGCTGCACAAGCTGCTGACGAGTCATACTCTGGACCGCGGACCCTAGACGGCCGCCCGGCCCCCCAGTACGCATCAGCAAGCTCCTCGTCGAAGAAAGCCCCCAAGAAGAAGGGACTGGCTACACTGAGCTCTCTCGGTGGCGGCTACGCTCATGACGACGACGACGATGACGATGATGACGATGAAGACGAGGGCAGAGGTCCGCGAGATCTCTTTGCCGGAGGAGAGAAGTCGGGATTGGCCGTCCAGGATCCAAATATGGATCGCGGAACCTCGGGTGCGCAGAGAGCCATTAGAGACATTCTATCCAGAGCAAAGGCGTAAGTATAAGCTACGGTTCCCGTCTCCTTGACAGGTGGTAGATTTCGAGACCTAATTGTCACTGCCTATAGGAACGCTTCTCGCCCTGATTCGGACGACGAAGAGGCGGGTCCCTCCCGAGCCACTGCTTTTCGAGGCACCGGTCAGACTCTTGGTGGAGAGGGCGTTGAATCCCGGTCCATTCCCGACCCTCTGGGCGAGTCTACCCCGCGACAGGGCAACAGAGAGCGCGAAGGCGATACGCAGATGCGGACCCTGCACTTGTGGCAGGATGGATTCAGCATCGACGACGGCGAGCTTCGGCGCTTTGACGACCCCGCCCATGCTATGGACCTGCAGCTAATCCGTCAAGGACGAGCTCCCCTCCACCTAATGGATGTCCGGTACGACCAGCCGGTCGACGTGAAGCTCCAGCAGCACGAGGAGAACTGGCACCAGCTGCCCAGAATCTACCGGCCATTTGGAGGCGAAGGACGCCGTCTGGGGAGCCCTGTGCCCGGCGAGCCCACGGGGGCTGCGGCTGCAGCCGCTGCCACTTCGTCATCCACGGCCAGCACCACAGCCAGCCAACGCACCTCGACTGGGCAGGCGCCCGAGGTGGATAGTTCTCAGCCGACCATCATGCTCCGCATCCAACTACCCGACGGTACGCGACTGCCAGCCCGGTTCAACACAACGCACACCGTCGGCGAGGTCTACGACTTTGTCCAGCGCGCTTCCCCCGCGACCACCACCCGCGACTGGGTCCTGGCCACGACCTTCCCGAACAAGGATCATACAGATCGCAGCCTTGTTCTCGGCGAGATGCCCGAGTTCAAGCGAGGCGGCACGGCAGTTGTCAAGTGGACTTGAGCGTCCTGGGCGTTTTGAGTGCTTAGAGCAGGAAGGCCGGGGACTGCGGGGCGTCCAGGAACCGGATGTGTACGCGCATCATTATTTTATCAAAAGGAGGGTGCACTAGAAGATAGAAGCGGGCGTGAATTTCTTGATGGAGGAACTGCGAGCCTCGCCGGGCGCGAATGGTCGAAATCTCGACTTCACCGCCAATCCTGTGTTGCTTGCTCGTTGTGGTGAGCAAGCTGAATACACCACAATAGCCGCTCAGATGAATATCGAAATGATACCAAGAAATTCCCATCGTAAAATGATTTGTCGCCTGGTCATTGTTAGGATGTTCTCTAGCCCATCAAGACGGATACATAGCTATGGCTGGGTGGGATGGATGATTCCATGGTTCATGAAGACTTCTTCTACTCAACAAAATAGTTTCCAAGGCCATCCCGGCCGAGCTCTGGTCATATGCAACCGCAGTGCAATGCAATAACTCCCTAAACTCCACACAGTAAATCCAATTTTCCCTTCAATCATACAGGCGGGTATCATCCGTGACCTTCTGGACACAGGCCTAGCCTCCTTGTGCGGCAGGGAGCATAAAGGCCCAGGCTACGAAATGCAAAACAATCATGTCAACATAATCCGGCGCAACCCTCCCCGCCACGAGGCGCCTCTCGGCAATCACTTGTGGCAAGTCAGGACGAGTTGCCCGAGGCCGAGACTCCGGGAGGTTCGCCCTGGACGGCGTCTCTCGCGCCGGCGTCCTTGGGCGCGCTGCTGTCTTTGGTGCCAGTGGGCGAGTCGAGATACTCAAACTGCTTGGCGGCTATCTTGACGTTGAGGCGAGCTGCGTTGTAGCGGGCCTCGCCAGGCGGTAGGGCCACGAGGATGTACGTGTTTGTGGTGAACTTTGTGATGAAGAGCGAAAAGCGCGTGCCCGACTTGTACTCGAAGTCGCGGAACTGCTCTGCGTTTCGCGGGGTGCCGCTGTACTTGGCCAGGCTTGACTTGAACGACTTTAGGATGTTGGACATGCGCTCGTAGCGGTCCTCGAAGGGGTTGAGGGCGCCGACCGAGGAGCCCCAGTTGGACACAACGAGGAACGAGGTTCGCTCAAAGAGCTGGATCTCCTCGGCCTCGACAAGGCGGCCCAGGTGGCCGATGTTGGTCTCTATGAGGGCCAGGTTGGGGACGAGATCGTGGATGATGCTGGCCCAGGCCTTGTAGAGGGACTGGTCCCAGATACTGGTGGCGAAGGCGGTGATGTCGACCTCGCCGGAGGGCAGGGTAGGCAGGCCAACTCCGGCGCTGGCGACGCACTCGGCCGTCTTTTGGCGGACGAGCTTGACGCGGTCCTCAAAGATGGACTCGCGCTGGGCCGAGAGGATCAGGTCCATCTTGTGGACAAGGACAAAGACCTTGGCCGTGGGCGAGTACTGGATGAGGGCCGAGATGACCGAGATGTAGGTGGCCATGTCGCGGTCCACGTCGCGACTCTCGACGTCAAAGACGTAGATGAGGACCCCGACGTTGCTGAAGACGTGCATGCGCTGCTGAGAGAGATAGTTCTCCATAAAGGCCTCCTGCCCGCCACAGTCCCACAAGTTCAGGGTCAAATTGCCGAGAAACTTGACGTGAGACAGGTCGATATCAATAGTAGCGCCGCTATGTGGGCGTAAGAGGTTGTGTCAGCGCGCCATTCGGCATTCAAAAGGGGAGAAGGCGATTGCAATCGCACTCACAGTCTACGAGTATCCCTGGCGAGATAGTTGCTAAAAATGATAGATCGCATACTCGACTTGCCGGAGCCGCTCTTGCCCATGAGGAGGACCTTCTTCTTCTTCACCTTCTTGACTTCGCTCTTGGCCTCGGCGGCCCCCGCCATGCCGGTCACCGACCCAGCTGCGGCTGGGGTGAATGGAGGACCATCGTCGTCGGTCATGGTCGGATTGCCGGGGCAAGCGGGTGAAAAGGCGCTGCCAACTGGACGGACAGATAAGCCTTGATCCTTTACTGCTTCCTTGAGTCCGGTGTGGGTGCCTCTGCCTTTGCCTTTTGCCTTTGGCCTTTGTCTGTGCAGCAAGAGAATGACTTCCTGCTTTATGCTTTATCTTTGTGTGGCTGGCTGATTGATCTCAGTACAGGCGGGCAGGCGGGCAGGCGGGCAGGCGGGCAGGTGGATGGTCCGTGCTCACTGCCTGGGGACGGGGGATAACGTGACCTGTCTCAACGTACTTGAGTACCTATGTAGGTACCTAATGTTTGCGGCGGGTGACACCCTGGAAAGCAATTTTTAAGAACATTGATATGAGATGCGTACTGCACATTGAAGCATTCATTTGTTGATTGTGGTTCTGTCTACTTCAATAGTATCTATGTGCTTGGGTGGTGGACACCTTCAGAGAATACCAGACACCCTTAATGTCCAGGTGCATCTTCAGTCTCCACGTCTCAACTCCATGACCGTTGCGTCCTCCTCGGTCTTGCGCCATCCCTCACGAAAGCCAAACCCCGGGTGCCCAACCATCAAGAGATATACTGAGGCCACAACGGTCCTTGTTATCATTGTCAGCTCATACTTGGTGATCAATGCGCATGAAAAAGCACTTACACTCCTTCAAGGCCAATGAATAGACCTTCGTCCTTGATCAACCCGCCCTGGTAGCCCTCGCGCAGCTCAACAAGCCGATAGACGCAACGCACTGTGATGATCAGTATGGCTGCTCCCATGAAGCCAAAGAACAACTTCACCCGGACGCCAAACACCCCAGCCCCAAATCCTCGTCCCTCTGGAGACCTGAAGTAGCGCACGAGGTAATCGGCGAAGAAGCCACAAAAGGCAACAATGGTAAAGACCTGGAAGCTAAGCCCTGCGAGCGCCAGGTCGACCCCTTTCTGGCTCGAGCCCTTGGACGCAACCGAGAGAGCGCCCCCTGCGGCCTGGAGGACGAGCGAGACCATGTCGCAGGGGATGAAAATGTAGTAGAAGTACTCGGGTTTGAAGCGCGATAGACGCGGGCACAAATAGTTGATGCTCTGCGAGAGCGTCACGTAGATTGCTGCACAATAGTATACCGGGCCACTGGTCACGCAGACTGCTTTCTGGTCAGCCTTTAAGTCTCATTCGGGCAAGTAGACCCGCAGCATCGTGTACGACCGGGGTGAGCCCTACTGATCTGTGCCATGAAGGCAGAAAAGTTGAAAGGATTCACGTAGAGAGCAATGCGGCCGGCGTAGCCAGTGATTGCGTTGGCAGCGCCGAGTATCATACAGCCCATGAACCACCATGTCCTCCATCGTACTCCAAGGTAGGCATGTAAGGGGATGGCTAGCAAGAACAGCCCGAGGAACACAGAGTTTGCGGTCAAGGAAGGGCGGTATCCGTAGACACTGTACTCGATGGGACAAAGATCGAGTGTGCAGTTGCCTTTTGGCCCGAAGACAACAACGTTGGGAGGAAGACGGGGTGGCGAGATAGAGGACATGATGTCGTACGAGCCCTCTAGAGAAAGAGGAGAGACGGACCAAGAGAAGAGGAGAAGAGAGGAGAGAAGATGAGAGAAGAGGGAGACGGGGGAAGAGTTGGGAACCCAGCGTCACCACCACCAAAGCGGTAGGGAGGGAGGCCATGGAAGAACGGACTCGCGTCTGCATTATATACCTATACGTCCCAGCCGCTATGTCTGCCGGCTCCTAATTGATAGTCATGAACGACGGTACCAGGATGACAAGAGTGTGTGCGCGTCTCTCGAAAGTTACGAAAGGGACAACAAGATCCCTGCATTTCTCACTACTCGTGCCACTGCCTCAGCCTTACCGGCGTGTAAGGAGGAGGCCGGGTTGCCAATCATGGTCTTCCAAGTTACTGGGACTGTAAGCACCAAAGGGGAAAAGGGATCTGGACGTGGGCCTGTCTCGCATTCGCTTAGTCGATCTAGTGTCTTGGCTGCCTTAGGCGAATGCGAGCCTCTTTGGACTGGTAATTATGTAAGTGGGTTAAGTACATAAGCACAGAGTCGTCAACGGCACGTATTGCCACAAGATGGGAATGGATTATCGCCTAGTACGGTAAATTACATATAAAGTTCCAGGGTAGTCTGGTTCGTTCTTTTTGTCCGGCGTTGCACAATCGTGAGCAGGCCAAAACAAGCACGACATCCGACCCAATAGCCATCCTACACCGTCTCTTCAGGTGCAGGAGCCGTGCGAATGGACGTCGTCAGGGTCTCCGGAGGTGGTTCCTGTTCATAGGTCATCGTGGCCACTTCCGTTGGTGCCTCTGTCGGTATGGAGTGTGTTGTTGTAGGCCCCAGAGTGCTGGTAGAGGCGGAGGGCGATGTCGAGGACGAGGGCACATCGCAAGGCTTCCAGATCCATTCCAGCTTCTCCGTGACGAGCTGGTCCCCGTGGCTGCCAAAATAAGCCTCGCCGCCGTCAGCTGCTGCCCGTGTGGCAACTCTGAAGTTGACATTGAGAATTCCATTGCCTTGCCCTTTGTCGCAGCGAGTCCATGGCCCATCAGTGTCCCACCGGAGTTCGATCGTGGCCGGGCCCTCGACTCTGCTGTTATTAGCAGCCAGGGTGGCCCTCACCGTCGTGGTCTGCCGAACGTCACGTCAGTCTTACGGGGGGGAAGGAGAACCCTGGATATGGCTGTCTCTTACGGCCGATGCATCCTGAGACCAATACAATGTTCCAAGTGCCTGGACGCTTGCTCCGGGATCAAGACGGGCATATCCTCGCGCCGTCAAGCCTCGCAGCGCCACCTGCCAGCCGCGCGGGGTCTCGGCCAGGTTCAGGTGAGTTTGGCAGTTCTTGGTCCGTTCTGTAGGGTCAGTGGTGGGAGTGTCGCGCACGTTGAAGGTGGGCATGACAAGGGTCCAGTCGTCCCAGTCAAAGGTACCATTCGATGCTGGTATGAAATAAGGAGTACCCTGCTGACAGCCATTTCCCGACGCACTGATGGAAACGATTGCTGGAGAAGAGGGTGGCTCGACGTAGAAGACACTGGCCTGTGTGTGGTATAGCAGGCTTGGGCCGATGGTAGCAAGGATGCCAAGAAGCCGGATAGATGACGGCGCCATGATGAAAGTCATCAGTCACTCTGCTCTCTCTGCCCTTCCCTCCGAATGGCCACGCAAGACAAAGCTGTTGGCCTTTCTTTATATACCCAAACCATCTTGCACACTGCACCTGAATTATGCTGCACCAAGTTCCGGTGCCCTGAGCTCGAAGGCATTGATCCACAACACTACCAGCTTTGGACTACCTACTTTACTTTATCCATATTAACCACCCGGAGAAACGGTTCACTCTGCAAGGGCCCCAAATAAAGTTTTTGATTGATTTAAAAATAACAGCCAGTCAAATCCCACGGTCGGACACTTTCGGTTACGTTCGTCGGACTATGATCATGCGTACGCGGTCTTAGCCTCTGCCAGTGATCGCGTATCAAGCCACTTCATGTCGTAAGTCCGCCCCTGTTCTGGGGCCCAAGACTAGTAGCAAGAAACAAAAGAGGTTGGCTACTTGAATCCCAGGCGAACTACCCTGTGCCATGTGTGTGTAATAGCGTAATGGAATAAACGTTGCTTGCCATCTCATGTCAGGGGGGGTGGGAGCAACACACTAGCAATCAAAGTTATGATGAACACCAGCCATGAGTAAGTATATGTCTCGGACTGTTTTGGTAATTGTAGCACTTGATATCCATCAATACAGAGGTGTACGCCGGACCTGCCCAGTGCTCCCCAGTATATAAAGCCACAGGAGTTGTCCTCTTTCGTCTCTGGGGTTTCGGTCAACTGAGCCTCCGGAAAATGTTGGATGCACCCATTGAGTCCTGCCTCTTCTTTGTCTAGCTTCAACACCTGGCTGCCGAGGGATGCCAGGTTGGTCTGACGTGCAGGTAGAAATTGGTACAATCTACCTGGCAGATGGCTTTCATATTGTAGCTCAGGGGATGGGGCCAGGACATGACAAGTGTTACGCGATGCCGACAACCGTTTCCGAGAGCACATTAGCACTGAACTCAGCGGAAAGGCATATATGAGACTGGTAAAGCTAAAAACGTCTGCTGTCGTGATGAGAACCTATAAGGCGGCCCTTTAGCTGATTATTAATAAGGTATGTTTCCTATAGCAGTTTATAACTTAAATACATAGGTAGCTATTATTAATAGGCTTAATTATTAGCTAAATAATAATTACTTTTTATTAAATTATTAATATTTTATTATTTTATAATATAATTTTAACCTTTAAATAGAGAATATAATTATATTAAAAGTATTATATATTATTAATATTTAATAAAGTTATTAATTAATTTTAAAACTTTAATTAAATTTAATAACTTTATTTAATTATTAATTAGTTATTTCCTTTAAATAAAGAATATAATTATATTAAAAATATTATATATTATTAATATTTAATAAAACTATTAATTAATTTTAAAATTTTAATTAAATTTAATAAATTTATTTAATTATTAATTAATTATTTAATTTTTAAGTAATTTATAATAAGTTTTTATTTACTTTTTTAATTTTTAATTTATTTAATTATTTTTTTAATATAATTAAATTAATTTAAAAATTATTTTATATAATTTTTAAAGGTTTAAATAATCTTTTTTAAATTTTTATTAATAATAGTTTTTAAAATTAATAAAAAGCTTTATACTTTTTAAATATTAATAATAAAATATTTAAAAACTAATAAGCTTATTTTATTATTTAAATTAAAATTTATAATATAATCTTTAAATTTATTAATATTAAATTTTAATTATATTTTATTTATTTAAATTTTTAACTATTTAATAAAACCTTTAAAAAAAAATTAAATTTAAATTTTATATTTTTTTAATATTTTTATTTATATTTAGCTTTATAAAATTATAAAATCTTAATAAAATTTATTTATATAATTTAAAGAAAGATAAAAAAAAAAAAGAAAAAAAAATTTAAAAATATTTTTTTAATAAAAATTATTAAAACTTATAAAATAAATTTATTTATAATTAATAATATTATTTATAATATAAAAATTATATTTTATAATTTATTAAAAGTTATTTTAAAAATAAATATTTAAATTAAAAATATTTAAATAATTATAATTTATATTAATTTAATCTTTAAAAAAGAAAAAATAACTAATTTTAATATAATATATTTAATATAATTAATTTAATATAATAAATATAATATTTATATTTTAAAATATAATAATAATTTCTAATACTAGTAAATATAGTTATAATATATTAATTCTATTATTTTAATTTAAAACTTAATCTTTATTAATTCTTTATATATATAAAGGGTTAAATTTAAATTTAAAATTTAAACTTTAAATTTAATTATAAATATAAACTTATAATTATAATAATATATTTAAATATTTATTTTTAAAATAATTTTATAAACTATAGAATATAATTTCTATATTAATAATACTATTAATTATAAGTAAATCTACTTTATAAATCTTAATAACTTTTATTAGAAAGATTAGTTATTTATAGTCTTTCTTTATATATAAAAAAGTATATTTAATTTAATTATTTCTTTTTCTTTTTATTTTATCTTTATTTTTATCTCTTTTTATATATAAAAAAGAAATTAATTATAATTTATAAATATTACTTAAAATTAATTAAAATAAAATAAAAATTAAACTTAAAAAGTATAAAATCTTTTTCCTTTAAAACCTTATTAAATTATATATTATTATAAAGAAAATATAATTAAAATTTAATTTTAATTATTTAAAAGATTTTATTAGAAATTTTAATTTAAATAATAAAATAACTTTATTAATTTTTAATTATCTTCTTATTAATAGTTAAAAAGTATATATCTCTTTATATATTTAAAAGGTTACTTTTAATTTATAAAAGATTATTTAAATCTTTAAAAACTATAGTAAGTAATTTAAAGATTAATTTATATATATTATAAGAATAACTTAAAATATAAAGAATTAATAAATAAATAGAATTAACTTTTTTAAATAAATATTATTTATATTTTTAAAAAAAAAATCTTATATTTATTATAAATTACTTAAAAATTAAATAGTTATAATAATTCTTTACTTTAAACTTTTAAAATACTAAAATAAAATATATAAAAAATCTATATTAATAATAAATAATAAATATAAAGTAATAATATAAATTAACTAATTATAATTATAATAGTTTTTATTTAAAAATATATTATTAAATAAAAATATTTTAAATATTAAAAAGCTATTTAAATAAATATTTAAAAATAAATCTTATTTATATATATATAAATAACTAAATTATAAATCTATTATAATTAATTATTTCTTTATAATAACTAATTATAACTTTATAATAATTAATTATTTTTTTAAAATAATTTTTATTTATTTTATTTTCTTATTAATTTTAATTATTTAAATTACTATCTTATAATATTATATTTTAATTTTATAATATAATATTTTCTTTTTAAATTAATATTTTAATAATCTTAATTACTTTTTAAAATTTATATTATTAAATCTTAAATTTCTATTTTAAATATAAAACTCTTTTTTTAATTCTTTTTATTACTTTTTAATAATTATATTTTTAAGTTATATTAAGAAATAGAAATTTTAAATATTTTAAAATTATAATACTTTATTAAATAAGATTCTATATAATAACTTTAAAGTTATATTATATATATATTATTTTAATTATAAGTTAATTTATAAGATAATTAAGAAAATAAAAAGATATTAAAAATATATTTATTATAATTATTCTTATAATTAAATAAATATTTTTATAAGTATTTATATATATTATTATTTAATTAATTAAAAAAATAATATATTAATTATAATAATATCTTATATAACTATTAAAATAAAATATTTAAAAAAGAAATAAAAATAAAAAAAAAGCTTTTAAAACTATTTATATATTTAATTTATTTATAAAAGTAATATTACTTACTTTATAAGAAAAATATAAAAATAATATAATATAATTTATAAAATATAAATAAATTAAAAGAATAAAAAAAAAAATTAAATATTATTATTAAAATATAATTTATTAATAGTTTTAATATAATTAATTAAAATATTATTAATTTAAATAATTTAATATTTATTAATATTAAATTTATTAATAGAACTATTAAAATATTTTTATATAATATAATAAATATTTAATAGATTTTAAGTATTTTTTTTATTATTATAATCTTTTTATTTAATTAAATATTTTCTATTAAATACTTATTATTTAAGTATTTATATAATTTTATATTTTTTTTTTTTATTTTTATTTCTATTAATTTATTTAATTATACTTTTTAAAAGATTAATTTTAATAAAAATATATAAAAAATATTATAAATATATATTAATTTTAATAATAATAATTTATAATTAAATATTAATATTTTTTATAAAACTTTAAATAGTTTTAATTTTTTATAATTTAATTTATTATTAAATTATATTATTATAATATTTTTTTATAATAAATAAATTATATCTTTTTTTAAAAAGAATAATCTTTTTATTCTTTTTTAATTATAATAATATATAATATATTTTTATATAAATTTTAATTTTATTTTTAAAAAGATATATATCTTTTTAAGATATTTTATTTTAAAAATTATAAATTTTATATTAACTTTATTTTATAATTTTTAATAAATTTTAAAATTTTATTTATAATTTATAAAAAATAATAATATTTTAATAATTAAAATAAATTATTATATATAAATTATATAAATAATAAAAGTTTTATTTTATTATTTTATTTATAATTAATATAATTTTATAAATAAATTTTTAATATTTAATTTAAATATTTAATTTAATTATTTATTTAAAAATAATAAATTATTATAAGCTTTTTATTTATTTTTATTTATTTTATTAATAAAATATAAAATTTTAATATATAAATAAATTATTTTATTATATATATTTCTTTAAATAATAAAGAATAAATATATTTAATTAATCTTTTTAAAATTATTAAAATATTATTATATTTAATTTCTATTATAAAATCTTTAAATTTTAAAAATTTAATAATAAAATCTATTATAATTAAATATTATAATTTATTTAAAATTAATATAAATTATAATTCTTTATATAATTTATATTTTAATAATTTATTAAAATTATATTAAAAATAATTTTTAATTATATTTTTTATAATTTAATATAATTATAAAAAATTATAAATTTATTAAATTTATATAATTATTTATATAATTTCTTAATAATTATAAATTTTAATTTTATATATTTTTTTAATATATTTTTATTATAAATTAATTAAAAAATATAATTCTTTTTTATATTATAAATTTTTTTTATTTAATTTTCTTAATTAAATTTATTTATTTATTAAATATATTTATTAAATTTTATTATAAGCTTTATAATTATTTAATAAGTATAATATAATTTAAATTTATTATAAAATTCCTTTAAAAGTTTTATTTAAATTTATTTATATAATTATTTATATATTTATAAATATTTTTTATTTATAATTTAATTTTTAATTTAAAATATTTATTTAATTATTATTAAATTCTTTATAATATAAGATTTTAAAATTAAATTTTAAAAGAAATTTTATTTATTTTATTTATTATTTATTAAGTTTTTTAAAGATTTTAAAGTATATAAATTTTTTATAATTTATATATATTATAATTAAATATATTATTTTATTTAAATATAATCTTTATTTCTTAAAATATTTAATAATAACTATTAGTTTTTTATTATAAATTTAATAATTAAATTTTAATTTATATAATTTCTTTAAAAAAAATATTATTAAATATAAATCTTTTTTATTATTATATTATTTAAATTATCTTTTAAAAATATAATTAAATATATTTATTTTAAATTTATAAGATTATTTAAAATTTATAATTTTAATTATTAATTTATTAAAAAAATATTTTTTAATTTTATTAAATATTTTTTAATATTTTTTTATTTAATTAAAAGTTTTATTTTTTTTTAAAAATTTATTAATATAATTATTAATTTATTATATTCTTTTAAAAATTATTTATAATAATTTATAAATTTTAAAAAGAATTAAATTTTTTTAATATTTTTAAATATTAATTAATTTTTAATTATTATAAGTTTTATTAAATTTATTTATATTTTATTTAATTAAATTAAATAATTAAAATATAATATTTTTTATATATTGTTATGGCAGGCGCATTGTATACGTGCGCTGTAGGCCTAGTGCACCAGCTGGTGACAGTTGCCAGCAATTAAGCTGATGAGGCCCGTGTGGGTGGCCCGCGCTTTGGTACACAAAACGCGTCCTATTGCGCCACACCTTTGTAGATTTCCCTTCTTTTTCTTTACCTTTTTCTACCTTCAAATACCAGCAAATAGTTTGTAGCTTTGCCTTCTAAATTCCTGTGCTGTGATATATATAAAATTAATTTTTATTAAAGTTTATTAATTAATTTATTATTTAAAGATTTTAAAAGATTTTATAAATATATTATTAATTAAATTTTAAAAAGATATTAAAATATTTATAAATTTAAAAGATATAATAAAATATTTAAAATATTTTAAATAAATTTTAAATATAATTTTCTATTTATATTTTAATTTAATATAAATTAAATTATAGATTCTTAATAAATTTAATATTATAAATTAATTAATACTATATAATTTATTATATAATTTAATAATTAATAATAATAAATATTAATTTTTAATTATAATATTATTAAGTTATTAATAATTAATATATATATTTTATTTATTATTTTTTTTAAATATTTAAAAAATTAAATATCTTATTAATAATTTAAATAATTAAATAAAATCCTTTTAAAGATTCTTTTTTAAATATTTTTTTTAATTTTTTAAATTAAAATCTATTTAAATTATAAATCTTTTAAAACTTAAATATAATTTTTAATTTTAATAATATTTTATAATTATAATATAAATATAATAATAATATTATATTTAATTTTAATTAAAATAGCTTTATATATTTATAATATTCTTTTAATAGTATTATAATTCTTTTAAGTTATTTTTTTTTAAAATATAAAAATATTTTATAAATTAATTATTTATATATATTTTATCTTTAAAAAGTTATAAAAATTAAATTCTTTTTTAATTATTTTTAATATAATTATTTTAATTATATTATTTAATTAATAAATTAATTAATATATAAATTATTTTATTATAATTATAATATTTTTAATATTATATTATATTTTATTATATTTATAATATTAAAAAAATTAAAATATATAATTTATTAATTTTAATAAGTTATATATTTTTTTAATTAATTTAATCTTTTTTATATTATATTTAATTTTTATTTATTATATATAAATTATATAATACTTTTTTATAACCTTATAAAATTTTAAATTTATTAATTAATTATAATATAATAAAATTTCTTTATATATTATTATTAATTAAAATATATATATTATAATTATTAAATTATATTTTTATTAATATTAATATATAATTAAAAGTAATTTTTAAAATCTTTTTAATTTTATTTTTTATTTAATCTTTTAATAAAAATTATATTTATTTTTTAATATTTATTTATTTATTTTTTTATTATATTATTAAATCTTTTTAATATATTTAAAATTCTATTATTTTTATATTCTTTTAATAATTATATAATATATTCTTTTTAATTAAATTTTAATATTATTTAATATATTTAATTTTTATTAATTTTTTTAAATTTTTTTTAAAATTTTTTTTTAAATTTTCTTTTTAATAATTTTAATTTATTTATATTAATTTTTTAATATTTTTTAATTTAATATTTTTTTATTTAATATTATATTTCTTTTTATAAATTTATCTTATATTATTTTATAAAATTATTTTAAAGTTCTTTTAATTATTATTATTTTAGTTTTTTTAATAAATTGAATTATATATTAATTTATATATAAATATATTTATACTTTTTATATTATTTCTTTTTTTAAATAATATTATATTTTAAATCTTTTTTTAATAATATATTTTATATTATATTATTATATAAATATTAATTATTCTTTCTTTTATTATATAAAATAAAAAATAATTAATTTTTAAATATAATTTTATATATTTTTTATTATTTTTTATTTAATAAACTTTTTAAAATTCTAATTTATTTTATAAATATATATAAATTTTATAATTTTAAAATTATTATAATAGAAATTTATATTTTATTTTTAATTAAAAATATATTAAATATTTATTATAAATATATATTATTTATAATAAATTTAAATATCTTTTAATTTTATAATAAAATTAAAAGTTCTTATTAAATTATATTTTTTATTTTATTTATTTTTTTATTAATTAATTTATTATAAAGTTTTTTTTATAATAATTATTTATTATTTATTTTTTATTAATATTAAATTTTATTATTTTATTAATATCTTTAATTATTAATAATTTTTTATTTTTATTTTTATTTTTTAATTTATATAAAAGTTTATTTTTTATTTTTAATTATAATTTTATTAATAAATTTATTTATTTAATTTTAATTTTCTTTTATAAAATCTTTATTATATTTTTTTATAAATTTCTTTAATATATATAATATATTTAATAAATTATTTAAGCTAATAATATTAATTAATTCTTTAGAAATATTATTTTATTAGCTTAATATAATAATAACTTATAATTAGTTATTATTTTTTAAAAATTATTTTAAATTTTATTTTCTTAATAAATATATTATATAATTATTATTATAATATATTATTTAATATTTATTTATATAATTATTTATTTAAATAGTATTTAATTATTTAGCTTTAAATACTTATTAAAATTTCTTTTTTTATTAATAATTTTTAAAAAAGTATTTTAATTTTTTATAATTAAAATACTTTTTATTATTTTATTATTTAATTATATTAAGTTTTATAAGTTTTAAATATTATATTAATCTTTATATAATAATAATCTTTTAATATATTATTTTTTTCTTTTAATTTATTTATTTAAAGTAATAAATATATTATTATTATCTTTATTTTTTAAAGTATTACTTATATAATTAATTATTAATTTATATAGTTATAGTTATATACTTAAGAAACTTCTTTAATTAATTTATTTTAATAAGTTTATTTTTAACTTTTAATTTAAATCTATTATAAAATAAGATTATAAAGAGTTTATTATTTTATTTTAAATTAATTATAATCTATTAAAACTTTATTATATAAATAAAGATTAATTTATTTTATTATAATTATTATAATTATTATTTAATTAATCTTTTCTTATTAAAATTCTTAAAAATATTTTTAATAGCTTTTTTAAATATATTAAATTCTTTAATAAATACCTTTTATATATATTTCTATTACTTTATAATAAATTTCTTTAAAAAGTTTTATTATATAAATTTAAATTAAATAAGTACTTTTCTTTCTAGCTTAATAGTAATAAAAAGAACCTAGTTAATAATATATAAAAAGTTATAATTATACTTTTAAATATGAATATAATATTAAATAAGAAATTCTTATAAGTCTTTCTTTTCTTTTATAAATACTTTAAATATTTTATATTTAGTTTCTTTTATATAAGCTTATATAGTAGTAAATTAAATTTTTAATTATTAAATTTTAATAATAGTTTATTTTATTATTTAAATTAATTTAAAGTTAATTAATTAAGATTTTAATATTATTTCTTTTATATTATTATTTAAAATATAATCTATTTATTAAATAAGAATAATTAATATATAATAATTCTTTATTTTAAACTTTTAAAATATTAAAATAAAATATATAAAGAGTTTATATTAGTAATAAATAATAAATATAAAGTAATAATATAAATTAATTAATTATAATTATAATAGCTTTTATTTAAAAGTATATTATTAAATAAAGATATTTTAAATATTAAAAAGTTATTTAAATAGATATTTAAAAATAAATCTTTTATATATATATATATAAATAATTAAATTATAAATTTATTATAACTAATTACTTCTTTATAATAATTAATTATAACTTTATAATAATTAATTATTTCTTTAAAGTAATTCTTACTTATTTTATCTTTTTATTAGCTTTAACTATTTAAATTACTATCTTATAATATTATATTTTAATTTTATAATAATAGTTAATTAAAAGTTAAATAATTAGTTAATATTTAAATAAAATTATTAAATTTAATTAAGGTTTTAAAGTTAATTAATAGTTTTATTAAATATTAATAATATATAATACTTTTAATATAATTATATTTTTTATTTAAAGAAATTAAATTAATAATATATTATTATAATTATATATTATATTTATAATTAAAATTTTAATTTTAATTTTTTATATATATAAAAATAAATTAAATCTTTAAATTAAAATAATAAAATTAATATATTATAATTATATTTATTTAAATAATTATTATTTATATTAATTTAATTTTTTAAAAAAAAAAATAATTAATTTTAATATAATATATTTAATATAATTAATTTAATATAATAAATATAATACTTATATTTTAAAGATATAATAATAATTTTTAATATTAATTAATATAATTATAATATATTAAATTAATTATTTTAATTTAAAGATTTAATTTTTATTAAATCTTTATATATATAAAAAATTAAATTTAAATTTAAAATTTTAATTTTAAATTAAATTATAAGTATAAAATTTTAAATTATAAGTATTATTTATTTTATAATTATAATAATATATTATTAATTTAAATATTTATTTTTAAAATAGCTTTTTATAAATTATAAAATATAATTTTTATATTATAAGTAGTATTACTAGTTATAAATAAATTTATTTTATAAACTTTAATAATTTTTATTAAAAAAACTTTTATTTATAATTTTCTTTATATATAAAAAAGTACTTTTAATTTATTTATTTTTTTTTATTTTATTTTTATCTTTATCTTTTTTTAAATTATATAAATAAATTCTATTAAGATTTTATAATAAAAATACTAAAGAAATATAAGATTTAATTTAAAGCTTATTTTATTTCTTTTTTTAAAAACTTTATTAAAAAGTTAAAAATTTAAATAAATAAAGAATAATTAAAATTTAATATTAATAAATTTAAAGATTATATTATAAATTTTAATTTAAATAATAAAATAAACTTATTAACCCTTAATAATCTTTTTATTAATACTTAAAAAATATAAAGCTTTTTATTAATTTTAAAAGCTACTATTAATAATAATTAAAAAAAGATTATTTAAACTTTTAAAGATTATATAAAATAATTTTTAAATTAATTTAAATATATTAAAAAAATAATTAAATAAATTAAGAATTAAAAAAGTAAATAAAATTAACTTTTTTAAATAAGTTTTATTTATATTTTTAAAAAAAGAAATCTTATTTTTATTATAAATTATTTAAAAATTAAATAGTTAATTAATAATTAAATAAAATTATTAAATATTAATAATATATAATACTTTTTAATATAATTATATTTTTTATTTAAAGATTAAATTAATAATATATTATTATAATTATAAAATAAATAATATTTAAAATTTAAAACTTTATATTTATAATTAAATTTAAAATTAGAATTTTAAATTAAAATTTAACTCTTTATATATATAAAGATTTAATAAAAATTAAATCTTTAAATTAAAATAATAAAATTAATATATTATAATTATATTTATTATATTAAATTAATTATATTAAATATATTATATTAAAATGAATTATTTTTTTCTTTTAAAGGTTAAGTTAATATAAATAATAATTATTTAAATAATATTTATATATTTATAATTATTTTAATTATTTAAATTATATAATTTAATTTTAAATTATTTATAATTTAATATTAATAAAGAATTTAATAATTTTAATTATATTATTTTTATTAATTATTTAAATTATATTTAATTTATTTATAAAGTAATTTATAGTTTTAATATTAATTAAATTATTTTATTTTAAATAATCTTTTAAAAAAGATTTAAAATTATAATAAAAGTATATAAATTAAATAAATATAATAATAATTAATAATTAATTTTATTTCTAATAAAAATATATAATTAAATTTTATAAATTTAAAGTTATTTTAAAGATTTATTTTTTACTTTAATAATTAATTATTAATAATATTAAATTATTAAATTATAAAAATTAAAACTTTTTATTATATAATATAATATCTTTTTAAAATAACTTTTAATTAATTTTTAATTTTTAAATAAAATTAATATTAATATTTTTTATTACTATTAATTAATTAATTAATTTTAAATAAATTATATTTCTTATTTTAATAAATTTTATAAGCTTTTTCTTTTATAATTAAATATTTTTAAAAAATATTTTTAAATTTTTAAATTTTTTATAAATTATTTAATAATTTAATTATATTTTTTAAAATAAAACTTTTATTAATATCTATTTATAAATTAATTACTTAATTAATTAATAATTAATTTATACTTTATAATTATTAATTTATTAAATTTATTTAATTTATTAAATTTATTTAATTAATTAAATTAATTATTTAATTTTATAATCTTAGATATAATATTTTAATATTTAAAATTAAAATATAATACTATAAGGTAGTAATTAAAACAGTTAAAACTAGTAAAATAAATAAAATAAATAATTATAAGTAATTAATAATTCTTATTAATTTAAAGTAATTTAATTATAATAGATTAATAATTTAAAATAATTTAATTATTTATATATATAAATAAAATCTATTTTTAAATATCTATTTAAATAGCTTTTTAATATTTAAAATATCTTTATTTAATAATATATCTTTAAATAAAAGCTATTTTAATTATAATTAATTAACTTATATTATTACTTTATATCTATTACTTATTATTAATATAAACCTCTTATATATTTTATCTTAGTATTTTAAGTGTTTAAGATAAAGAATTATTATATATTAAATACTTTTATTTAATAAGTAAACTATACTTTAAATAATAATATAAAAGGAATAATATTAAGAAAGTTATTTTTAATTAATATTAGATTTATCTACTTAATAGAGTAAGCTATAGTTAAAATTTAATAACTTTAAGATATAATTACTATATTTTAAATATTTAAAAAAGAAGCTAAATATAAAATCCTTTTAATATTTAATAGAATTAAAAAAGAACTATAAGGATTCCTTATATAGTATTAAGGATATTTATATAAGTATTAATTTAACTTTCTATATTTAAAAGATTAAATCTTATTTATAGCTATTAAGCTTAAAAGAGAAGTCTTTATTTAATTTAAATTTATATAATATAATTAACTTAAATATAATACTAAGGCTAAATATAATAATAAGATTAATATTATCTTTTAAGAAAGATTTAAAAAATTTAAAGAAGCTATTAAAGTAGTTTTTAAAGATTTTAATAAAAAGTATTTTATAAAGTGAAAGTTAAATACCTTATAATAAAAAGAAAATATATCTTTTTATATTATATAGTTTTAATAAATTACTAATATATTAAATTAAAATAATAAATTACTTATAATAGTCTTTTATAATAAATTAAAATTAAAAGTAAAAAATAAACTAATTAAAATAAATAAATTTAAAATATTTATTAATTATATAATAATTATAATATAAATTAATAATTAATTATATAAATAATAAAAAAAAAAAGAAATTATTAATTAATATAATAATATTATTTATAATAATTTAATTAAAAAAGAAAAGTAATATAATAGAAAATTATTATAATATAAAGATTAATATAATATTTAAAACTTATAAAACTTAATATAATTAAATAATAAAATAATAAAAAGTATTTTATAATAGAGTTATATAAGTTAAATAAATATAATAATAGCTAGTAATTAATCTCTATTCCTTATAAAGATATAAAATTAAATCTTATAAATTTAAAGTTATTTTAAAGATTTAATCCTTAAATTAATAACTAATTACTAGTAAGTTTAAGGCTATCCTATAACTACTTAGCTAATACTAAGTTATTAAAATATAATAGCTAAAGCTTTTACTATATAATAATTATCTTTCTATCTATATAAACTTTAACTTAAGTTTATAAAGTAATTCTAGTTTTATATCTTCTAAGTTAGTATCTTATTATTAGTATTACTATTATAATTTACTTCTAAATTAAAATAAAATAATATTATCTTTTTTATTTTATTAAGTTACTCTTTATTTAATTCTTAATTAGTCTCTTAGTAAGCCTATAAATATATATTCTATTTAATTTTATTACTTTAAAGGTATAAATAAATCTTTTCCCCTTTAAATTTTAAATTTCTTCTTTTTCTTTCTTCTTTATATTATATATAAATCTATCTTATCTTAGGATACTTATTAGAATTATTAATTATTTCACTTTAAATTAATATTAAATTAGCTATATCTTTTAAGTGAAAATATACTAAAATAATAAAATATAAGTTTAAGAAGATAATTATATTTAAAAACTTTTATCTTAAGTATTTAAATACCCTTTATATCCTTTACTTTTAATATTAAATTAGTAAGATTCTTTAAATAATTAGTTATACTTTATTTAAGTACTACTTCTAATTTAATATTACTATTTATTATTTCCTTTATATTACTAATAATAAGTCTTATAAATAAATATATATTTCCTTATATTTCCTTTATAATTTAATATTAATTTAATAGCTAGCTATTAATATTCTTAGAAACTTTAAAGACTTCTTTTATATAGTTAATTAAGTAATAACTCTTATAGTAATTAAAGCTTAAGTTAAAATTATTTTAAAGGTAAATATTAAAAAGAAGGATTAATATTAAACTATTAATATAACTAAAGATTCTTCTACTATATAATAGATTTAATATCTTTACTTTTTTAGCTTTAATAATAAGGTATTAGAAAAGAATTAAATTAATATTATTTTAAAGAAGAATTAGATAGCTATTATAAAGTATCTTTATAATCTTATTTTTAATTTTAAGAATATTAAAAAGTAATACTATTCTTACTATAATATAACTAATAAAAAAAAGAATTATAAGATATAAATAGCTTTTAAATGCCTTTTTAATAGTAATTTACTAATATCTATTTTCTAAGAAGATATTTATATAACTTTTATTATTACTTATTATAAACTAATAAGTAATAAAGTAGTAAATATCTTTTACTTTAATATTTAAAATTAATTTATTAACTATTTAATAGAAGCTTTATCTACTTTTTAAAGATTCTATTTACTTTTTATAAGCTAATACTAAGATGATATTTTAAATCTAAATTATTAAGATTCTATATAGAATTAATTATTTATTTAAAGGATTAAGATTTCTTTAGTAATAAAAAATCATTTTAATTCCCTTCTAATATTATTTTAGTAGGCTTTTAAAAGGAACTTAAATTAAAGGATAGTAGTTACTTCTTAATTAGTAAAGATAATAAGATTAATATAAAGTAAGATATTAATTAAAATAGTAGCTATTTCTTAGGTAGTTAAAAACTTTTTAAGATTAAATTAACTTTTATAACTTTCTTAATAACTTCTTTTCCCTTAAGTATAAATTTAAAAATAAGATAATTATATTAGATATAAATTAATAAATATTTATTATATTTTAAGTATTAAATTAACTTATTCTCCCTATAAAATATATTTTATAAGAATATAACTATTAATATTAATAATTTTTAAAGTAAACTTTCTTTATTTAATAATAAGGAGATATTATAAATTATAAAATTTATTTTATACTTCTTCTTAGCCTACTATACTTTCTTTTTAGTATTATCTTAATATTATCTTAGAGTTATCCCTTAGAATTTATCTTCTTTAATTAAGCCTTTTTAAATCATTTAATTAGTCTTTTAATATTAACTATATTTAACCTAAGAATTTATTAGTTATATTTAAAGGGCTATTCTTTTTATTTAATTAGGTAATATAACTTACTATTAAATTACTAATAATTATATACCTCTTTAACTTCTTATTCTTCTTTCTTATTTATAAGATTAAAAGTTAGTAGAATATCTTAATTATCCCCTCTTTAGCTTTAAAGCTTTAATAGAAATATAAAGAATATATTATAAAGTTATTTATATTTAATAGGAAATATTAGCTAATATATCTATAATTTAATCCTTATAATAACTCTAAAGGGCTTAATAAACTTAAATTAAAGCTTTATATTATCCTCTTTAAGATATAAATTCTATATTAATAAGATAATAAGGCTTTTTTAATTTAACTTTATCTTTTTATACTTTATATTATAATACTTCTTTTAAATAGAAATAACTTAAAATTAATACTTTATAAACTTATTATATAGTATCTTTAGCTTTTAAACTCTTTTAATAGTATTTAATATTCTTTTTATTATAATATTAGCTTTAATAGTATATTTAAACTTTATATTATATCTATAAAAAGCTTTAAATAAAAATATCTTAATTATAGTATTTTATATTTAATTATATATTATTTTAATAGTATATAAAAGGTATAGCTAGTAATCTTATTCTTTCTATTTTAAATAAAAGCTTCTAAAATATTATTTAAGTATTTAATTTATTTTTTTTATTTAACTATTAGTTTAAAGATAAAATACTATTAAAAGTCTTTATTTAATATTTATATAATAATATAAGTTAAACTAAAATTCTAATATAAAGAGACTTTTTTAATTAAATATTATACCCTTTAAAGGTTTAAATCTTAAGTTTACTTCTTTATAAATAATTTAAACTAATTTAATAGTATTTAAATTCTATCTTATAAATAAGAATTTATAATACTTAATAAATTAATTTATAATTATTAAAATAGTATTTATTTCTTAAAATTTTATTCTTATAAAAGATAAACTTATAATAAAGTTTATATTAATTTATTTCTAAAATTAATATAAAATTAGTAATAATTTAAATTTATTATAAAGCTAATACCTTTTAACTATAGTATATTAATATATAGAGTATTTATAAATATAAATCCTTATATCTCTATTTATTCCCTTTTAATAGAATTTCCTTTAAATAAGTTTTAATATTTAATTTATTTTAAAGTAACTTATAAGTAGATTATTATAGTATTAATAGAGAATCTCCTATAATATAAATCCCTTACTAGATATTATTAGTCTTTTTTTAAATAGTAAAAGATTATTATTACTTAAAAACTACTTTTTAAATATCTTCTTTATTAATATAATATCTTTTTATATCTATATTATAAACTTAATATTCTATAGATATTTAATAAATTCTTTAAAATCTTTATTTATTTTTAAGTTACTTTTAACTTTCTAAGCTAAATATTTATAAATAAATTACTTTAGAATTATTTACTTTTTAAGATTAAATTATAGCCTTTTAATATATAAATTCCTTATATCTCTACTCTTATTAAAGTAATACTTAATTAGATATTCTTAAATATTTAAAACTTAAAAGACCTAGATAATTTTCTTCTTTAAAGGTATCTTACTATATCTTTAATAATAATTTAAATTTATATAAACCTTTTATACTATAGTTATTTTCTACTATAAAGTAAATAAATACTTCTTATAAGTAGTCTTCTTATTATTATAATTTAATTATTTTAATAGTATATTAATAGAATTTTATATTCTAAGTTAATACTTAATAATAAAATTAAAAAGTATAAAATATATATATTAATATATCTACTTTCTATTTAGTTTTAATTACTTTATAAAGCTTTAAAGATTAATATAATCTAATAAAACTTTAATTTAAATTAATATCTCTTTAAGATAATATTATTAATATTTAAATAATTCTACTATTATAAGTATTTCTTTATTAAGGGTTCTCTAATTATATTTATACCCTTAAAACTTCCTTAAATAGAAAGCAATTAAATATTAATACCCTTTTAAATTAAATTATATTAGGATCCTTATAAGTATAAAATTAGAAGTATTAGTTTCTAACCTTAAAGGCTAATTAAAATTAAAATACTTTAAAAAAGAAGCTAAATAAAATACTTCTTTAAAATATTAAAATATATCTATTTTAATACTAAATAGATCTATCTTTCTTAGCTTCTTTCTATTTTAACTACCTTTAAATATAGTAATTAATAAGATTATAATTATAAAATATCCCTAAATAAATTAATAATAAAAATTATAGAAATTTAAGAATTATTAAATCTTATAATATAATTATAGTATAAACTAAGAATTAATTATTTTTACCTACTAACTATCTATTAAAATACTTTTATTACTAAGAATAAAGTTTAGAAATTCTACTTAACTTTAATAGAATAAATACTTCTTTAAATTAATAAATAATTTAACTAATTTTAATCTTATTAATATTTATTTTATATATTTAATATATTTTTTTCTAGTCTTTAAAAAGATAAGAATATTATTTAAATATATTATATAAAAGATATTAAATAAATTATAAAAGGTATTATAAATATAACTTTAAAATATTATTAGTATATTTATTAGTTTAAAAGGTATAATTAAATACTTATAATAACTATATTAGATTTAAAATACTATCTTCTACTTATTTTCTAACTTAATATAGATATAGTAGTAAATATTCTTAATATTAATTTTAATAAAATATTTTACTTTAAATATATAATCTAAGATCTTTAAGATAAAAGATAATAGATACTAATTCTTTACTATAATAGTATTAAATCCTTAGTAGTCTATATATAGTTATAAGTTACTATCTTTCTTTAAAATAAAGAGAATAGAAATACCTACTAAGCTTTTAAAGATTTAAATCTTACTCTTTATAAGATTATTATTAAGATATTTTATAATACCTATAACTTAATTTAATTTAAAAGATAAATTAAATCTAAAAGAGAAATATCCTTTTTAATAAGATTAATAAAATAATTCTTAAATTAATAAATAGAGAGAACTTTAATATTCTCTATATAAAAGATCTTTCTAAACTTTAAAAGTTTTATAAATACTTTACTATCTCTTTAAATATTTAATAGTAAATTACTATTAAATAGTATCTTCTCTTAAATCTTTATAATTATAAAAACTACTATATAATTATATATCTTCTTTATAAATCTTTAAAATCTATTTAAAATAAACTCTTTTATAAAGGCTTTAAACTACTACTAATTTAAATATATAAAAAAGTAGATTTACTTATTATAAAGTATAGTTTAAAAAAGAAGAACTAAACTACCTTTAAAATAAAAATTACAATTAATAGCTATATAGTTTCAAATAATTAAATATTATTTATCCCTTAAATTATATATATAAATAGGAACTTTTTAAATACTATAAATAGGAATTACTATTAAATTAATAATACTTAAATAGAAAGCTACTAATTAAACCTTTTATAAACTATATCTTTTAATAAACTTTATATTAACTAAATTTACTTCTATATAGATATTAAAATTAATATAAATTACTATTAACTTTTTATTAGTTTAAATTTAAATAAATATATAAAATTATATTTTAATTTTTATTATTAAAATTTATATTAAATTAATAATAATTATTTTAATATTTAAGTTTTTTTTAATTTAAATTAATTATTATAATTATTTCTTTTTTAATTAACTTAAAAAATATCTATCTTATTATCCTTCTTAAAATAAGTAGAAATAAAATAATTCTAATTACTATATATATAATAGATAAATTACTTTCTATTTACTTTAAAGGGATTTCTAAAAGTAGTAAAATTTTACTAATATAAGATAGTATTATTAGTATAAAAGGTTTATTCTCTTAATTTAAAATCTCTTTAAAGTTAACTTTATAAGGAATTACTTTAAAATCATTTAAAATTCTTTTAAATAGGATTTAAAGATATATCTATTTAAATATAAAATTATTTAAGTTTTAATTAGATTATATACTAGTATTAAAATACTAATAATATTATTTTAAGATAATTCTTAAGTAGTTAAGGATTTTATAAGTTAATATTACTTTAAACTTTATAATATAGTTTTAAATAGAAGACTAAAACTCTCTTCTCTTTAAATTTAAATAGAAATTTCTTTTTAAAGGAATTAAAATAGATATAGAAATCCTTTAAGAATTAATTTAATAGCTAAATAGTATTATTTAAATATTTTATTACTTTAACTTCCTTATTATATATATAGTATAAAAGACTTTTAATTTATTCCTTAAAAATATCTTAAATAGTCTTTATAATTTAAATTTATTTATTATTTAAATTAATAATATATTAATACTATCTTACTTTATACTTAAGCTTTATCTTTATAAAAGCCTTAAAAATCTTTTATTTATCCTTCTTATATTTCTTTTAAATCCCTTTAAAAGTCTACTTTAAATTTAAAAGCTAATTATTCTTCTACTTTAAAATATAATTTAAATTAAATATAAAGAGGTTCTTAATCTTAATTTAAGTTTAAATTAAAATAGCTTTAATAATATCTCCCTTTATAAAGTTTATAAGTTAACTAAGCCTTATAAGCTTATAACTACTTTAGTTATTTAAATTAAGTAATTTAATTTTAAATTACTTATAACTTAATAATAACTAAGGTATTAATAATTTTAATTATATTATTTTTAGTAGTTACCTAGGTTATATTTAACTTACTTATAAAATACCTTATAATTTTAATTAAATTAATTACTTTTCTATATTAATTAAATACTATTTTATTTTAAATAATCTTTTAAAGAAGATTTAAAATTATAATAGAATTATATAAGTTAGGTAGGTATAATAATAACTAATAATTAATCTTTATTCTTTATAAAGATATAAGATTAAATCTTATAAATTTAAAGTTATTTTAAAGATTTAATTTCTAAATTAATAACTAATTATTAGTAAGTTTAAAGCTATTTTATAACTACTTAGCTAATACTAAGTTATTAAAATATAATAGCTAAAGCTTTTATTATATAATATATTTTAATTATAAAAAATTAAAATACTTTTTAAAAAACTATTAATAAAAGAAGAAATTTTAATAAGTATTTAAAACTAAATAATTAAATATTATTTAAATAAATAATTAAATATTACTTAAATAAATAACTATATAAATAAATATTAAATAATATATTATAATAATAATTATATAATATATTTATTAGGAAAATAAGATTTAAAATAGTTTTTAAAAAATAATAATTAATTATAAGTTATTATTATATTAAATTAGTAAAATAATATTTTTAAAAGATTAATTAATATTACTAATTTAAATAACTTATTAAATATATTATATATATTAAAGAAATTTATAAAAAAATATAATAAAAATTCTATAAAAAAAGATTAAAATTAAATAAATAAATTTATTAATAAAATTATAATTAAAAATAAAAAATAAACTTTTATATAAATTAAGAAATAAAAATAAAAATAAAAAATTATTAATAATTAAAAATACTAATAAAATAATAAAATTTAATATTAATAAAAAATAAATAATAAATAACTATTATAAAAGAAATTTTATAATAAATTAATTAATAAAATAAATAATTAAAATAAAAAGTATTATTTAATAAAAACTTTTAATTTTATTATAAAATTAAAAAATATTTAAATTTATTATAAATAATATATATTTATAATAAATATTTAATATATTTCTAATTAAAAATAAAATATAAATTTTTATTATAATAATTTTAAAATTATAAGATTTATATATATTTATAAATTAAATTAAAATTTTAAAAAGTTTATTAAATAGAAAATAATAAAAAATATATAAAATTATATTTAAAAATTAATTATTCTTTATTTTATATAATAAAAAAAAGAATTATTAATATTTATATAATAATATAATATAAAATATATTATTTAAAAAAACTTAAAATATAATATTATTTAAAAAAGAAAATAATATAAAAAGTATAAATATATTTATATATAAATTAATATATAATTTAAATTATTAAAAGAATTAAAATAATAATAACTAAAAAAATTTTAAAATAACTTTATAAAATAATATAAAATAAACTTATAAAAAAAATATAATATTAAATAAGAAAATATTAAATTAAAAGATATTAAAAGATTAATATAAATAAATTAAAATTATTAAAAAAAATATAAAAAGAATTTAAAAAGAATTTAAAGAAATTAATAAAAATTAAATCTATTAAATAATATTAAAACTTAATTAAAAAGAATATATTATATAATTATTAAAAGAAAATAAAATTAATAAGACTTTAAATATTTTAAAAAGATTTAATAATATAATAAAAATATATTTATTAGTAAATATATAATAAAAAAGTAAATAAATAAATATTTAAAAATAAATATAATTTTTATTAAAAGATTAAATAAAAAATAAAATTAAAAATATTTTAAAAAATATTTTTAATTATATATTAATACTAATAAAAATCTAATTTAATAATTATAATATATATATTTTAATTAATAATAATATATAAAGAAATTTTATTATATTATAACTAATTAATAAATTTAAAATTTTATAAGTTTATAAAGAAATATTATATAATTTATATATAATAAATAGAAATTAAATTTAATATAAAAAAGATTAAATTAATTAAAAAACTATATAACTTCTTATTAAAATTAATAAATTATATATTTTAATTCTTTTTAATATTATAAATATAATAAAATATAATATAATATTAAAAATATTATAATTATAATAAAATAATTTATATATTAATTAATTTATTAATTAAATAATATAATTAAAATAATTATATTAAAAAAAATTAAAAAATAATTTAATCTTTATAATTTTTTAAAAATAAAATATATATAAATTATTAATTTATAAAAGATTTTTATATTTTAAAAGAAAATAATTTAAAAAGATTATAAATATATAAAGCTATTTTAATTAAAATTAAATATAATATTATTATTATATTTATATTATAATTATAAAATACTATTAAAACTAGAAATTATATTTAAATTTTAAAAGATTTATAATTTAAATAAATTTTAACTTAAGAAATTAAAGAAATACTTAAAAAAGAATCTTTTAAAGAATTTTATTTAACTATTTAAATTACTAATAAAATATTTAACTATTTAAATTACTAATAAAATATTTAATTTTTTAAATATTTAAAAAAAATAAAAAATAAAAAATATATATTAATTATTAATAACTTAATAATATTATAATTAAAAACTAATATTTATTATTATTAATTATTAAATTATATAATAAATTATATAATATTAATTAGTTTATAATATTAAATTTATTAAAAATTTATAATTTAATTTATATTAAATTAAAATATAAATAAAAAATTCTATTTAAAATCTATTTAAAATATTTTAAATATCTTATTATATCCTTTAAATTTATAAATATTTTAATATCTTTTTAAAATTTAATTAATAATATATTTAAAAAGTATTTTAATAATTTTATTATTATTTATTTTAATAATATTTTTATTTACTTTAAAATATTAAAAGAATATTAATAATATATTTATAAAATACTTTAAAATCTTTAAATAATAAATCTATTAATAAACTTTAATAAAAATTAATTTTATATATAAAAAGTATTATATTTTAAATATTTAATTAAATTAAAAGAAATATAAATAATAAATAAAATAAATAAAATTTCTTTTAAAATTTAATTTTAAAATCTTATATTATAAAAGATTTAATAATAATTAAATAAATACTTTAAATTAAAAATTAAATTATAAATAAAAAATATTTATAAATATATAAATAATTATATAAATAAATTTAAATAAAATATTTAAAAGAATTTTATAATAAATTTTAATTATATTATATTTATTAAGTAATTATAAAGTTTATAATAAAATTTAATAAATATATTTAATAAATAAATAAATTTAATTAAAAAAATTAAATAAAAAACTTTTATAATATAAAAAAGAATTATATTTTTTAATTAACTTATAATAAAAATATATTAAAAAAATATATAAAATTAAATTTTATAATTATTAAAAAATATATAAATAACTATATAAATTTAATAAATTTATAATTCTTTATAATTATATTAAATTATAAAAAATATAATTAAAAATTATTTTTAATATAATTTTAATAAATTATTAAAATATAAATTATATAAAGAATTATAATTTATATTAATTTTAAATAAATTATAATATTTAATTATAATAAATTTTATTATTAAATTTTTAAAATTTAAAAACTTTATAATAGAAATTAAATATAATAATAATTTAATAATTTTTAAAAAATTAATTAAATATATTTATTTTTTATTATTTAAAGAAATATATATAATAAAATAATTTATTTATATTTTTTTAAAAATTATTATTATTAATAATAAATTATTATATAAAATTATTATAAATAAAAAAATAATATATATATTAAAATTTTATATTCTATTAATAAAATAATTTAAAATTAATAAAAAGCTTATAATAACTTATTATTTTTAAATAAATAATTAAATTAAATATTTAAATTAAATATTAAAAGTTTATTTATAAAATTATATTAATTATAAATAAAATAATTAAATAAAACTTTTATTATTTATATAATTTATATATAATAGCTTATTAATTAAAATTATTAAAATATTATTATTTTTTATAAATTATAAATAAAATCTTAAAATATATTAAGAATTATAAAATAAAATTAATATAAAATTTATAATTTTTAAAATAAAATATTTTAAAAAGATATATATATCTTTAAAAATAAAAATAAAATTTATATAAAAATATATTATATATTATTATAATTAAAAAAAATAAAAGAATTATTCTTTTTAAAAGAAAATATAATTTATTTATTATAAAAAAATATTATAATAAAATAATTTAATAATAAATTAAATTATAAAAAACTAAAATTATTTAAAGTTTTATAAAAAATATTAATATTTAATTATAAACTATTACTATTAAAATTAATATATATTTATAATATTTTTTATATATTTCTATTAAAATTAATTCTTTAAAAAGTATAATTAAATAAATTAATAAAAAAAATAAAAAAAAAGAATATAAAATTAAAAAAATACTTAAAAATCTATTAAATACTTATTATATTATATAAAGCTATTTTAATAGTTTTATTAATAAATCTAATATTAATAAATATTAAATTATTTAAATTAATAATATTTTAATTAATTATATTAAAACTATTAATAAATTATATTTTAATAATAATATTTAATTTTTTTCTTTTTTATTTCTTTAATTTATTTATATTTTTTAAATTATATTATATTATTTATATATTCCTTTTATAAAAAGAATAATATTATTTTTATAAATAAATTAAATAAATTAAAATTTTATTTATCTTCTTTTAAAGATTTAAAAAAATTCTTTTTATTTATTTTAACTTATTTTAAATATTTTATTTTAATAATTATATTATAAAGATAAAATTAAAAGTTAAATTATTATAAAAAATAAAGATATAAATTAAGAAATGATTATATAAATATAATTAAAATAAGTTAGATATAAATTATATATTAAGCTATATTAATATTTATTTAATAGATTTAAATAAAATATTAAATATATAAGTTATAAAACCTTATTAAAATTTAACTATTTATTTATATTATAATAAATATTAGCTTTAAAAAAAAGTAATTACTATCTTTAATAATTTAATTTATTAATTAATTTATCTTTAATAAATAATAATTAATTATTATTAATTTTATTAATTAGTTATTATAATTAGTATATTAAGTAGATATAATTAATAGGTATAGTTATAGTTATAAATATAATTATATTTAAAGCTAAATTATAATTACTAATAAGTTTTAATTAAGTCTTTAAAGGTTAATTTTATTATCTTTTAAGCTTCTTATAAGTTTTATCCTTTAAAGCTTTAGTTTCTTTTAATTATTAGTAATAAGCTTTAATAAGCTTTTAAAAGTAATTAAGATTCTTTATTAGTAACTATTAATTATCTTTTTAAATATAGCTCTTTTAATAAATTAAATACTTTTAAAACTTATTTTACTTATTAACTTAATAATTAATAACTTATTTAACTTTATAAATATTATCTTTATAATTAAAATTATTAAATGAATTATAATTAAACTTTAAAAAGTTAAAAAAAGAAATAATATATTTAAATAGATTATTATTATAGTTATAAGGTAAAAGATATTAAATACTAATAATTAAATAGATTATAACTTAATTAGAAAGTTCTAATTTATAAGTTAAAAGTATTATTTTATATTTAATAATAAATAAACTTTTTTACTTTTAAGATTCTTTATAAGAGAGTTTATTCTTTATTTAATATATCTTTTTTAATTTAAGCTATACCTTATTATCTTTCTTAAATTTAATAAGATAGTACTTTAAATTATAATAGATTTTAATTAAAAAAATAATAATATAATTTTAATTAAAAAAATAATAATATTTATTACTAATTAGGTCTTTCTTTATAAATACTACTTAAGAAATTAAATCTTTATAATATTTTTTAAAATATTATTTATTAAATAGTTTATTAAATTAAGGATTTTAAACTTAAATAAGTACTTATAAGAGCTAATATTAATTAGAACTAAATAAATATTATTAAGATTTTATTATAATAAGGGAATAATATTAATTTATAGCCTTTTAAAGTTTTTATAAGTATAATAATAAATAGTTAACTTTATAATTTAATTCTTTTTCTTTAATTATTTATTAAATTAAAAATAATAAGTAATAGTTATTATTAGATATATATAAAAAGCTTTTTAAAGGCTATTTTAAAATTTAAAAATAAATTTAATATTATAATTAAAAATAATAACCTTAAGATAGTTTTAATTAGTTAAAAGGAAGTTTTAATTAAAAACTTATAAATAATTATTAATAGGATATTATAAGAGTTAAAACCCTTATAAGATTAAAAAGTATCTTTTAATATTATATTTAAAAGTTTAATAATAAAGTTAATTATAATAATATATATAAGCTTTAATAAAGCTTAAATTAATTAGTAGTTATTAATTAAATATTAATTCTTTTAATAATTAGTATTATATTAATAATAGTATTAAATATACTTATTAATAAAATAATATTTATATTTAAAGTAAATAGTTTTAAGGTTTATTATTATTTATTTATAGTTAAAATAATATTAATTATTATAAAAATTATATAAGAAATCTTAAATTAAAAGTTTAAAAATTATTAAATACTTTTTTTAATTATTATTTTAATTATATAAGAAGCTATTAACTAGTTAAAAAGAGTAGCTAAGTTTTAAAATATTAATAATATTTTTATTATTCTTTATAATATTAAGCTTTTAATTATAATTAGGAACTTTAATAAGGTTTTAAATAATAAGAATATAAATAATATCTTTTTTATATTTATTAATAAATTTTTAATATAAATTATTAGTTATAATAACTTTAAAAATAAATAAAATAAAGCTTTTATCTTATAAATTATTTAAAATTAACTCTTTCTTAATTTAATAAGTTTTATTATTATTTATTATTTATAAATATAATAAAATATTAAGAATTAAATTAAAATAATTTAAAAGATAATAAATATTAAAAAGATAAATTAATAGGTAAATTAAAGTATTAATTAGCTATTAATTAAATCTATTTATAAATATAGTATTTAACTTAATTTTATTAATAATACCTTTAATTAACTTATAGTTAATAAGTATTTAAATATAATAATTAAAAGAATAAAATATTATTTAAAGATACTTATAAGTTTAAATTAAATAAATAACTTTTAATTTTAATATAAGTTGTAGTTAAGCTTAGTACTAGTTGAATAATAGCTAAGAAATATTATAAGTTTAATATTTATTATTAAAATAAGGTTAAAAGTATTTTAAATAGTATTATTTTTTAATTAATAAATTATAATTTTAAAATCTTACTTTAAGAATTTATTAATTTAAAGAAAAAGAAGCTTATTAAGGTTTATATAGTATAATTAAAGATAATTATAAATAGTATGTTAAAATATTTAAAATAGCTTTTACTTATTTATAATTAAATTAAAAATTTTCCTTTAAATATAAGTTTATCTCTTACTAGAATTCTTATTATTAATTCTTTTAATATTCTTATTTTTAATTAAAAGAGTAATTTTATAAGTTTATAAGGGCTTAGTTAGCTTAATATAGTAGGAAATTATAATTTAAAGAAAATTTATAATATTAAGATAGGTTTTAAGTTCTTTAAGGGTTTTTAAGAACTTTTACTTTTAAATACTTTTAATTTAAAACTTAATAGTAATAAAGCTAAAGATATTAATATAAAATTTAAGCAGCTTAATTAATAAATATTTAATAAATAACTTATTTAGTAATAAAAAGATTTTATAATCTTTAAATAAATATAAAATTATATTTAAATAATAAATATAGTTTTTAAATATATTTAAAAAGATAATAATATTATTAATAAAGACTTAATAATAAGAAGTATAATTTTTAAAAAGATAATTTATATATTATTATATATAAATAAATAAATTATAAAAGCTTATAAGTATAATTAATAACTTTTTAAATCCTTAATAGCTAATAATTATTAATTTTTTTTTAATTTTTTAAATAAATAAGAAATTAAAAGAAAAACTATATAATATTAATAATTATAAGCTATTCTTTTTTTTAAATAAATTTAATTATATTAAATTATAAAAAAAGTAAATAATAATTAGAAATAGCTATAGTATTTAAAGCTTATAAATTAATAATAATATATCTCTTTTTAATATTATAAATTATTTACTATATAATAAAAATTAAATATATAAAGAGTATTAGTTTATTAGAAAAGAAAAAATATTTTTAAATATAAAGGCTATTATAAATAGTATTAAAATAGATATAATTTTTTTAAAAAAGTAAATAAAATTTAAAATTTAACTTTATATTTTATTAATTATTAATTAATTTAATTTTTATTTACTAATCTTCTAATAGATTTATAAGTTTAAAGTTCTTTTAAACTTATTTAATTAAATTATAAATCTTTTATAAGATTTAAGTTTTACTTTTATTACTTATAAAGATATAAATATTATTTTTAATTACTATATAAGGGGTATTATTAGAAGTTTTAATATTAAAGATTAAAAATTTTTCTTTAAACTTAAATATATTAAAGTATTAAAAAAGTTAAAATTAATAAGATTTAACTTTTAAATAATATTTTTAAAAATAATATTAAAGAATAGAATAGTTAATTTAAAGTTAATAAGAGTTTTATTTAATAATATTAAAACTAATTTAAAATTAATATTTTATTTTAAAGTAATAATATAAAATTAAAATATAAAATTAAATTCCTTTTTTATTAAAGAAATAAAAGACTTAATTTTAAATAAGATAGTAGCTATTAAAGGTATTATTTAAAGGTATTAGTTATTAAATATAATAATTTATTATTTTAAATTAATTAGGAAATAGTTAATTTTAAAAAGAGCTATAGTTTTTAAAATTTTAAAGATGTTTTTTAAGTTAAAGATAAAGTAACCTTTAAACTTAATTTTATAAATAGTTTTAAGTTAAGTATTATATTTAATCTTTATTTTCTTATTAGTAATATTTTTAATAAGAATTCTTTTATTAAATTAAAAGTTTATTAAAATATTAAAAGCTAATAAGTATATATTTAAAAATATAAAATTATAACCTTTAAATAATATTATAAAATTAATAAAAATAATCTTTTTCTTATTAAAAACTAAAATTACTATAATAATAATAGTAACCTTATAAATAATAAGAGTTATAAGTTTAATAACTTTAAAGAGAATAATAAAATCATTTATTTAAATAAAGTAATAGTTTAAGTAATATAATTAATAATTATATTTTATAGCTATAATTAGGAAATTCTAATAAGAAGTTAATTTTAAAGCTATTAATAATTTAAATATTAACTTAAAGTTTAATAAGATCTTTCTTATTATTAAATTTAATACTTTTAATATAAAATAAAAAGATTATTTACTTAGTAAGCTTAATTAAAACTCTTTTAAGTTTATAAATATTTTTACTATTATTATAATAAATTATATAATTATAATACTTTAAAAAGCTATAATTAACTATATTATATTTAATATTAATATTATAATAGCTATAATTATAATTACTATTAATTTAGAAATAAATCTTAGTTTATAGCTAATTAAATTTACTTATAAGAAATTTTTAAAAGTTTAAAAGTAAAGTCTTTTTAATTATATTATTAGTAAAATAAATAGTTATATTCTTAATATAATAAATCTTATTAAGCTTTTTTAATAAAACTATATAAGATAATTTATTTTTTTTATTATTAAAAAGGTAATAAAAAAGCTTATTTTATAATAGAAAAACCTTTTAATAGATTTAATAAGTATAAAAAGAGAAATTAATTATTAAAAAGAGTTTATTAATATAATAAATTATATTAAAATAGTAATTATAAGCTTTATATTTAACCTTAGCTTTATTAGTATAATAGATCTTTTTATATTATTTATAATTATTATTAAAAATAAAATAAATATTAATAAAAAAAGAAATAAAATAAAAATTAAATATATTATTATAATTTTTATTTAATTAATTATTATTATAATAATTATTATAATTATTATTATTTTTATAAATATAATAGGCTTAATTTTAATAGTTATTTTTCTTATTATTATAATTTTTATTATAATTATCTTTATAAAATTAATTAATTTTTTAATTTTTTAAATAATTATTTTAATTATTTAAATTATAAAAATAGGAATTTTAATTTTAACTATAATTATTATAATTATTTTAATTTTAATTATTTTAATTATAATTAAAAGAAGATAAAAAAAATTAAAATTTATAAAATTAATTACTATTTTAATAATTATTAAAAGGATATAAAAAAGATAAAGAATTATTTAAATAAAAAGACTTCTTTTTCTTATTAGCTAAAGCCTTTATATATTATAATAAAATAATATATTTATTTTTAATAATTTATATATATTATATTAAAATTTAACTCTTTTTTAATATTAAAAGATAAATATAAATTTTATAATTTAACTTATCTTACATAGTTTTTATAATAATATATTAATTAAAATTATATAAAAGGGTTATAATAGGTTAAATAGAATAAGATAGATAGGGTATTTAATAGTATTTAATAATATCTAATAATAAGATTAAATTTTAAAGATTTAGAAATTCTAAAAGAGGTTATTATAGATATCCTTCTTAATTACTAGCAGTTTATTAGCAGTCCTATAATAATAGGCTTTTAGTATTAAACTACTATTATTTAAAGAGGCCTATACTTTTATTATAATAATTATCCTCTCTTTAATATAGAGCTTACCTTAAGGCTATAAAGTTATTATAGCCTTACTTATACTAATTTATAATAAACTTACCTAGTATTATTACTATAATATTATTAAATTATATTATAAAAATATTACTAACTTAGCTTTTTTAAGTTACTCTTTATTTACTAAATATATAAATATAATTAGCTAATATATTCTACTTATAAATATATATTTTACTTAGTTTTACTATTAACTAGATATAAATAAATCTTTTCTTTTTTAAATTTTATTTCTTTTCTCTTTCTTTTTCTTTAAATTAGATTTATTACTTTTTAGCTTCTTTTTAAATTCCTTTAGTAAGCTTATTTTTTCTATTTTATTATTAATTTAACTTCCTTTTATAATTAATAAGCTACTAAAATAATATTACTTTTTATCCCTTATAAATAAGCTTATATAATTTACTTTTATTATATTTTTAATATCTATAGTTTAACTAATAATAATACCTTTTTAATTATATATTATTATAATATTAATACTACTACTTATTATAATTATTATATCTCTATTAAGAATACTTACTTTTTAATATACTTTTACTTTATCTTCTTCTCTCTATTAAATTATTAATAATTTATAAGTTACCTTTATAATAGTTAGAAACTAAGAGGATATATAGTTTATTATTAATTAGTATTTAGTTTTAAATAATATTAAGATCCTAGGTAGTATATATTTAATATAATCTTAGTAGTAATTTAGTACTAACTCTCTAGCTACTATTATTAATATTTAAATTTAATTTTAATCTTTATTAGCTCTTTAGCCTATTAACCTTTTTTTAACTATAAATTAAGGCTAATTTAATATTATTCTTCTTATCTATTTCTAAGGTATAGAAAATATTAAAAAGTTTTATTAATCTATTATTAATATTTTAAATATAAAGAAAAAGACTTTTATAGGTAATTTAATATTAATTTATATTTATTTATAACTAACTAAGATTTAAGTTATTTATATTAAGTATTATATTCTTATTAAGGCTTATTATATCTTTCTTATTACTTACTATAAGACTTCTTTAAGTTTAATTTTTATAAGTTATTCTTTTTATTTCTATTTTATTTATAACTAACTATTAAATTACTAAGAAAGTAATACTTAGAATTTAATAGTTTTTTATCTTTTAGTTAGTAACTCTTTTTAACCTGCTTTATTAGCTATTTAATACTATATTTATACTGCTTTAAAGGTAATTTATATAAATATTAATTAAATTTATAATTTTAATATTTTTATTAAAAAGATTAATAAAAAGATCTATTTAGCTTAGATTTTAAAGTAGATTATTATTATTTTAATATTAATTTAAGTTATAGTCTTTTTATAAAAAGTAAATAAAAGAAAAATTTATAAATAGAATTTAACCTAATTAGGCTATTAAATTATTATTAATTTACTAGTAATTCTTACTTTATATTATTTAATTCTTATTTTATATTATTTAATTTTTATTAAAAGAGTTTTTATACTTTTTTAAGGTACTTTTATCTATATTTAAATATTAAATGGTTATTATTTAATATAAGATCTCTTTATAGTTAAGGTTTTTTAAATTATAATTTCTTAAAGGCTTAAATTACTTTCTAAGTATTCTCTATATCTAATATAAGGACCTATTAATTATATTTAAAGGGCTAGTCTTTCTATTTAATAAGATAATATATTTTACTTTTAAATCTCTTATAATCCTATATTTCTTTAATCTTTTACTTTTTCTTATTCTTAATAAGATTTAAAATAAGAAGTATCTCTTTTTTATCTTCTTAAGTATTTTATAGCTTTAATAGGGAGATAAAGAATATATTATAAAGCTATTTATATTTAATAGGAAAAGTTAATTAATATACTTATAAACTAATCTTTATAATAATTTAAAAGGAATTAATAAATTTAAACTTAAATTTTATATTATCCTTTTTAAAGTATAGATTTTAAGTTAATAAGATAATAAAACTTCTTTATTTTAAAATCTTTTTCTTATACTTTATATTATAATACTTTTCTTTTATAATATTAATTTAAATTTAATACTTTATAAGTTTATCTTATAAGATTTATAACTTTAAAATCCTATTAATAGTATTTAATACTCTTCTTATTATAATATTAGTTTTAATATTAAATTTAAACTTTATATTATATTTAAATAGTACTTTAAAAGGTAATATACTAATTATAATATTTTATATATAATTATATACTATTTTAGCTATATTTAAGAGATAAGGCTAATAGCTTTACTTCTTTTAATTTAAGTAAAAGCTTTAAAGGTATTATTTTAATATTTAATTTATTTATTTTATTTAACTATTAGTTTATAAGTAAAATACTATTAAAAGTTTTTACTTAATATTTATATAGTAATATAAGTTAAATTAGAATTTTAATATAAAAAGACTTTTTTAATTAAATATTATTTCTTATAATAGTTTAAACCTTAAATTAACTTACTTATAAATAGTTTAAACTAACTTAGTAGTATTTAAGTTATTTCTTATAAGTAAGAATTTATAATACTTAATAAAGTAATTAATTACTATTAAAATTATATTTATTTTCTATATATCTATTTATATAAAGGATAAATTTATAATAAAATTTATATTAATTTATTTTTAAAAATAATTAGGAATTAATAGTAATTTAAGCTTATTATAAAGGTAATACCTCTTAATTATAATATACTAATATATAAAGTATTTATAAATATAAGTATAAATATCTTATTTAATTTCTTTTTAATAAAATTTATATTAGATAAGTTTTATAGTTTAATTAACTTTAAAGTAACCTATAAGTAGATTATTATAATATTAAAAGATAATCTTTAATAATATTAATCTCTTATTAAGTATTATTAGTCTCTCTTTATATATAAAAAGGCTATTATTATATAAAGATTACTTTTTAAATATCTTTTCTATTAATATAATATCTTTTTATATTTATATTATTAGCTTAATATCTTATAAATATTTTAAAAGTATTTTAAAGTTTTTATTTATTTTTAAGCTATTATTAACTTTTTAAATTAAATATTCTTTAATATATTATTTTAAAATTATTTATTTCTTAATATTAAGTTATAAGTATTTTAATCTTAAGCTTCTTATATTATTATTTATAAAGTAGTTAATATATAAGTATTTCTAAATATTTAAAATTATAAAGATCTATATAACTTTTTCTTATAATAGTAAGTTACTATATCTTTAAAAGTAAATTAAGCTTATTAAGGCCTTTATTATAATCTTCTTTAAAGCTAATTAAAATATATCTATTTATAAAGATATTCTACTATACTTTTTCTTATATAATTAGAAGTAAACTAGGTTTAATAAGACTTTTATTATAACCTTCTTTAAAGCTAATTAGAATATATTTACCTATAAAAGTATTTTATTATACTTTTTCTTATATAATTAGAAGTGAATTAAGCTTAATAAGGCTTTTATTATAATCTTTCTTAAAGCTAATTAAAATATATCTACTTATAAAGGTATTTTATTATACTTTTTCTTATATAATTAGAAGTAAATTAAGCTTAATAAGGCTTTTATTATAACCTTCTTTAAAGCTAATTAAAATATATCTACTTATAAAAATATTTTATTATACTTTCTTTTATATTTTAAAGTTAAATAAATCTTTTATACTATAATAAATTTTTATTATAAAGTAAATAAATACTCCTTATAATAAGTTTCTTTATTATTATAATTTAGCTATCTTGATAGTATATTAATAGAATTTCTCTTTTTTAGCTAATATTTAATAATAAAATTAAAAGATATAAGATATATATATTAATATATTTACTTTCTATTTAATTTTAATTACTTTATAAAACTTTAAAGATTAATATAATTTAATAAGATTTTAATTTAAATTAATACCTTTTTAAAATAGTATTACTAATACTTAAAAGACTTTATAATAGTAATTATCTCTTTATTTAAAGTCCTTTAATTATATTTATAATTTTAAAACTTTTATAAATAGAAAGTAATTAAATATTAGTTACCCTTTAAATTAAATTATATTAGAATCCTTATAAATATAAATATAGAAGTATTAGTTTTTAATTTTAAAGATTAATTAAGATTAAAATATCTTAAAAAAAAGGCTAAATAGAATATTTCTTTAAAATATTAAAATATATCTACTTTAATATTAAATAGATCTATCTTTTTTAGCTTTTTTCTATTTTAATTACCTTTAAATAAAATAATTAAAAAGATAATTACTATTAAATATCTTTTAATAAATTAGTAGTAGAAATTATAAAATCTTAAAAACTATTAAATCTTATAATATAATTATAATATTAGCTAAGAATTAATTATATTTACTTATTAAAGATTTATTAAAATATTTTTATTATTAAAAATAAAATTTAAAAATTTTATTTAGCTTTAATAGAAAGAATATTTCTTTAAATTAATAAAAAGTTTTATAAATTCTAATCTTATAAATACTTATTTTATATATTTAATATACTTTTCTTTTATTTCTAAAAAAATAAAAATATTATTTAAATATACTATATAAAAGATATTAAGTAGATTATAAAGTATAATATAAATATAACTTTAAAATATTACTAGTATATTTATTAAATTAAAAGGTATAATTAAATACTTATAATAGCTATATTAGGTTTAAAATATTATCTTTTACTTATTATCTTATTTAATATAGATTTAATAATATATATTCTTAATATTAATCTTTATAAAAAACTTAAAGCTTAAAATTTAATCTATAATCTTTAAAATTAAAAGAAAAGAATACTAATTCTTTACTATTATAGTATTAAGTTCTTAATAATTAATATAAAATTATAAATCTTTATTTTTCTTTAAAATAAAAAGAATAAGTAAGTTAATAGGGCTTTTAAAAGAATAAATTTAGTTCTTTATTAAGTTATTATTAATATACTTTTATAATATCTTTAATTTAATATAATTTAAAAAGTAAATTAATTTAATAAGAGGAACTTCTTTTTTAATTAAATTAATAATATAATTACCTAATTAGTAGATTAATAATATATTTATATTTTTTATTAAAAATACCTTTTTAAATTTAAAAAGCTTTAATAGAATACTATTAATTTTATTTAAATTTAAATTTAACTTATTATTAAATAGGACTTTCTTTAAAATCTATACTATTATAAATATAACTATATAGTTATAAATTTTTTTTATAAATCTTTAAAGTTTATTTAAAATAAATTCTTTTATAAAGTATTTAAACTACTACTAATTTTAATATATTAAAAGGTAGATTTACTTATTATAAAGTATAGTTTAAAATAGTAAGATAAGACTATCTTTTAAGTATAAATTACAATTAATTACTATATAATTTCTAATAATTACTTATAACTTATCTTAGGAATTATAAAGATTAATTAAAACTTTTTAAATACTATAAATAAGAATTATAATTAAATTAGTAGTATTTAGATATAAAGCTATTAATTAGGCCTTTTATAAATTATACTTTTTAGTAAATTTTATATTAATTAGATTTATCTTTATATAGGTATTAAAATTAATTTAAGTTATTATTAATTTATTTTTAGTTTTAATTTAAATAGATATATAAAACTATATTTTAATTTTTATTATTAGAAATAATATTAAGTTAGTAGTATCTATTTTAGTACTTATTCTTTTTTTATATTATATTATATTAAATAATTATTTTAATATTAATTTACTTAAGAAATATTAGCTTTATTATTCTTTCTAAGATAAGTTAAAATAAAATAGTTTTAATTATTATATAAGTAGTAAATAAATTAAATTCTATCTATCTTAATAGGGTTTTCTAAGGTATTTTAATTTTATTAATAAAAAGTTATAAGATTAATATAAGAGGCTACCTTTTATAGTTTAAAATCTTTTTATTATAAATTTTATAGTAAATTATATTAAAATTACTTATTAGTTTTTTAATTATTATTTAAGAATATATTTATCTAGTTATAAAATTATTTCTATTTTAATTAAATTATATATTAATATTAAGATACTAATAAAACTATCTTTAGGTAATCTTTAAATAGTTAGGGGTTTTAAAGATTAATACTATTTTAAAGCTTATATTAAAGTTTAAAATAAAAGAATAAGGCTTATTTCTTATTTAAGTTAAAGATAAACTTCTTTTTAAAGGAGTTTAAATAAATATAAAAATCTTTTAATAACTAGATTAATCTCTAATAGGTAATAATTAAATACTTTATTATCTCTATTTCTTTATTATATATATAATATAAAAGTATTTTTATTTATTCTTTAAAGATAGATTAAGTTATTTTTACTTCTTTAAACTATTTAAAATTTAAATTAATAGTATAATAATTCTATCTTATTTTATATTTAAATTTTATCTTTATAAAAGCTTTAAAAATCCTTTACTTATCTTTCTTATACTTCTTTTTAGCCTTTATAAAAGTCTATTATAAGTTTAAAAGCTAATTATCTTTCTATTTTAAAATATAATTTAAATTAAAAGTAAAAAGATTTTTAATTTTAATTTTATTTTAATTTAAGTTTAAATTAAAGTTATATTAATAGTATTTTATAATATTTATCTTTCTAGTTAATTTAGTTTTATATATTTAAAGCTTTATAAGCTATTTAAATTAGATAATTTAAGCTTAAAAAGCTATTAAATTAAATATAATAAGGGTTAGAATTATTTTAATAATTTTAATTAGTTTAATTTTATTAGCTAGCTAAGTTATATTTATTTTACTTATAAAGTAATTTATAATTTTAAATAATTTAAGCTGCTTTCTATATTAAGTTAGTACTATCTTATTCTAAGTAACTTTTTAAAAAAGATTTAAAATTATAAAAGGGTTATAATAAATTAAATAGAATAAGATAGATAGGGTATTTAATAATATTTAGTAATATTTAATAATAAGATTAAATTTTAAAGATTTAAGAATTTTAAAAGAGATTACTATAGGTGCCCTTTTTAGTTACTAATAGTTTATTAGTAGTTCTATAATAATAGGCTTTTAATATTAAACTGCTATTACTTAAGGAGGCTTATATTTTTATTATAATAAATTATTATTATTAAAAGTATTATTATTAAAAGTATTATTAATATAGATATAATATAAAATCTTTTATATATAATATTTAAAGATATTATTATTTTTAAGGAAATTATTAAAATAAAATTAAAAATAATTTAACTTATTATTAATTTTTATAATATTTTTATTAAATTATAACTTTAACTCTTTAAATATATAATTAATTTTATTTTATTAAAGTTTTTAATAATAAATAATAATTAACTTATTAGTTTATTATTTAAAGATTATATCTTTAAAGATAATTTATTAAATATTAATAATTTATTATTTAGTTTTAATAATAGTATTAAAATTTTTAAAATATATTTAAATATAATTTTTAAACTAGTAAATATTAATATAATAAACTTTTTTACTTTTATAAATTATATTTTAATTATTAGAATTATTATAATAAAAATTAAAATATTTAAAATTATTATATTTAATTTTAATATAATTATTATAAGATATAATATTAATTATAAAGAATTATAAAACTAACTTAATAATATCTTTTTAATAATTTTAAAAAGATTAAAAATAATTAATAGTTTTATTAAATTATTAAGTCTTTTTAAAGTTTATTTAATTAAAATAAGAATAATTATAATTATTATTAGCTTTATAATTTTTAATAAGCTTTATAATCTTTTTAATTATAAATTAAAGATTTTTAATTATTTTAATATTATAATTAAATATAATATTAATTCTTTTTATATTCTTAAAGGTATTTATATAAGTAGTTAATTTTATAGTTTTTTATAGTCTTTTATATAAATAATATATATTAAGCTTTATTATAATAAAATAAGTTTTTATTCTTTTAAACTACTTTATAAAGATTTATAATTTTTTATATAATAGTTTTTAATAATAATATATATTACTTATAAATTACCTTATTTACTTTTATAAGCTTATAATTTATTTAAAATATCTTAATATACTTTTTTTAAATTTTATTAAACTTATTATATTATATCTTTTATTTAAAATCCTATATCTTTTATTAAGTAATAAAGATATTTATATTTTTAATTATATTATATTACTTATTTAAATATATAATATAATATTTAAAGGCTTTAATATTACTTTTATTAATTATATTTTACTATTTAATTTACTTTTAAATCTTTTTAATATCTTTATAAATAAAATAAATCTTTTAATTAAAATATTTAATAGTTTTTAAGTTTTAAAAGAGATAATTAAATTAAAAATAATAAATATTCTTTTTAATTTTAATTATAATTATATTTTAATTATTTTAATTTAAAGCTTTAAAGCTTTAAAGATTATTTTTCTTATTATTATTTAAATTAAAATTAATTTTAAATAATATAATTATTACTTATTATAATAGTTATTAAAACTTTTATTAAAAAGTTAATTATAATTAGCTTTAAAATTATAATTAATTTTAAAGCTATAATTAGGAATTATTTAATAATTATAAATTATTAAAAGGTTATATTTATTTAAATAGCTAATTTAATAAATTAATTAAAGGTATAAAACTAATATTATTAAAAAAGATATTAAAACTAGTATTTAAAGTAAATAAAAAGATAATATTTAATAAGCTAGTAGTTTTAATATTTAAAACTTATAAGTTATTTTTATTACTTATAAGGTTTAATAAGTTAGTTATTTTATTAGTTTAAAATTCTTAATAAAAGCTAGAAAAATAATAATAAAATTAATAAAGTAATAAAAGAAAAGATAATAAGTAATAAAATAAGATATTTAAAGCTTATTATAATTTTAATTAAAAATAAAATAAACTTTTTTAATATTTATAATTTAATTATTTAAAAAAGTATTAATTAAACCTTTTAATAAAATAGAATATAAAGAGATAGCTTTCTACTTTTATAAGCTAACTAGTAAAGTAAATAAATAAAAGGAAGGTTAATTTTAATAACTTTTAAAAGTATTTAAAAATAATTAAAATTCCTTTAATTAATAGAAATAATTTTAATAAAGTTTAAAAAATAATTTAAAATTTATTTAATTAACTAATTAACTTTTAAAAAGCTTAAAAATAATTAAAATTTATAATTAAAATAGTTATTAATAATAGTATAATTTATAAAAAATAATTTATTTTATATATTATTAGTAATTCTAAGTTAGTAAAGTTATTAAAAGCTTAATAAATAAAATAATTTAATTATTAATAAGATAAAGCTATTTAGAATTTATATAAAAAAGCTTTAAATAATATAATCTTTTTATTACTACTTATAAAGATAAAATTAAAAGTTAAATTATTATAAAGAATAAAAATATAAATTAAAAAGGGATTATATAAATATAATTAAAATAAATTAGATATAAATTATATATTAAATTATATTAATATTTACTTAATAGATTTAAATAAAGTATTAAATATATAAACTATAAAACTTTATTAAAATTTAATTATTTATTTATATTATAATATATATAAAATATTATTATAATTAATATATTATTATATATTTTATTAAAAAGAAGTAGAAAGAATTAAAAGAAGAGTTTTATATTTATAATAGAAGTTTAAAATTTAATAATATAAATTTTAAAAAGTAACTAAGATTATTAAGATATTAATTTAAAAAAGAAATATTATATTATAAAATTAAAATATAATATTATAAGATAATAATTTAAATAGTTAAAACTAATAGAATAAATAAGATAAATAATTATAAGTAATTAATAATTCTTATTAATTTAAAGTAATTTAATTATAATAAATTAGTAATTTAAAATAATTTAACTATTTATATATATAGATAAAGTTTATCTTTAAATACCTATTTAAATAGCTCTTTAGTATTTAAAGTATCTTTATTTAATAATATACCTTTAAATAAAAGTTATCTTAGCTATAATCAGTTAACTTATATTATTACTCTATACCTATTACTTACTATTAGTGTAAACCCCTTATGCATTCTATCTTAGTACCTTGAGGGTCTGGGATAAAGGATTGTCACACCTAACTACTTATACTCTGTTACTCCATCTCTAGTGTCAACCCCGGGAATAGCCTTGCCAAATGCAATTACATCATGACTACAGTATGACAATAGAAAGATATCAGCATGTCAGAAGTGTATGAAGCTTTCTTAATGAAACAGAGACTTACCCAGCAAAGACAATGATGCTTGACGTGTCAAGGAAATGTGCGCAGTCAGGGCCTATCTTCTTATACCCTGGGCTCTTGAGGAAATCATAGTAGGACTGCCAGTCTGGGAACCAGAGGGAGGTACAGCCATCATAGTCCAGAAGGTCATGACCGCATTTCTTGACCCATTCCCTGTCCTCTGGGCTTTGGTGGTGCTAGTCATTGGTCAGTGAGTCCGTGCAATTGTCCCGCAGACCTTTCCACGGCCTTGCAAGATGCACGTTGAGTAGACTACATACCTGGACATAGCGAAGTGCACCATGCTCCCTGAAGGTGTCTGATGCTACGGTGATGTCTGCATGAACCGTGGCCCAGTGCTTGGAAAAATGCTCGAAAGAGACATCGGGTAGCTTCTTGAAATAAAGAGAGACCTTGATACAGGCTGTATCGTACCCCGTTAGCTAAGCGACGCAGCACGGCGGAGAAGCAAGGCCGACAAATCCGGACTTACGCTGGTAATAGACGCCAGCGTCATAGCTGAGTTTGTCATGGACAAAACTGTAGCTTATGCGCTCGTGACCTGTTGCTCGGTCGCCAGACATGTCTGCCCGTTCTCAGTACAACAATCGGTGAGTTGACTTGTGGAGATAGACAGGTGAGGTAAGGTGACCAGCTACCGTACTCAGTCAGTCGATATTGGGAAATTACACGGGACTGCTATGCGGACTACAATGTAGAATTGAGATATTTAGTTGGCGTTTGCCATCGTTTAGAGTCTAGGTAAAGCGTGTATTAGATGCCATATGTATCTACATGAATATGAGGCGTCGCCGTGACTGACATCGGCACAGCAAGTCCGGGGTAGGTGGGGGTGGTCGCCTCGACGTGCGGGGGAAAAGTAAAGGGGGGATCACTAGACCCGGTCTCAAGTCTCGACTCTCCGACATGAAGAAAGCTGTAGACACGGAATCTCAAGACTACTGCTAGTTCAAAGGGCTCCACATACGGCAAAAGGTTTCCCACATGATACATCCTAATTCGGTGGCCTGCAATGTCATGGATTATAATTATACGCTTCACAGTTTAGGTGAGATCATGATTCCTTGTAGAGCTAGCTGTCTGTCCCGTTGCTTTTGTAGCCATCGAGTCGCTTGATTTGATGCTCCATGCTAGTAGCTTCCATCACCTTTCGCATGTTCTCATCACAATACTCGTGACCGTCACGGAAGTAGTAGCGACCACAATTTACCTCGACAACCAACCCATGATCCTCTCCCTTGGAGACTTTGCGCCCGGCCGAGTCCACCATGTCGCCCCCCTTGATCATCATGTCCACTGCTTCGACAATCGACTCGACGGTTGTGAAGGAGTCCAGTGCGAAGAAATCCCAGTCTGTCTGATCGAGTAGATTGGTGCGAACAGTGCCAGGACAGAGCGTAAACGTACGGATCCCGTCATAGTGGTGGCACGGGAAGGCCAAGGAGCGCATGAAATTGACGACTCCCGCCTTTGAACCGGCGTAGATGGGACAAGACTGAGTAAGATACTGCGATTCCATGTCAGCGACGAGCCACCACCGAGCAACCAAGTGGTCCGAATCAAAACCCGGTCTGCTACTCACAAGTCCGCTGACACTGCCGGTGGCAATCAGCACGGCGTCTTTCCCCTTGTGCGGGCTCAGGCGAAAATAGTGTTGGGCCAGCCAGCAGGTATTGATGACGGCCTTGAGATTGATCTCAATGGCTCTCATGTCGGGCTGGGGCGGAATCCTAGACTGAGATGCATCACGCTTCTCGTAAAAGTTGTCGCGCTCAACAACGCCGGCATTTGCAAAGACCAGGTCAAAAGTGCCAAACCTATCAAAGGCCCTGTCGAACGCTGTCGATAGAGACTCGTAGTCGGAGACATCAGTCTTGATGAATGTGGCCGTTTTCAGCGACGATGCAGCGCCCTCGCCGGCTTTCTCGTTATAGTCGAGGAGGAAGACATGCCAACCCTGCGAGACCAGCCTCTCCGCCACGGCCAAACCGATCCCAGACGCACCACCAGTGATCAGAGCAACCTTGGACATACTGATTGGCTGCTCGTGCGTGGGCTTTCGTTGGGGGAGGGATCTCTTAAGGAATCTAGACAAAAAAAAGTACGACGGCCTTTACCGTGCACATGTGCCGGAGCACGGGTCTAGAGAGGGAGAGCTGGTGCGAGCGGATCCAGGAACTGCACTGAAAGCTACTCGTCGAGAGAGCACCAGTCTCATATAGGTCGAGGCACAGAATATGGAGGATTCAATGCTTATAATTATTGTCGGCACTATGCAATTTACCTTGAAGGGAGTGGTGCCGGGACCGACCGCGAACGACGTGACGTCGACTTGGGTGCCGGCCTCATTCATCCCGGAAAACCATTTGCGCCATCTCCACGGCCCCGGGCAGACCGTGCGTGTATATCCATATCCGTTGCCAAAAAGTATTTGCATTGAGAGGCTAATTTGGTGGATAGCTTGGCTAGCTTCCTCTACTATGCCGGATACCCAACCCAAACCAACTCAATACTCAGGAGACCACACGGGCACTTTTCCGGCAGCGGCATCAACAGTAATTGATCTCTTTCGCGATACCCTCGATCGCCTTCTCGGGCAGCATTCTGCAATTGACCCCCATCTTGTTCGCCCCGGGGCCGGTATACCCCGGGAGGCGCGACCAATGTGTCACGCAGCCGCAGTGGCTACAGTGGTTAAACGTGTTGTGCGGGACGCGGTCTTTGTTCTTGCCGATGTCCTGACGGCCGTAGGCGATAGATTCGGCCCCGGCGTCGACGGTGATGGTGACCGTCGCCGGGTCATAGTAGGCCCACAAGGCACCATACTTGTAGCATACGGTGCAATGGCACTGGTTCAGCTTTGTCGGTCTCTTTGGCATCTCGACCCGGACCCGACCGCAGTGGCAGGTGGCCGTGAGGTTGGGGTCCGAGGACGCGGGTGCGGGTGACGCCATCCTGGGGGAGAATGACAAGTGGGCAACCCGGTTGGGGAGGGAGGGAGATGGTAGGAGAAGAAGAGACGGGGCGAAGGATTAGAAACGGCTACCGAGTAAGCAGCGGAAATCAGGTGGTATGTTTTATATATATGTGTCTGATTGTCACCTCGCAATTCTCTTGCTCGTCCTGGCGGTCCTGTTTTGAATTTCTTGGTGGTTATCGTCCGACCCCGCAGCAGAAGTGCCTCTAGGCAAATAGAACAGGAGAGAAACCCTGCGCGCCCTTGTCGAGACGATCTTTTGACAAGCGCCGGGGCGTAAGTCTTCCGTCCTGTCAATGATGTCTCGTGACACCGCCTGGAGTGACACCGGCAGCAACACGTCCTTCACGAGCCATCATCGAATGATCCATGTATTATTCTAGCTTCTCTTTGAGCCCTCGCACTGCCTTCTCTCCGAGCGCCATCAGCGTCCCCGATCCAAGCATCTCCAACACGCTAATGTCAAAGCCCAATATCGTCTTCCACCAGCTACGCATCTCCACTGCTACCAAGCTATCGAGACCCGCGTCCTGCAGTGAGATGTTTGTATTCACTTCATCTGCCTGGTCGACTGGCTTGAGCAAGAGACGGAAGAGCTGCACTACCAGCTGACGCGCCACGAATTCCACAGCACCTGGATCGGACAGAACCTGGGGGTTGGCAACGGCGGAGCGAACGAATAGTGCGAGTTCGTCCGATAGCCCTGCTTTGCTCACTGCTTGGGCGGTTCCCGTGCTCTGGCCGTGGTAGTATGCCATACGGCGGTCGCGCTTCCAGACGACGATGTTGGCAGGGTCCGAAAGACTCGTAACGCTGCGCAGCCCGATGACAAGTTGCGACGCACTAACAAAGCTTGGGGACCGAACGGCTGCCCCCCTGGCACATATAGCCACTGTGAGGGCATCGAGGAGCTGGGGAACCCTGATACCATAGTTTCCCTGCGACGTGAGACGCTCCAACAAGACCGGGTTCTCCGCGACGTAGCCGTGATCCAACATGGCCCCAATGTCGATAGCTGCTGCGCACAGGTTTAGCCCCTGTCGGTACTGCACAAATGCATCCAGGAAGCTGTTGGCCCCAGCATAGTTTGCCTGCCCTGGCTGGCCCATGACCCCAGAGATGGAACTGAACAAGAGGAAGAAGTCGAGAGGCGCGTGCTGGGAGAGGCATGCCTTGTGCAGGTTCCATGTGCCGCGCACTTTTGGAGTCACGGCGGTCATCCATTCGTCGTGCGTCATCTTGGCGAATCCTTGGTCTCGCAGTACCATGGACATGTTCAGAACCCCCCGCAGCAGTCCTTTGGAAGCGGCCACGGCTCGCTCGACATCTTGCAGTTTAGAGACGCTTCCTTTGACAAGAGTAACCTCGCAGCCCTGGCTCTGGAGCTCTTGGACAAACTCCCGGTCCCTCCCAGCCTCGCCAGCCCGGCGCGAGAGATACACCAAGTGCCTGGCCCCGTGCTCGACCATCCAGTTGGACACAGTACGGCCTAGACCCCCGAGACCGCCAACTAACAGGTATGCTGCGTCGCTGGGCAGCCTTGGCCTATTGTCGGTCGAGCGAGATGGCTTGAGCGGTGTGCTGCCGCTGGTATCCATGGAGACAACAATTTTACCAATGTGTTCCCCCTTTTGCATGTATCGGAAGCATCTCTCCACAGAATCTGCCTTGAACGTCTTGATGGGCCGCACGGGTCCGATATGCCCCTGCTCGTACAGTTGTATCATCTTCTTGAGGAGCCTGGGATCTGTTAGCGCAAGTGCCATCGTACTCGAGCAGTGCTCGAGATGTCAAGATATACCTGTTGCCAGTCCTGGGCCTCGTCTCGATGATGTGGCCCAGGTCCACTCCGTGATAGCTGCGGTTCAGTTCAAAGACGTTGAGAGCCAGCTTACCATTCCCGATGAGGTCGCGTTTCCCAATCTCAACCATTTTACCAAAGACGGCGACACAGTCCCACGACGCATGTAATAGACTGCCAGAAAGAGAATTGAGTACTAGGTCCACACCGCGGTTGTCGGTACTGTTCATGACATCGGCGAGGAAGGATGGATCGCGCGAGCTGAATATCCGGTCCCTGGGGATCCCTAAGCTTACGAGATGCTCGACCTTTTGCGCGTTGGAGACGGTGCAGTACACTTCAGCACCGACCATCTGACAAACTTGGATCGCTGCTAGCCCAACACCTCCACAAGCCGAATGGATCAGGACGGTTTGGCCTTGTTCCAACTGGCCCACGTCAAGAAGTCCGTGGATGACGGTGGAGAAGACGCAGGGCATGGTGGCGGCGTCCTCGAACGAAAGAGCCGCCGGAATATTGGCACAGAGTTTCGCAGTTATGATGAGCTTGGTCGAGAAGCACCCGCATCCAAAGACCAAGACACGGTCTCCTGGGCTAAGATCCTGGCACTCCGGGCCAACCTGCCGGACAATGCCGCTTGCCTCGAGACCAAGGCTGGAAGAAGTCGAGTCGACAATGCCCATAGCAATCAAAACGTCCTATGACGAAGTATCCCTCTTAGTATCGTTCTCGATTGGGTGTCAGTTGGTCTAAACTTACTTTGAAGTTCATCCCGACAGCTTTAACGTCGATGGCTACCTCGTCACCGACCAGGCTGCGCTCTTCTCTCATCACCCAATGCAAGGTGTTGAGACGTCCGTATTGCCCGATGGTCAGGTCAAGACTCTGGCCCAGGCAGTCATCCTCCTTCCTGAGCAGTTCACTCGTCACATCCACGGGCAGGAGTCTCGGGATGTTCACTACGCCGTCATCTGTGATGGCGTATTCATACTCTGGGCGCAGCTGCTCCGTCGGCTGACGTGCACGAAAAGTTTCATACACTGTCATAGCCCTCACGAGGCTCTGCTCGTCTGTCCCGCCGAGCTCACAAGTGGCAAAATCCACTGCAAGCTCGTTCCGTATACTCCTTGCCATACCAATCACTTGGCTCCATCTCGGGTCACTACATCCACGCTGTGACATTCTGGTGATCCAGAAAATGCCACTGCCGGCGTGGGAGACGCTCGTTAGGAGGGTTCGGAGGTCCAAGAAGGCCTTCTCTGTGATTTCCTCAAAGAACGGCTTGGCAATGTCGACCACACAGATGATGTCGCCCTTGATTGATAATTCCGGCTTGTCCAGATCGTACAAGAAGACAGAGTGGCCCTTTGAAGTCATCCTGTCCCTGAAAAACACTGCGAGATCTCGTGAATCGTTGTCATATATCACAGTGGTTTCTTTGGGGCGCGGCTCCAATTCGGGTCTTGCAGTTATGTACGCGAGGAGGTGATCCGGCCGAGGGCAATCCAACGCGGTTTGCTCAACGCCCGCGAAGCCTGCCTTGCGAAGCGCCCGGTCCCAACGCTCGGGCGAAACGTACGGCTCATCCGGCCTATCGTCTTCGACACCGAGCCACCACCCAGGTAGAACGCCCATGATGAAATTTATCGCCTTTATGTCGCAGCAAAGCTCTTCCATGTACAGCCTACCATCGGGACGCAGGAGACTACGCACGTGGGTCAGCGTCTGCGTAAGACTTGGGGTGGCATGTAACACGTTTGCACCGATGATCAGGTCAAACGACTCGGCTTCGAATCCTTGCCCCACGGGGTCCTTGGAAATGTCGAGAGTCTGAAAAGATATGCGCGGGTAGTCTCGGAAGCGTTCTTGGGCCGCGGCGAAGAAACCGCCAGAAATATCCGTGTACGTATACTGTGAGTACATGCAGCCGTTTGCAATGTCGCTTTGCAGCCATTGCAGTATCTTATTCGTTGTTCCTCCCGTCCCAGCGCCGATTTCCAAGATTCGCATGCCGGGATTGGCATGGCCCAAAGACTGGAACAAAGGCCGTCGGTCGCCAAGGTTCATCGAGTCGTACAGATTTGTAAGTGTGTTGTTCGGCAGGAGGACCTCGAGCGGCTCGACTTCTCCCTTGAAGATTGGAACGATGTTCTCCAGGACCCGAGTTAAAGCCACCGCGAATGGCGCGAACGCCGACGTGGAAATGTGGTCCACTATGCTTTGCAAGTCAAGTGCGCCTTGTCTCGGCTGTGGTTGACGTCTCAACCAGGCATGAAAGTTTCTCAGATGAGGTACAGTTGGCTCCAGACCCTCCAGTCGTAGCAGCGCTTCCCTTACACAGATGAGATGCATCTCTTGCGTAAGCCTTAGAAACCGGTGCTGATCAGGGTGCGGATGGATGAGGGTGGCCATGTCAAGGAATGTCACGTCAGGCTGCCATACCATGCGAGCACCCGCATGGAGATCTTCCCGGACGGTGCCCGCATCACCCTCGAGAGGGCTGAGCTTTGTGCCGATCATGGACATGACAAGTCGACCACACTTGTCAAATCCACGGCCACCGCCACAAATGAGCCCTCGCGGTGTCTTGTCGGCCTCGACGACCATGTCAAGCTCGTCATTGCAGACAGATATGTCGAGGCCGCCAATAAATGTTGGCACCGTCATTTTGTCCAGTTTGTGCCCGATTCCCCTGGCTGAGGCGACACTGAACAGCTGCAGGAAGAAGTCTATCTTTGTTGGATGGATAGGATAGAAGGTCTCGTCATCGAGTGCCGTGTGCATTGCTGTGCCCCTGGACTCGTGTTTTTCGGTCGAGCACTCGATATTCGCGAGCCCCTGGAAATAAGGTCCATAGTTGGCCCCAACACCTCGCAGGGCGCTGTACCATTTGGAGGACTGTAACTTCCTGGGGTATCTCCCCGGCTGGGCGGCCTCTGTCGTGGCGGAGTCGCGGGCGCGGACCTGGCCAGAGCAGTGTTTCGTCCACGAGGTACCGTTATTGTAAGAGCTGATGGTGAAGTCCCACCAGGGTCCCTCCAGACTATCTGTCAACCTTTCCTTTCGCAAGGTCGTCACTATCTCGGTGGACTTTGCATCGCTCAGGACCATGGCCATGTCAATGACCACGTTACGCATAGCGAATCCGGTAAATTGACCGCTTGAAGTTGAAAGCTGTCTGGCTGCCTCGCCGGCCATACCAATGTATGCAGCACATGGGAAAATCACGTCGCCCTTGATGTTGTGATCTCTGATCCAAGGCACATGTTCAAGCAGCAAGACATTCCGAAAGACGGGCTCACTATCACTACTTTCCCTTGCGCGTTTTCCAAGAAGCTCGTGCTTTGGATACTTGGGCTGGAGCCACTCACGCGTGATGCGAGATTCAAAAAGTATCTCTTGGTCGTGATGCCATGCATAAGTGGGCAAATCCGGCACCACTTTAGCGGCGCCGTCTGGGTTGGTCAAGCGGCCAAAGTCGAGGCGGACGCCCTGCTGCCAGAGCTGGCCCAGAGCCGACAAGAAGGTCTGGCTAGCATTCTTCCCACGGATGAGGCAAGACGAATAGGGGCAAGTAAGAGACGCCTCCGCCAGGGTCTGGCGCAATGGTCCTGCGAGTGCACTGTGGGGACCGACTTCGAGAAAAGTCATGCCCTTTGGTCCTCTCTCCACGCTCCTGTGATATGCTACAAGGTTCGCAACGGCGGTTCGGAAAAGGACGGGCGACTCGAGATTCAATCCCCAGTATGCTGCGTCGGTCGGCTTCGTCGCCTCCAATTGCTCTCCCGTCACTGTTGAGAAAAATAACGGCTTGGACTTCGCCGCAGTGGTCGTGCTTTTGATGTACGGTGATGACTGTTTGAACAACCACCCTCCAACCTCCCGTACATGATGGGAATGATAGGCCTTGTCCACCTTGAGTTTGCGTGCGAGCGTATCTGGCATGGCTTTGTGTATGTCCTCCAACACCTTCTCGACTTGGTCTCGATCACCCGAGATGGTGACGCTGGACGGCGAGTTTTCACAGGCAATCACCACTCCCGGGACTAGGAACCGGGAAGCATCCTTCCAGCCCATGCCGATTGCAGCCATGGCACCCGCTCTCGCTGACGACCCAGAGGCCTTGCCACGGAAGTACGCGGCGATAATGGCCTCCTTTAATGTCAACTTTCCGGCTGCATATGCCGCCGCCATCTCGCCCGAGGAATGTCCAACGACGGCGTAAGGGGATATTTCAAGCGCCGTCAGGGCGTCGACCAAGGCGATCTGGACCGCTGTACATAGTGGCTGTGACAGTGTTGAATCATGGAGCCTACTGGTTGCTGCAGGTTTGCTCAGCTCCTCCAAGATTGTCCAGTCGGGTCCTTCGGGGAGGGTCTGGAGGACGTTGTCCATCTTGGCGATTGACTCTGAGAAGACGTTGTTGTTGTACAGCAGTTCGGTTCCCATCTGCGGCCACTGGGCACCTTGGCCTGTGAACACGAGTACTAGATGTGGAGAGGTCTTGGGCACTTTCACAAATGTGGACGTGTTTCTCTCCACTCCTGCACCCATCACCGAGAATGATCGATGGGGGAGGTGAGTCCTACGGCAGCCAAGCGTATATGCCACATCCACCAATGTGTGGGGATTTCTATTGATATATGCTTGGTGATTGCCAATCTCGCGTTTCAGAGAGTCCGTGGTGTTGGCTGTGAAGACAACAAGCTGTACGGTCGTTGCCGACAGGGGACTTACAGGCTCGGTCTGACCAACTGTCGAAGCTGCCTCGAACGACCGGACGCCATTCATGGCCGGGAGACTCCTTGGGGACTCTTCGAGGATCTGCTTCATATGTCAGTTCATCCGGACTCGGGGGTATGAATGTTACTAGAAAGTACTGCGTGTGCGTTTGATCCTCCAATGCCAAAGGAGTTTACAGAGACTCTCGCTTGTCGATCTGTAGGCCACGGTGTGCGATCCAGAGGCACTGTCAACTTCTTTTCCGAGAAGGCAATCTTGGGGTTCGGCTTGTCAAATTTGATGTTGGGGGGAATCTCGCCGTGCTCCAGAGCAAGAGTTGCCTTGATCAGCGAGGTGATACCTGATGCTCCTTCTGAATGGCCAATGTTGGGCTTACAGCCTCCTATCAGGACGCCGGCGTCTCCAAAGAGCTTTGCTATGGTGCCAGTCTCTATCGGATCCCCGGTCGGCGTTCCGGTACCATGACACTCCACGAACGCAGTTTCACTGATGTCGGTAAGACCGGCCGCGTGATACGCTCGTCTGATCATCGCCTCGTGACTTTCAGCGCCAGGCATCGTCAAGCTCGGCGTCTTGCCATCGGCATTGGCCGCTGTTCCCCGGATCAGAGCACGGACGGGGTTGCCGTCTCGGATAGCATCGCTGAGCTTCTTGATATACACCATGTTGACAGCCTCCGCTCGGGCGTAGCCGTCGGAGTCCGCATCGAAGGTACGACAGGAACCAGCCGGTGACAGCACCGCTTGGTCGGACATGCTGATATACAACCCCGGGGCCATGATCAGGTTTGCTCCGCCGACGAGCGCCGCCTTACAGTCTCCGTTGCGGATTGCGAGGCACGCCTCATGGAGACCGACCAGAGCTGCTGAACAGCCTGTCCTGATAGTCATGCTCGGGCCTTTGAGATCATACTCGTAAGCTATCCTGTTTGACAGCACAAAATCGCCATACCTGGGAGGTTGAGTCAGGGCACTTGAGCTTGAGGACGGTCGCAGCTTTGGAGGTCTCACCCAGTGATTTTATATTGTCCGACAATCTCGTCATCTTTGGCCATGATCTCCTGCCAGTCCTCTCCAAAGGAACCAATGTATGTGCCGATCGGCTGGCCTCGATAAGCTACCTCTCCAGCACTGTCAAGACACTCGCGGGTCACTTCTAGGAGTAGGCGTTGTTGGGGGTCAAGTCTCTCGAGCTCGGGCCGAGGCATGCTGAAAAAGGTGGTGTCAAGGGCACCAAGAGCAACCGAGTCGTCTAGGAAATAGCCATGCTGCGTCCTCAGACGGCCTGTCTTTCCAGACTCTGAATAAAAGCTGGCCGCCTTGAACCTCGATTCTGGAATCGGGCCTCTCGCGTCCTTTTTGTTGATGAGAAACTCCCAGAACTGCTCCGGGGTCGCAATGCCGCCGGGAAGCCTCAAAGCCATGCCACAAATGGCGATTGGCTCGGGAGCAGCATTGGGCTCGGTCGCCGGTCCAGCTGGGGGAGCCTGATAGTTCTTTTTCTAATTCAAAGGCAACTCAGCCTCTTTCCAGAGAGGATGAAAAGGGGAAAGGCTAGAAGGATGTGCTCCAACTAACACTCACCTGTGACTCGTGCACCGAGTCGTCCAAGTAGGGTGCCATGACTTGAGATCAAGAGCACGCTCCAAAGTTGCCGAACTAGATGGAATAGTACACGGGGGGAAATGAAAGCTCGTTTCCAGTATGGGTTCAAGGTGGTGAGATTTGCGTACATGATATTAATTATCGTGAAGTCGGCCACCAAAGTCCTTATAAGGCTATCTATCAAAAAATATAACCTTTTACGTCTGTGCTCTTCCCGTTTCTCACTGCGTCGTGCTTCCGTCCCCCCCCCCCCCTGGTCGTTTCTTGGTCTCACATCAGCAGGCTAACTGGCCTTGCATTCAATACTACGGAATTGTTTCCTTTTTCCTGTCTTACATCAGCCGCTCCGGCGCTCTGGAACTGCTTTGTAATTCGCGACATGGGCAATTCAAGCCGCCGATTCGTTGCAAAATGAAATCTCGACCCCTCTGCCGGGTATCAACTCTTGGGCTGAGGGTTATCCCACTATCCGGGTCCATACAGGCCAACACCTCGCAGGGATGTGTTATACCCTTACCTGTACGAGCAAGACGAGCTGCCCTTTGCACAAGGAAACGGCATCGCTTGCATAATCTTGGCTCCAGCTTCCGCTTCATGGGGCATTTGTCCCCACACATCCTCAGCATTGGTGCCAGTGTAACACCGCCTGCCGATCTTTCGGGTTTCCGATGAAGTGTGTTTGACGGTATGACAGACAGTATGACAAGAAGAGACAGAGAGGCTAGTCGGTTTTGAAAAGGACAGTGCGTGATCCACATCCCTCATGCTCCAGAGACCGGCAGCCGAGTTGTAGTGTTGCACAGATTCAGCTTCGTTCCACGACGATTGCATCCTCCGTGTCGACATACGATGTATGGAGTAGTGAATGTTTCTTATCGTCTGCATGTAGACAGCGGCTTGTTGAGCTAGCCACATTCGACTCGAGACCCTGGCAGGGAAAGCCCTCTGTTTCCGATGGCTTGACAACTATGGAGCATACAGACGATGTCTGTCATATGCAGAAGTGAGTGTTTCTTCGGCCTGTCGATGCTCCGGACGAACCAGCGATAATTGTCGCTTGAGATGAAAGGCAGGCCGGGCTAGAGCAAGGGGAAGTATCTATCTTGGAGCGAGCATTGAAGATGAACTGGACTTCAATGCATAGTTGAAACCCCGAGTCCAAACTTATAGGGCTTGCAGCCTTGATACTTCTGACGTGTTATGAGACTGTTGGCTTCCCCGGTGTATTGGATTTGATTTATAGTGGCTACAAACATAAGAACATATCCACGCCTAGAAATCTCTTGATTATCATGTACAGCCAATGTTATACCACAACCACCCTCTCAGCCGAGTTCAGCTTACAACCCTGGCTTGAAGTGGCCTAGGGAGTGATTAGAGACTATTGAGATGAGTATCAATTCTATCGATACGCTCAAACTGGAAACAATCTCTGCTTCATTCTCTCCAAGCAGACAACCACATACAGTATGACAGACATACACAGACAGCATAAAGAACGCAACACTTGGTGTATATCTATTTTTGCGTTGAACGTGACCTGGTTTGAATATTAGTCAAGGACACTTCTTAGCCATTATTTGCAAGGGTCCGACATTGCCTGTGTGCAGATGGAAGTGATTGACCTTCCGAAAAGGGCGGCGTCAGCGGGGACTTTTACCGGGATGAGGCACACACCTTGCCATGGCCTTCCGTACATTATTAGCATAATTCAATCCGCTCAGTGATTACATACTGTTGTGACCGCGATCATCCCCTTCCAACAACGGATCGCTCACAACATCCGCGACATGAACGCCATCGCCAATGTCCTCGCCATCGCCGCGGTCGCCGGCGGTGCCATAGCCGGACTGCTGCCAGATCTTAGCTGGACCCTCCTCCCCAGCCGCTCCAGCGCCCAATTTCGTGGGCTCGCTGCCGTTTCTGACGATGTCGCTTGGGTAGCGGGGACCAGCGCCACCGTCCTGCGCACAACAGACGCCGGAGCGACCTGGGACTCTGTCGGCCCGCCACCTGATATCGCTCCCCCCGACCTCCAGTTTCGGGACGTCGCGGCCTTGTCGGCCGAGCATGCACTGGTTCTCTCGATTGGCGAAGGGAATCAGTCACGCATCTACTCGACGCTCGACGGCGGCGCGACGTGGTCTCAAACCTTCATCAACCAGGATCCATCGGCATTCTATGACTGCTTTGCCTTCGCGCCTGATAAGCAGCATGGACTCGCCCTGAGCGACCCCGTCGACGGGCGCTTCCGCATTCTCGAAACGATAGATGGCGGCGAGGTTTGGACCGTCCTAGACCAGTCTCGGGACGATGCGATGCCTTCTGCATTAGAGGGTGAAGCTGCCTTTGCTGCCAGCGGAACCTGCCTCACAGTCGGCCCCAGCAATCGGGCCTATATCGCCACAGGCGGAGTCGATCCTGGCCGAGTCTTTCGGAGCGCCGACGGCGGCCACAGCTGGGAAGTGACCGGTACGCCCTTGGCTGGAAGCGAGGGTGGGGGCGTGTTCTCGGTGCAGTTCAGAGACGACAAGCATGGTCTGATCGTAGGGGGTGACTACACTGCGCCAAACAAGACTGGCGCCAACGCTGCCTGGTCGATGGATGGCGGTGCAACATGGACGTCTGCATCAAGCTTTCCTGGAGGATATCGATCTGGCGCCGCCTGGGTCCCCGGCTCTTGTGTTCTAGCCTTGGCCGTTGGGCCCACGGGATCGGACATCACCGCGGACGGCGGTAGGACATGGAAGACCTTTGACAACGGTTCATTCGATAGCGTCGAGTGCTCCAGCCGCCGAGTGTGTTGGGCCTCGGGCCAGGATGGTCGAGTTGCCAGACTAGTCTTGCGCGGCCATTGAGGCACTTGACCCAATGGTTGCGTCAGGGTGTCAAGGACCACTGATCTATATTTACTATTATCAATACCTGGCCTTGCTCGTCTCTATTGAATCGACTTGTCGCTCATACCTTGTACAAGAGCAGTAGCCATGATCGAATCATACTCTTTGCGGACATTCGGTCCCAAACTTGCATTTCTCAAACTCCCACTTCATCAACGCGTTGCTCTATAGATTCTAGTGAGGCAATCATGCCAATCTGTATCCATCATAGAATGGAAGCGTTCAACGTTTCATTGCCTGTTCGAGCCTAGGGACTCGGTGCCCCTGTTGTTGAATCCTTCGAATTGCTGCCAAGAGTATCAACCCCCCAAATGGATTACCAATCCGGCGATAATTGTCGAGTCCCGGCCTCTCCTATTTGAGGTCCTTGATAGAGCATTTCTATCCAGGATACACTTGCAGAGAGCTGCGTTTGGGCATTTGCCGACGAAGAGGGAGGGAATCACGGAAGCCCTGGACATACTAGTCACTGCATCACAGACAATGCTATTAGAGGCTATCACGATCCAGAGAAGTGCCCAGGAGTTTCCAGCTCTCGGGAAGTAGATCAATTGCCGAAATGAATGAATAAGGATGGGGTAAGCAGGGCTTCATTCCTCTCATTGGGCAACCACACGACTGGACGCCATCGCCAAGCAACCAAGCTACCCCAACATTGGCGGTGGGCTGACCTGGGACCGGGGCTAGGGAGACGAAGACTGGGGAAGAAGGTCAGCAGGTCGCATCCATGCCCTGGTGCCGGCCCCGGTCGTCTGGTCAGTGGGTGTCTTTTTTCAAAAGCCTGCCCGCACACCGCAGTCTTGAGCTTCCTGCTCTATAATCAACACAGCATCACCCCGAGGACCCCGGGACTGCCAGTTCTGCTTCAATATTGTATCCTCGGTCAAACCCAGTCGTAGTCAGCATGGCGAACTCGATTGATGCAGCAGAAGACGTGGCTACGACAATCGCCCGCCAGACCGAGAAGGTCCTCGACCAAGCAGCAGTCGAGCTTGATCCTCACCTCGACAAGAGGCTGGATCGCAAGTTCGATCTACACATTATCCCATGGCTGTTCGGAATCTGGTAAGCCTATGTATGGCCTTGTGTGTTCTTCAATCGTCGAGGCTGACGAGACGACCAAGGCTACTCTCCTTCATCGATCGAAGCAACATTGGCAATGCAAAGATTGATGGGCTGGCTGCAGACCTTCACATAGAAACAGGCACTGGCTTCAACATTGCTCTTCTCGTCTTCTATGTCCCCTATATCCTGGTCGACGTACCGAGCAATTGGATCATCAAGCGGGTGCGTGCAGGTATCTATCTCCCGACCCTTATCACGGCCTGGGGGCTGGTGTGCACCATGACAGGCTTTGTGACCAGTCTCGGGGGTCTCATCGCTTGCCGGATCATGCTTGGCTTGTGCGAGGGGGGGATCCTTGGGGGCGTCATTGTTTACCTAGCCATGTTCTACCCTCGACACCAGATGCTCTTCCGCTGCGGCCTGTTCTACTCTGCAGCCCCCCTGTCCGGGGCTTTTGGGGGCCTTCTGGCGTCGGCGCTTGGGCGAATCAAGTACCATGGTTATGATAAGTGGCCTTGGATCTTCTTTGGTGAGTCTGCCCCGGTGCTACTAACACAAAAGGTGCCTGTTCTATGATCGAATTGCTGACCCTGCGGTGGTGCAGTGGAGGGCGCTGTTACCGTACTCTTCGGCCTGGTCTGCTTCGTATTCATGCCCAGCACTCCTCTGGAAGCCAAATTCCTCACGGAAGAGGAGCGAGAGCAAGCACTTCGAAGGATGAGGGTGGATGCCAGTGGAGCCACAACGCTCGATGTCGATGAAGAAAAGTTCAACTGGCATTGGGTGAGGATGGCCCTCCTGGCTCCTCAGACGTACTTCACCGCCTTCATTTGGTTCTTCCTTCTCGTACCGCTCTACGTAAGTGTTGCGTTAGTCTTCAGTGGTGATGATGAACGGTGCTGACGTTGCGTGACGCAAACTGGACAGAGCTTTTCTCTCTTCTTGCCGTCCATCATTGCTGGGATGGGCTACAAGTCCACGATCGCACAGCTGTTTACGGTGCCTCCGAACATGACGGGGTTCATCTCGGTCATAGTCGCGTCTTACTACTCTGACAAAGTCAGGGTACGGGGCCCTTTTATTGTGGCCGGATGTATACTTGGAATCTGCGGCTATGTCATGCTGTTGGTCTCGGATAGGAACCCCGTGAAATATGCTGGGACTTTCTTCATCGGGCTTGGGGTTTTCCAGTGCTCGTCAATGCTCATGGTAAGTCTGCCAAGCCGATCAAAGCTGCCAAGCGTGCCGATACTCACACCTCGCCGAAAGGGCTGGGTCTCGAACAACCTCGCTCCTCACTACGTTCGAGCGACCAGTAGCGGCGTGACCATCTCGATCGCGAATTGCTCGGCCTTTATTGGAACCTTTGTCTATCTTGCTCGTGATGCGTAAGTGCTGTCGCTTCTTGCGGTTCGGGTGGAACACACAAAACTGTTTCTGACCGGTGTACTGAGTGATTCTTGCGCAGCCCTCACTACAGGCTCGGCCACTCGGTCGCATTAGGCGCGCTCGTCTTTTCGCTTATCCTGACCGTCATGTACATGGCGTACCTTCGGTGGGAAAATAAGAAGCGTGAACGTGGGGAGCGGAACGACAGGCTGGTGCGCCCAGACGCACACAGACTGGGACATCGTCATCCGTCTTTCCGGTACACTCTGTAGAGCGCTCACTTCATCTGCAAGGAGCCGTGACCAGCCCTGGTTTTGCGCTGGCTTACTTTGACGACATCTTCGAGCCTTGTGTAAAAAGTATAAGCAGACCGGAACCAACTCGGAATCACTACCTAATGTGAGCACAGCTCTGAACAGACAAGGATGCAGCATGTGTGGTACTGTTACGGTAGACAACTTTCAGGGAATCCAAGACTCTTCGAGCAGTGCCACTCCCCTGATTGGAGTTGTTCTATTAGCTTCGGTGGATAGAAGCTGGTTGGATTTGCCATTCTTGTAGCATGGTAGTGGATGTGACAAGACGGTAGGCACTGTCTTGATGTAGTGTAGTAGTTTCCGTTCGGAGATTCGACCTTTACCTTGGTTTAGATCTTGCCTGGAGTTGAATAGTAACAAGAAAAAGGCACCTTCAACTTGAAGGGACATGGATCATGAGACTGTCAGCAGCTGCGCAAGTGCCTGTGAATCTGTGACCAGCTGCAAAAACCCCCATATCCATGCCGAGGAGTACTTTACCTCTCTCATCAGACTCCGTAGTAACAACACGTTGTGGGTGACAAGTCAAAGACTGGACCACTAACTACCCCGTAAGCTACGTGGCTAGCCAAAGCACTAGCTCGCTAGTCGAGCAGCCACAAAACCAACGGCGCCAGGAACGCGTCTGCCGGATCGTGGTCTGCCGCTCACCTCTAACGCCGGAGCTGGACCCTGCGGAGCAAAAAACCCAAGATGGAAGACCCGGTCCGATCGATCGCAGCCAATGGCACAGCGCAGAGCCAGTCTGGCCATGCGGCATTTGTAGGACCATCCTACGAGTTCAGGATGCGTGCAGGTTCTTTGCAGACCCTTTGCAGATTCTTTGCAAATTCTGCAAGCCATGAAAGGTTCGGGGTCATCACCGTATCAATACCACCGCCACCATCACCACCACGACGCGATCGGAGTTGGCTGTCGGGTTGTCGAGATCGAAGACGGATGCGAGCTTGGTCTCCAGGATGCAGGCGGCCAGACAGTCGTGACAGTGTACCTGTAGCGCGCTCAATCAACAGTGGGACCTATCACCCACCCACCGGTTATCCACTCTCCCAAGAAGAAAATGCCTGTCACCGAGCCCGGCACACCAAGAAGTGCCGCGCGTCTTGCCCGGACGTCCAGAGGTGGATGCTTCCTTTTGTGACGGGGCTGTGTCCCGGCCACCCCCCCAGTGGCAGGGATGCGTATCCCTTGCTTCCTCGAGAAAGCCTGAAGCGAGCAGTGGAACGCAGCCTATGCACTGCGTGGACCTTAGGTACGGAATAGATATGTATGTATGTATGTATGTATGGAGTGCGTACGTAGCATGATGGGTCAGGCCTTGTCTTTCTGGGCACCATGTGGTCCTGACTGAGGTGCCGTCTACTTCGTAAGAGCTGCCTCCTGCCTGCAGTCCACGGTTGAGATGTGATTGCTTCGAATTTTGCAGTGCCCTGTAGGTCAGCGCATCGTACGTGACGTAGGTGGATGATCCTATTCACGGGCGAATTCCTCATGCACTTCTTGCACTCGAGACATTTGTTTTGAGCCCAGCCACATTCCAGCAGGACGGGGTCACCACCGACAGCCAGGTTTTGAAGCATACCTCCTCGACTAAGCAGACCTGTTGGGAGGTTGGGTGGGTAGGAATGATCCCGGGCACGTTCACATATTCATACTTGTTGCAACGAAGGCACAGTCCCAAGTCGGCAGGTAAGGAGTGCGAGAAGGGGCCAAGAAGAGAATTGAGGCTTTTCAACAGTCGTCAGTGAATTCGCTCTACTCGTGTGTATGTACTAACAACATGTGCATAATGCCATCCCCAAAAAGGACCAGGGGCAGAAAAAGAAGCCGGCCCGGTCAGAAAAAGGAACCAACACCTCCTCCCCCCTAAAGAGTACTATGTACTATACAATGTATTCAAACGAGTCGTTTCTGGACGCGATGCAAAACGCCAGCAGTGAGCGTGACCATCATGTCGTCTTGAGTTGCAGAAGATATAACAAGAAGCGGCAAAAGCACAATATATTTTCCTATCAGATGGAAGCCCGAGATTCTAACTTTTTCCACAAGCCTGCACATCATCGGTGGTTGAGAAGAATGCGGTCCGCCAAGGGGAGAACCGATTGTCGAAAACAACAAAGTCGAGCAGGGGAGGTATCCTCGACTTAGTGTTGGAAGGCGATATCGACCTCGAGGGAGAGGGGGCCGGCGGGGATGTTGCCACCAATGCCGTCCGCAGCCTCCATGCCCGGGAGATAGGCATTGTCACCGCCGCCGCCCTGGTAGAGGGTAGAGCAGGTGCCCTTGCCGCAGACCTTGAGGCCGTGCATGGTGGCGCCAGCGGAGCCGGCGACGAGCTGGGAGGCGTCGAAGCCAGACCAGCCCTTGTTGGAGGTGTTGCCAAAGTCGTACTCGGTCCAGGGGCAGACGAACTCGCCGAAGGCGGTGGTCTCGACGGCGTCACCCTTGGAGCAGCCGAAACCGCCCTGGGTGTCCTCGTCAAAGGCGAGCCACTGCTCTCCGCCGGCGGGAATGGTAAAGGTGTGGACCTCCTTACCAGTGAAGAAGCCGTTGATGAGGCCGTCGGGGCCGATCTTGAGCCAGACGGCGCAGGTGTACTTGGAGTCGCCGCCCTTGAGCCTGGCGGTGTACTTGTACTTGTCGGCGACCGAGGCCTCGATGAGCTTGATGTTGCAGCCGTACGAGCCGGCAATGCCGACGTTGCCCTTGTAGGCGACCTGAGCGGCGGTCACGCGCTTGGCCTTGGCACCGCCGCAGAAGGGCTCGTAGGTGCTGGCGCCGGTGCCGGTGCTGCCGGCGGCGGACGAGGCAGACGAGGCAGGGCTCGACGAGGCCTTGGTGGGCTGGGCGGCCGGGGTGGTGGAGGTGGTGGGCACGATGGGCTTGCCGGCCTTCTTGAAGGGGGAGCCACCGTCGGGGCCCTGAGTCCAGGAGACGACCTTGCCGTTGATGGTGGCGGTGACCAGGTCGCCGGCAGCCGGGTTGGGAGCACGCTTCTCGTGGAAGTCGCGGTGCATGTGGGCGTGGCCCGAAGGGTGGGCTGCGACGCCGAGGGCGGTGAGCAGCAGGAGCGGAGCGAAATGCATCTTGAATATAGGGTCGTCAAGTCAAGTCAAGTCGCGTCTGGTAATTGGTGATTTCCTTGTGGTGGTGTGTTTTCTCTATTGCGCTCACGGAGCAGAACTGTGGTATCGTGATTTGGCGTTTGCGATCTGGGGGTCTACTTGGAGTTGCTGATGTCGTTGAACCTGCAAGGAGTGTGCAATTGTTTCCCACCAAAATATCAAACAAAGGAGTGTGAAGGAGTGTCTTGAAGGAATGTGTGGCTTTTTGATGGCCGGAAAAGAGGGAAAATGAGTGCGGTGACTCTCGTGAGATATTTGACGGTGAGGAAGGAGAGAAGAAAAGAGAGGGAGACGGAAAGTGGACACAAGGGAGGAGGAAGGGGAAGAAAAGAGGAAAAAGGGAGCGGCAGGGGGGGGGGTGTGTGGACTGCGTGTGTTTGTGTGTGGTGGGTGCGTGCTTGCGTGTGTCTGGTCTTGGGGTGGTGCTGGTATGTGGATAAGTGGATTTTGTGGGCAAGCAAAAATGACTGTAGGGGGGTGGAAAAACGTGTCGAGGTGTGTGTGGGAAACAGTACAAGTAGGAAACAGTAGGTAGAGTGCTGACAGGGATCTGTAGAGTAAACAGACGAGTCTCTACACACTGTCCCGTTGTAGCTTTTGCCAACTTGCCCTGCCTGCTCCCTGGCCTCACAGTGCGCCTCCATGTCCTCCAGTCCTTCAAGGGGAGGGATTTTGATCGGTCCGGCAGCAAGATCTGGACCTGGATTGGTGGAGGAGTGGAGGCAGGCAGGGTCTGCCGTTGAAATGAGAACCAAGCAATTGGCATATGGCTGGCCAGGATGCGACACACTGACGAGATGAACGACGGCTTGGGAGGTCTTGGTCCTTTGTTTTCGCAAGGGTTTCTTTCCTACGTACGATACCTTACAATGGTCGGTGCGCGCCGACTCTTTATGTCTTTGTCCCTTTGACGAGTAAATCACACTAAGGCGATCACAAATACTTCATGATGGCCAGAGAGACAGAGGGATGTTTTTGTCACAAAGAGAGAGAATAGAGAGAAAGAGACTGACTGACTGCGTACTACCTGCCAACACAGTGGGAATCGTCAGGCAATGATGGATGCGCCGCGACTTGGGTGCCAAGCGAGCTCGCTAGAGGGGAACATCTCTGACTAAATTAGCAGCTTGGACACAAGTGCCTGGACCGGTGATATCGAAGGGGGCCGGCCAAGGGGCCAATGATGCCCACCCACATGGCCAATCAGACGGCCGTGCCTGGATTGTCACGAAGCCACTCCCGGGAATTCCAAGTTTCGCCATTCGAGGCCCCGGCAATGGCTGGAGAGATTCCAGCCGGCGGCAGGTGGCATTTGCCAGTGAGGTCACAACTCAGGCAAAGCGACAAGCCACCACGCTGGCACGATAGGTATATGCAGTTCTCGGCCGTCCTTTTATCGATCGTCGCTGGGCTGCTTTCAACCAGACGTTGTTTGTGACGTGGACGAACCGACGGACAAGACGGAGTACCGGGCTGGCTATCCACTGATGAACAAACGTCGACGATGGATGTGCCTGTGCCTGCAGATCTTTGATGCGATCAGCAAGATTTGAGCCGATGGGCAAGATATGATGCCCAAACCGACCCACCCATTATGCACAGAATACTTGATGGAGTGAGCGATCAATACTCCGTAATGTAGGTACGTACAAGTAGTCATGTATGTACAACGCAACCGCCACGAGAGGTCTGGTGTTTTTTTTTTTTGTTTTGCAACGGTTGGCGCCGGGCACGTTGTGTTATCCCGAGAACAAATCAAGGTTTCGGGTGTTCCTGGATTAGCCTGTTGCGAGCCGAGCCATGCTTTCCTTGTGCTGGAAAGAGTTGGGAGTCTCCGAGTCATGCCTGAAACGAGGGCGTTGCGCGCGCACGGACCATGTCTAGCTCGTAGTTCAAGTCGCTTTGTACCGAGGCAGCACTGAGCTCTAGTTCGGTACCGCGCCACTGGGCACCAGGTGCCGAGCTCTAACAAGAGCTCCAGAGACCACACACGACACACGCGGGCGCCTCACACCACCAGACGTCACAGGCTCAACGGCGCGTGTACTCACCCCATCGAGGCTCTGCCATCCATCCCCTCACTCTCTCTCATGCCGAGAGTAAATCATCAATCATGATAGCCCGGCCCGCCGTCATGATTCGGGGCCAGCTCATCGCCCGGCGCACTCCGGGCCGGGTGTTCAGCTATTTTCGCCCTGCCCCAGCCAGGACTGGCAGTCTCCAGGTTGCCCACTATGCATCCCAGCAGTCGCCTCGACCGAACCAACAGTCGAGCTCCCAGAAGAGACGAGCGGCAGGCTCCTCGCAGCGTCCTCGTCCAAGCATAACAGAGCTGCGCGAGCCTCTACAGTCGGCTGGGAAGCTCATCAAGGCCACATCTACGAGCGACGCCGTCGCCCTGCACTTCGAAAATGTAGATGTGCCAGTGTTGCTCTCCCATCTGTGGCTGCGCGACAGCTGCCAGTGCCATGCCTGTGTGAGCCCCTCGTCTGGCCAGAAGCGCTTCGCCACCTCCCAGGTGCCCGCTGAGCCGCAAGTGCACCACGTCTCGTTGAGAGACGACGGAAGCTTGGTCTTGGAATGGGCCGCTGATTTCTTGACCGGCGGCGCCCACACCTCGACCTACTCGCGCGACCTCTTGTTGGAACACCTTCGGCCCAGGCCCAGGCCTTCTAGAATGGCCCGGCGTTTCTGGGACCGCCAACGCTTTGCCGACCAACTGCAGCCGATCTCCTATGCCGACTGGATAGGAAGCGACGAGCATTTCTGGCGTGGACTGACCGACCTTTACCAGACTGGCCTCATCCTTCTCGAGCAAGTCCCCGACTCCGAGACGGCCGTTGTAGACATTGCGAACCGCATCGGACATGTGCAGAGCACCTTTTACGGCTCGACCTGGGACGTTGTCTCCAAACCGCAGGCAGAAAACGTTGCCTACACCAACGAGTTCCTTGGCCTCCACCAGGACCTCATGTACCTAAGGGACAGCCCCAAGATTCAGCTGCTACACTGCCTGCGGAACGACTGCGACGGCGGAGAATCCCTCTTCAGCGACGGCGCCAAGGCCGCCATCGAGATGGAGCTCCGTCATCCCGTCCTCCATGAAAGGCTTCGCCAGCTCAAAGTACCCTATGCTTACGACCGGAATGGCCATTTCTATCGCCGCAGGCGCCCAGTCATCCCTGACAATAACGTCGCCTCTCGCGAGGTCGCCTGGTCGCCGCCTTTCCAGGGCCTCTTCCTCCCTCCGTACCTACCACCCTTCCGAAAGAGCAACGCCCAGCCTGGCGACTCCCTCTACAAGTGGAGAGAGGCCGCCGAGGTATTCGACTCTATCATCAACGCGCCCGTGAATGTCTTTGAGCGCCGCTTCAAGCCGGGAGACTGCGTTCTGTTTGACAACATGCGCGTCATGCACGGCCGGCGCCAGTTCAACACGGCTACCGGCCACCGGTGGCTCAAGGGCGCCTACGTCGGCGGGCAGGAGTTTGCAAGCAGGGTAAGGCAGATACCGGACGAGTTCGACCCCCTTCCGCCTCCAGACTATAAGCTGCCAGACAGCGACTGGGCGCAGGTCCGTGATCTTTTAGGGTCATCCAGCGAGGACAAGTAAATTCCCAACGGCTGCGGATCGTCGCCAGGGTCAGGCAATGCAGAGAGGGCGAGAAATTACATGGTCCGTAGGGGCAGTATTGTAGGCATGTAGTATCTGGTAGAGACCCGGGTAGCCAACCCCCCCGGACCCCCTCGACTCCGCGCCCGAAGGCTGCGCGCGTGTCTCACCCTATTACTCATTACATGAATATATCATTGTCTAATTCTTCCAAATGCAGGGTCATATTCAATCCAAGCGATCCTTACTGCGCGAGATGCCTGGTAGTGTATGCCCATTGGTGTTTTGCGCAATGGTCGGCGAACCACCAGTGTCCCTCGTGCCTAGCCTGACAACCGACATGTCGGTACGGACTCTGAATTCTTCTCCTCTCCAATTCACGGTCGCTCCCAGGAGAACCGCCCATGTCCAGATGGGGAGGGCGAGTAACTCGCGCCCCAGCCAGGCTGGCAACCACTGCCAGAAAGGCCGATGTTGGCCACCGCGCGCAAAGTCGGGGGTGAACTCGTCCCGCTCGATGCTCCGGCAGGCGTGTAGGTGAGCGTAGACGCACCTGTCCACGAGCATCCATAAAGACAGAGCCGCAAGCCATAGGTACCCCATCGCGGACCACGTTGGCGGCAGGCCCGTCTTGGCGTGAACCCAGGGAATCGTTGTCATGGCGAAGGCGAGATAAAGACAGCACAACACGGACTCGACGCCAGGCTCCACGAGGGTGGCGGCAATGACTGTCCACTTCCGCACGCGCAGCCATCGGACTCGACGGGCTATATAGGCGGCCGCAGACATGCCGGCCATGGGCTGAACAGCTACGTCACCGTAGACGAGCCCGTGATTGGCAAACCCGGGAATGGAGGAGCGCCAGAGGAGATCCCCAATCAGGTGGTCCTCGCAAATAATAGACGAGAAAAAGTCGAGGCCGCGTCCACGGGCAGATTCCGCCGGCGACAGGATGGGGTTCCGGCTGGGATCGGTCAGACGTTCGAGGTGGGATTTGCGAAACATGTTGCTCTTGCCGACCACGCAAGGCGCGATGCCGACCGTATTGATGGCACTGTAAAATTTGGCGTGAGTGGTGGCCATGAACATTTCTTCCAAGCGGCCACCTGCACTATGACCTGTAGGATGTTCGCTGCCGCTGCCGCTGCCGTCGTGGTCCAGATCCGGGTTGGACCCGGAGGTTGCCAGCCGTAGAGTCTTTGTGCCCGGCTGACGAGGGGCGCCCAGGTCGACCACGAGCGGGAGCTGGTGCACGAATTTGAAGGGCATTGTCCTCTGGCCACGAGGGGCGAACCCGCAGAGCTTGTCGACCATGCGACCGGCCACTCCCCTGCCGACCCAGATATTACAATCGACAATCCATATTAGGTCACCCTTGGCTTCTCGATATGCTCGGCTGATGTTTCTGATCTTTGGGTTGGGTCCCAGACAGTCCACGTCGCCGCCGGAGCCATTCAGCCGGGGGTCCTCTGCCTCGACCAGCAGGCGAGTGTCGAGACTGGGAAAATCGGCAATGACGCGTTTGATGGTGGGGATAGCAGGGTCGTCGGGCGAAGCAACACATAATCGGATGCTGAGGTTATCCTTGGGGTAGGCTTGGCGGCAGGTGGAGGCGAGACACTCGTAAAGACCAGGCTCAAGGCCCTTGATAGGTCTTATAATCGTAACGTGCGGTACTTGGTCCTTGTCGAGGGAGGGAGAAATAGGTTCCGGGGGTGGGCGAGAAAAGGTGCGAAACCTGTCGCGCAGCGTCAGCACTTCCGCCTCGAGATAGATGCTCCGAGGGGGGGGTGCCCCGTGGGAGCTGTCGCACTCACAGCGTAGTTATGCCAACCGTCTGCACCACAACCACGGCGCAGGCCCAGACGGCGCAGACGTAGGCGGCGCCCAGCACAACAGGCGAGGGTTGCTCGGCGGACATTGCGACGCACCGGCCGGCCAGAGATGAGGAGGGTGGCACCCGGGGCCAGAGACGGAGGGTGTACGGTCTCAGATGGAGTGTACCAGTTGACGGACAGCTCACAGCATAATCGTTGTCTGGATATGACACTCGTAAAAAAAAAAAAAACCGCTGTGTGTAGCCCCCTAGTCCAACGGAAGTCGGGTAGTCGAGAATGCTAGCAGCTTCCTCCTGATCCCTCCCGAAGCTGCCGGCCGACTGATGGATGTAAGTATACACCGAGCACCAAGCTACCAAACAAAGAAAGCAAAATAGGTTGTTACTTTGCTCACTCTACTTGCTACTTACCTAGGCATCTTTGGAAGCTTTATCGAAGCTCTCACTGGTTTTTTCCCCCTTCCTTCTTGTCACCCCCTTCCCTGGACAGCACTAGCCAAATGGCCTAGCAACCCCTGGCTACGGGTGATTGGTACCCAGTAGTGCCCTAATTAGCTTTAAGAGACATGAGCTTAATTCCACGAACGGGCACTCATCTGATCTCATGCAAAGTGGGACCCAGCTCAATTTCGAACGAGGCAGAAAAGAAAAAAAAAAACTTGCACTCTTTTTCTTCCATCTTGCGTCTTGGTCCACCGCCAGCCATCACTTCCGCCGCTCTCTGAGCTCACCCACTCATCCGGCGTGATGTAAACAATGCCGTTACATCAGACGGCTTGGTGTACAATCGGTTCAACCTGCCGCTGATGGAATCAATTGCTGTCACATCAATCGCCACGGACCAGAGGAAGCTTCGGCTTTACACCCGGGTTTTGGGATCAGCGAGGTCGAGAGCTATCTAGGTGTCTACCCTCTGGGCATTTAGACCTTGACCATCCAGGACTTACTGTCCCATCCCTCTCCTCCACACGAGCGTCTTGTCTTCTTCCCAGATGCAATACTTGTCAGGGTAAGTCGGTCCATAAGCCCAAGTGTTTTCTCCAACTGTTTTCTGCCTTGCACATTCAGCTTCTGGTGCGGGAGGGATCCATGTCGAGGCAACTTTCGCGGTGATGATAACCTATTACCATGGTGCGAAGAGAGTCTTCAAACCACTCTCGATGACTGCCCAATTCATAATAGACTACAACGGTATCTGAGCGAAAGACCAAGAACAAGGGACTGTCATAGTGTATATATATCGTGGCTCTCTGACACCCTACTTGCAGGTCCATCTTACCATACGACGACCATGGTTGATCCCGGCACCTCTGGCACCTCTCGACTGCCTCGCCGGACCTCGATGGCGGAGCAGAAGCCCACCGCTGCTCACGGCCAACATGTAGCAGATCGGCACCAGGCCCGAAATGTGCCATTGCAACAGATCTATGCTCGACCCGCGCCATTGAAGACCTTCCCCCTTCCAGCCTTCTACCCGAGCAATCCTATTTCGCTGGTGCACCTGGCCTATGCCTGGCTGACATACGCCCTCTTCCCACCCCCACCCGAACCCGCAACCATTCATGTGGGTGTCTGGTCTTCTGCCACCCGTTCTGTCCATGTCACCAACCCCGACTCCGTGCGAGCGCTCTGGGAACAGGGCTTCTTCGGCAAGGGAAGTCTCAGCAGAAGTGAGCCCAACTGGCTCAAGCGGGAGCAAGTCAGACAGGGTCTGATCGAAGCTAGTGTGAGCGAACTGCATACCATCAAAAGACGAGAGGAACGCGCCCGCGCCAAGTGGGAGCGAGGCCGAACGGAACTAGATGCGTTAGAGCAGCAGCTGTTGGCCGAAAGCTCGCCCGCTGCGACTGCAACAAACGCGACGGCCGCGCACACATCGTCTCCGTCCTCGATGATCGGGACCAGCCCTGCCGTCACTGGGCAGCTGCAGTCGTTGGCCGCCTCAACCCGATGCAGTCCTCCTGCCCCAGTCGGGCCTTTCCAGCTTTTGACCTTGCCCAACTCCGAATCCGACCTGGTGGGGAGTACTCCCCGTTATTGTACAGAAGCACAAACTACTGTGATGCTTGGCACATCTCTATCAAGTCAGGGGAATGTCTCATTACCGGACTCGATCCTGCCCATACCTCTAAAGGACATCAGCAATGGCATGGCCTGGCCGAATCAGAACCTCCAGACCTCTTCGCTCGGCTTTGCCGATGCCCATACCCACGCCCAGGCGGACCTCCAAACTACTGGGGATCCCGAACCGAAACGTTTGAGGCATCAAAAGAGTGTGCGCTTCTCCCCCAAAGTTGAGTCTACCACGTTCCAGCTATCCGACCCTCCGACCCCCCACCGCTCTCTACCAAGTGGCCTCAAGGACACCGAACCTGATCCGGTGGGTGAGACGTCAGTCTCGGCTCTAGCCAACGGCAGCACATCGCGCCAGCCTGGCGGAGACTTGACGACGGGTCTCATCCATGACAAGGAACATCTGCAGCTCTCGTCAGAGGAGGCATTCTATCTAGTCTTTGCCCTTGGGGTGTTATCGGTCATCGATCCTCAAACCCGGGCACCCTTGGCGACCGACAAACTCCTCGAGCTCTTCAGGGAGTATTCCTACTTCCCCCCAAACCCTGATCTACACCCCGACGATCCTTTTCTCGTACATTACGTAGTCTATCACCACTTTCGCTCCTTGGGCTGGGTCCCACGGCATGGCATCAAGTTTGGCGTAGACTGGATGCTCTATGACAAAGGTCCAGTCTTCAACCATGCCGAGTTCGGTATACTGGTTATTCCCTCATACACACACCCTCATTGGAAAGCACAAGGAAAGAAGGCGATGATGCCTTCCTGGAGGTGGTTCCACGGTGTCAATCGTGTACTGACCACCGTCTTCAAGAGCCTGGTTCTTGTCTACGTAGATGTACCTCCCCCGCTTCCTGTCGACGCTCCAGACAAGGATATCCCTCGTCTCCTTGGCAGGTACAAGATTCGAGAAGTCATGGTCAAGAGATGGTCAAGTAATAGAAACCGGGCGTGACCGCACACGTCACACATCGTGTTCATGGAGAGGTCACGGTTTCCAGTACAGAGATGCCGTATGTAAGGGGCTGGCACGTGTACTCGATTGATTTTGCAGGCACGCGTTTCCATCCAGCCACTTCAGCACTGCATTTGCACAAGTAACAAGAACAGATGTTCGAAGCAATTGTGCCAAAAATTTTTTATCCAGGGGCAGGTCACAAAAATGCAATAATACCTAACAGAACCCGTTGACAAACCTTCGTACTTTTTTCGATGAACCCTCATGCTCTCGAGTTTCAAAGCAGGACGGTGAACAGGCGCCTGGGGAGGGATTCTTCAGGCCTCACTGGCATATGGCAACCTGGTAGACTGCATGAATGGGTGCAAGTCAGAGTCAAGCAAGAGTCGCAAACCTGTGAGGACGCTCAAATGTCACTTCTGTCATGATGCACGAGGTGTCAACTTTTCAAGTGAATCGACAATAATCTGAGGAGCATGTGAAAGCATTCTCACATCCTTGACTCGAACTTGCTGTTGACTGTCGACACCTCTCAATAAAAACAGCCGGCCCTGCCCACCTTTACGGCTTCTTGAGCGCCTCTCCCGGGCATCTCGAGTCGCCATTACGGTCGTAAGGGGTAACATCGCACGGCCACCCACCGCATCTGGCCATTCGCCGACATTTACAAACCCATCTCAACTTCAGTCGACGGAGTGTGCTGTCACAGTCCCTTCAAGCCCGCAGGTAGCTACGGCTTGACAAACAAAACAGAATGACGAACTGTCGACAGCTTGAGCAGGGAGAGTTGCTCAAGCAACGGCTTCCGGAGCTTCCTCGCTTCGCTGTGGTCGCAGCTACGATCCCTCTAGAGCTCATAGACTGCCTCACTGAAGGGGTTCTCTGGTCTGCTCCCGATGATTGCGATCTGACCATCCTCATCAAGAACCTGGTAGTGCTCTTCCAACTCGTCAACCATTACCAAGACTGCTGGCCACGCTCAGACAGCAACGGCGAGGCAGGTTCTCAGCTTTTATGGGCAGAGATCTACCGGAGCTGGACTGGGAAGAACCACGTCAGTGGCACGAACCTCGCTCGTTTGGCGGCTGCCATCTTTATGCACGCTCGTCATGTGCACCTTGTCGAGGTCGAGAGCCATGTCGAGTATGTCATGGAACCGACCTGTCCGCTGTTTGCCCTGCTCTTGAAGCTGGTCCAGGAAGCCATGAGGTACGGCAAGACCAGCCAGCCGGCTCACACCTTGGCCGTGAACGGTGGCATTCCCGCTCGTCGGATTCATCGGGCTATTGCCTTCAACAAGCTGGTCCAGCAGGACCGCAGTAGCCTCTTTGAGCGCATGTGGCCCGCCATCGCCCAGGAGGGTTCAAGTAAGTGAATAACACGGCCTTGCAATCCACCGTTTCCCTATGTGCGACGGGGTCTTGAGCTGATGTGTCAACATAGCATTGGATTCTACTTTTGATGCATCTCTTCTACCCCATCTGCGGTCCATCGTGGCGAAAGCTAAGCTCATTGAGCAAACAGGTAAGAAAATCCCTACCCCACAAGAACAGAAGCAGCAGCATGACTAAAACCGATACTGTTATGTATCATGCAGGCACGGAGTATCTGGAAAAGGAGGACAAGAACGAGTATGACGACTTTGTGTGTCGCAAGCAATGGAAGACCCAAGAGGACGATTACGGCAGGCCAATCGACGGCAGGGAACTCGGAGAGAGCGACGGCGAAGACAGCATTGCCATAAAAGACAACCGGCATGAGGATCGAGTGATGTATCTCACTCTCCAGCTTCACAAGGTGTCTCATCGGCACGAGAACCAGTCGATGCCTGCTTGTGTTTTCGTTTTCTTCATCGCACGGGGGAGGCTTGGTGTCAACATTGACGTCAGCCCATCGGCTGGCTGGCTGTGTAAAGACTTCATTCAGGAGGTTGTGAGACACACGGAGTGCCCAGCGATAGAGGGCCACGAGGCCATCGACCTCTCCCCGTTTCTCAAGTGCAGGGGAAACGGCTTTGCGCAGGACAGAGAGTGTCGCGTGCGAATCTCAACAGCCTCGCTGGCATCGAGGCGCACTGGGACCGTCTGGGCTGATCTTGTTGTCACGGGTAGACTAGAGCGGGGCGACGAACTCTTTGTCGGCGTGGAGAATGGATGGAAAGTGGAAGGCCCTATGTGATGGCACTCCATGTATAATTCATCACGCTTGGGGCCGACTCAAGGGGCGGGCATTATCTTCGTGTTGCCAAGGGCACGACTGGTTCCAGCATTCGTGCGAGCGCGAACGGCTGATTTAATATGTATCATACACGATGTAAATGATAGAATCGAATAAGGGATATCATCTTGATGTATATTATGGCTTTGTGAAATGTAATCATGTCCCGCTGTGATGTGAGCGGAGTTCCAAGATACCTAGAGCAGACCATGTTGGGCTTTCATAGAATAATTTGCCACGCGACTCACCGTCGCCTCTTCTAGAGCTCTCGAGGGAGCGATGTCAATTTGCTACAAACCGAAGGGGTATAAAACGCCTGAACAAAGGAAGCAATCGTTGTCTCCATTGAGACCACCGGGAGCATGCTCGAATTCCTACTACCACTTTTTGGCCTCGACGCCGTCGGGAGGGTGGGTCTCGACAGTGCGACCCTTGACGTCGTTCCAGTCGGTGCTGAGAGCGGTACCGTTGCTCTCAGTGAAGCTCTTCATCATGGCTCGCTGTTGCTCGGGCGTGCTATTGGCGTAGAGCTGCTTGAAGAACTGGTTCACGTCTTTGCCATCATCTTCGTCTTCGGCGGCTGCGATGTTGTCCCAGTCCTTGGGTCCTGATTTGGAGCTTGTGGGGTAGGCTGGGCCTTGTGCAGCCTTCATGCCAGCTGGAGGACCGTCTGGCTTTGGCTTCGCAGACCCAACCTCGGAAGCAGCGCCTGTGCCAGCCTTGGGATCGCTAGGAGCTGCGGTTGGCTCGACTGACTTCCCAACGACTGGACTATTCTCGACGTGTATTGAGTCGTGAGTACTCGTGGTTTTGTCTTGATGGCCCCACGTAGACCACTTCACGGGGTCTGCCTTGGCCAATGTGACCTCGATCTTCCTGGCCGTCACAGAATATTTGCACGCCGAGGGGTTGATGGCACCCTCAAGCTGCAGTGTTGTTGGGGGCAGGGTGAACTCGCCGACTACAATGTTGGCGAGAGTGACCTGAATTGGGCAAAGCAGGTTAGACACTGGAGTCATCAAAAATTGCAGGCCAGTGCCGGGATGAAACACACCTTTTGGTTATCGAAGTGAACGGTCAGCCGGCCCTTGTCCACACCCGCGATGAAAATTGTCAGGTTGACAGACTGTAGGGTCTGGTAGAAGTCTACCTTGAGGGACTCATCGGGCCGCTTGGCTGGTGGTGCATGGGTTCTGGAAGTCGTCTCGAGGGCCTTCTGGACGCCTCCTACCTGGTGTAAATCCTGTTGAACGTTCCTCGCCTCGTCCGTACCCGTGGATACAGCGGGTTGCTCTGGCACTCGCGAAACGGCGAGCTTGCGGCGTGGATCGCCGGGGGGGAGCTTCTCTAGCGCTGCCAGAGCCTGGCTCCTCCAGACATAGGCACGAGTCCACTCGGCAACGGTCGTCTTGGCCTGGGCAAGGGCAGCAGCTCCTGAATCGGTCTTGGGCATCAGCGATGCGTCTTTGGCCGCCTCCAGAGTGGCAGCGTAGAAACCGTCCTTGTCGACGTTGGTTGCGACATTATCCTCCTCTTTCCGGAAGTTCTTGCCCTCGGCCAACTGCATGGACCAGAGGCAGCAGGCGTCGGTATCGGCAAAGCGGCCCATCTTGTGCAAGATGACGGCCCGGCGGTATTGTGCCATGATCATCTGGTCACGACTGGTAGCCTGCTGTCGCTCCGAAGCGACGAGATATGCCCGTTCGGCATCGGCGAGGGCTTGGTCGAGTTTTGAGGTCTGCTGGTAGGCCTGGGAGCGGGCAAGCAGCCAGGCCGGAGACTGGGCCCCTTTGAGAGCATCGGTAAGGAGCCTCACACCCTCCTCCCACTTCTTGTTCTGGACGGCTTCAACGCCCTTGTGGCCTAGAGTGAAGTGGGACATGCTGACGGCGGGTATGTAGTCGGGAGTAGCTGGCCGGTATGGAGACGTGTACGTAGATATAAGGTAGGCAGGCCAAGGATCGAGAGGATGCTGGTTGGGGCGCCCTGTTATCACTTGCTCTTTCTTTCTCTTTCTTTCTTTGTTTTGCGGAGGAAAAAGGGAGGCGTGTCGTGGTGTGGGAGACAAGCTTCACACTTTCGCCGACTGCCCAGCCCTGAACAAGGCAGAGTGTTGATTTTGATGACCAAACTCAAGGATGATTGATTGATGGTTGAAAAGCAAACACAGGCAGCAGCAGCAGCAACACCAGCTTTTGGGTGATTCCTGATGATGTCTGCGGGGTAGATGTGAGCTCCAGGGTTCCAGGGCTCCATCCAGTTCAGTCAGTGGCCCGTGCCCCATCGGTACGGGCTCCTCACCCCCTGAGCCAGACTGGAGCTAGTTACCGCTAAAAAGAATGCCCCAACAACCTCCAGTGCTCCAGTGCTCGAGCCTACTTCCTGCACCATCACAAGAATTGGAGGTACTTTAGATGATATCAGACATGAGAATAAGTTGAGTACATGATTATTAGCTATTAGACTATAAGCTATCGAGGACGATCTCGACGGGTCTTTTCTGCAGTCATCCAGTCATTTCTTCCGTCTTTGCTGATAGTTGCTGCGCCAGTGCAGGATCATAATATATCATGATGTGTTATACAACCTTCTCGGCCGGATATTTCTGCGAGAACTGACCCAGCGCCTTCAAAGGGAAGATGAACTTGTAGTTTGGGTATGAGATCATGCAACTCTTGTTGAACACACCCTCGATGGCCTCCTGAAGCCATTCGCCATTGGGCTGCTGTCGCTGCATCAGCAGGGCGATGCCCTTGCGCAGCGGCTTCAGGTCGGGATAACCGGCATGCATGAGACCAATGAGTGCCCACGCAGTCATTACAACCTGCGACCCTGATTCGTGCTCTGTGTACACCATGTCCGCGCAGGCCTGTCCATGCTGTTAGTAAACGGCGCCCTGGCCAGAGAGAGGGTGAAGCGGGGGGGCACTTCTGGCTGCTTGCTCACCTTGTAGCTCTCGGACCACCCTCCGTCCTCCCGCTGCTTCGAGATCAAAAAGTCGCACGCCTTCTTCGAGTGCCTGCTGTTCTCGTACGTCTCGCCAACACTCGCCAGACTCTCCAGGGCAAACATGGTGGCGTAGGTGAAGCAAATGCCCCAGTTCCCATACCAACTGCCGTCGGGCCGCTGCACCGATTTGATCCAGGGAACGGCACGGCCAATGAAGCGAGTGATCTCGTGCGTCCGATAGTCGGGCCAGTGCTTTTGGAAGAGCGTCAGCGCCGTCACTACAGCCGTGGTACATTCTGGGTAGTTGTATTCGACCATGATGCCGCCGAAGACTTCGGCTGCGTTGAGCATCTCGAGCCACTCACCCCCCCTGGGCGGCTCGTACGAGGCACAACCCCCCGATGCGCTCTGGTAGGTGAGAAGGGTGTCAACGGCATCGAAGATGCGCTGGTCTTCCAGCAGTGTCGGGTAGCCCGGCGTCTTTTGCAGCATGATCACCGACTTGAGAGCTTCCGAGACGCAGTCACTGACCGCATAACCCTGGTCCTTGTTGCTGAAAGTCCACGCGCCCTTGCGTTGCTGCCTGTAGCCCTCGACCTGGTACGGGCAGTTCTCGCGCACCTGCTGGCTCTCCAGGAACTCCAGGGCCTTGACCAACATGGGCTTCAGACGCTCGTCCGTCTCGAGGCCAGCGTCCATGACAGCCTGGATCGCAAACGCCGTGTCCCAGCACTGGACGCCGTTGGTGCCGTTGACGAGCATGCCTTCATCCTTGACCCAGAGGAATTCTAGTAGTCTCTCGCGGTGCCTTTGCACCGAGTACGCATCAGGCCCGTCTCGGATGAAGCAGCAGATCATGTTGAGCGGGTTGTTGACTGGTGCCAAATCCGCATAGTCTGTGTTCTGGTCCTCGTAATCGATGAGCTGGCTCACCCTGGCCTCGCCTGCAGTGGCAATACTTCCGGTCCGCAGGAAAGGGCCCCAGATGTTGACGAGAACCCAGTTTGCCGTATTGAGCAGCCACGACTTTGGGTGGTAGTTGTCAACGGCTGCAATCGTGTTCCTGTTTGCAGCCCAGTTGATCTTCTCGTACGGCTCGACGTACAGTTCGTTGCGCAGTTGGACAGTGAGATCCGTCTCCTCGCACACCCATTTCTTGGACCAGATGTAGGACATGGGGATGAACACCTGTCGCATGTGTATCCACCACCGCCAGGGAGCAAAGGGTACCCAGTCGGGCATCAGCCAGAACTCTGGAGGTACGGGATTCACAATGTCCCAGTCGGCCAGCCCCAACGCCGACAGCCAGAACTTTGCCCAGTGAGGCCCATGGGTCGCCCCCCCAAGCTTGTGCAGCCTGGCACGGGCCTTGATCATGCGCGGCTCGTCCGGCTCGACGCCGAGGATGCGCAGAACGACGTATGTCAAACTCGTGCCGAAGACTGTGCTCTCGCCTTCGATATGTAGTCCCCAGCCATGTTCCTCGGGGTGCTGGCGAGCGAAGAGGTAGTTCCGCAACTCGACGGCATACGGCACGGGTATCGGCGTCTTGGTCATGTGCCATGCGAAAACGACGCCTGGAAGCAGGAACATAGGCCCTCCGTACTCGCATCCCCAGTTGCCCGGAGGAAGTTGAAGGTTCTTGAAGAATTCAAGGCCGTTGCGGACAGATTCGAGGGGGTTCGTGGCTTTGGGCAGCTCTGGTAGGTTCTAAATCGCAAGGGGATCAGGGTCAGTCTCTCTTGCTACTTGAATCTACTTAGCCACGGAACGAGGGAAGATGCTTTACCGTGGACAGTCCAAGATACCACTTGTCCGCGCAGCTCTGGGGCCATTCTTTGACCTGCTCATCGTCCTCGAGGTAATGCCAAGTGTGGCGCCCTTCCTCGTCCAGCATTCGCCAGCGGGAATGGTCAGTCGTGTCGGGTAGCTTGGGTCGCTTCGCATTCGCATGGCCGTTTGTCTCGGCGACATCTCGCGCCCGTTTCCGCGGCGTGGCTTTGGACGTAGCGGGAGAGGGGTTGAGGTCGCGCCCGCTCGACCTTGTCGTCACCATGTTTGGCTGTCGGGAGAGAAGGTCCTCGTCAAGTCTCTGCCGGCAATTCTGTAGGCCGGGCTATTGTTCGCATCGACCTTTCCAGGTTCAATGGAGGGGGGAATTGGTGAGGGAGATGAAGGGGAGAAGAATTGCAGCTTTCACCGCCCAACAATCAACACTTGCCCCTGTTGAACCGTGCTGATCACATGCATTTTTTCATGATCTCTTGTATGTAATTAATTACAGTTGACGAGCACAGATTGGACAATTCGATTAGTGGGGAACGGCCCTGTAATGCTTGGCTAAAGTCCGCCCGCATCGCTGAGCTTTCAATCACATACACAGTTGTCGACCAAATTCTCCGTGAATTCTCTGCAGTCTACCTAGACCGACCATCCATTGATGCTCTTCAAACTCCATGCAAGAGCAGCGCACTCGCCGTGCTGCCCCTTGACCTACTGTAGGCACAAGTACATAATGTTTTGTCTCCTTCTAGACAGGGGCCGCAGACAGAGCAGTCAACGCAATAGTCAGGTGTTGGATCATGCTTTAGATAGTGAACATGATCATTTCGTTTATTTAACAGTACCAAATACACGCACCATTCCCAACCTTTGCTGCTGGCCCCGTCTTGCTGTTGTTCTACCTCGCAGGCATCCAAACCGAGCACCACTTCAAGATGGCCAACGGCCATCCAATCCTGTTTCGCTGCAGCCTCCTCTCGGATGAACTCCGCGTGCATAGAGTACGTCTACAGAAAGTGCCTGGCCTTTGACTCTGTCTTGGTGATCGAGTTGATCGTCTCGTCTGGCTGATATTTCTGAATGTTATCGGTATGAGCCCTATTTTGTTTCTTGTTCCGGTGCAGCAGTGCCCGGAGGATCGGGACAGATGCCGCCATGATGCTGATGGCGCTCTCTGCCGTCCCAAATATGAATAGATTCACCGTAGTCGCTTATTCGGAGAGGTCAGTCAAATCTTTCACACTACGCTAGAGTGGTCAAGGCTGTCTGCTTTCACTTACCGATATCGGCGTTTCCAATAGCATACAACGTCGTGATCTTGAGGAAGGACGTGATACCAGCGCTGAGATTTAAACGTGTAAGCCAGGGTGATGATAACAACACGCGTGATTCGTATTCCTGCAATAGACTTACAAGATACCCATACTGATGGCCACGAGCGCGCCTACCTTCTCCTGCCTGCTGATGGTGACCCTCCACATGATCCTCCACGGGATCAGGGCCAGCACAATGTCCATTGTCCCGGAGTAGGCTTGTCAACACTGTCAGCCAAGCCGGGCTCGGTATGACATGAGTGAGGAGTCCAAGGGGTAGGAGCTTACCAGACACAAATGTGTTGTAGTCCTGGACAACCATGCTCGGCAAGCAAGACCCGTCTACCAGTGGATGCCAGAGCTTTTCCACCGGCCAGCACTGAACCCACTGTATTGCGCCGTTTGTGCCAAAGATGAAGCTGACCGAAATGATGATGAACCAGACAAATTTGTGCATCCACCCGCTCGAAATACGGAGGAGGGTGATGGCAAAGGAGATCTTGCTCCATGCCGTGGCCAATATCGAACAGAAACCGGCCGAATACGAGAAGATGGCGATGAACTCGATGTTTTGCTGGGGAATCGTGTTGGTGTGCTTACCCAGGCCATAGCTGACGCAGACGGATTGTAATGAAGTCGAGACAATCAAGGCAACCTAGCCGGTTCATGGTCAGCCGTCGTGCTCCTAGGACGAATATAAAGCAGTAGCGATGAGAAATGGTCAATCCTACCCAGCTGGCGACCAGAACGAAGTCATCCCACCACAGTGACCTTCCACGCCAGATTTTGCAGTACAGGCGCAGGCTCAGGAACATTGCCGAGACAGTGACGAGAAGCCAGACGGTGATTATCAGTCGAGTTCCGTAGTCCTCGCCATCTTGGTCCTGAGGTGCAGGAGCATCGGCACGGGGAGCAGACATAGCAGTGTGCATGACTCCGTCCTGAGTGACAGTGTTGAGGGAAGCGGGCAGCAGGCAGTAGGCGGCGGGCAGCGACGGCAGTAGCAGCTTTTCCACAGGGCCAAGCGATGACGCGTGGATATGGTGATGATAGTTTGGTGGGTTTTGTCTCTGGGGTCATGTCAGATATAGCCTCCTCTCATGCCTCTCGGGCTCTGGCCTGGGCGCACATATGACATGTAGGTGTGCGGGGTGGGTGAGCCCCCTCGCCGATCCGACATGTCAATGTTGAATGTGAAGCGCGAAGACATCGCCAATGTGACCCTGGGATTCTGAGTGTTCATCAGGAAGCACCTGGTTTGCGGTATTCGACTGCTCTTGATTGGTTGCCCAGTCTCAAACCGCCCGTCGAATCGCAAATGTGGTTGAGGCCAGACCAGACGGAATCCGTAACACGTCCGTGGGCTTGATCTCGTCCCTGCGGTGCGACATGCGAGGGCTGGTGATTCCGGAGCCCGGGTCGGGACGTCGATCAAACCGGGGGCAGGGAGGGGGGCGTGGATAGGTATGCTGGGGACTTGGCGCAGCGGAAGGCCCCTTATAGCTTGGAATTCCGAGGACATAAATAAAATCGCCAAGCCGAGCGCTGGTACAATTGCAAAGGGGCCCTCTGTGTCGTCCATTAGCTGATGATGATGCTAACGTCCATGCCGGGGCGGACAGAAGTTTGGTGTGTCGCGCAATGAGAGGTGGGCGAGCAATTGACAGATCTATAGTCCCAGACTGCCTTTTCGGTTGACAAATATGATACGCGTCTGCACCATTGATGTAATATCGTTTGTGCCTTTTGTTACTGGTATTACTACTTTGGAAAATGGAGGCACTAGATGGGGAGGATAGTTTGAAATGGAATGTGCAGTTGCCAGTCTCGGAGTGATCATTATTCGACTTGGACGTTCCTTCCTGGCGTTTCTTGTCGTTTCCTGTCATTTCCTGCCCACCGTCATTCCACCAAAATAGTATTTGTCGAACAGCACAATTGCTCCATTCATTCTATGACCAAAATCTGGGTTGAGAAAGACTCGTCCTGGTAGCAAAGCACTGTGCTCATCGGCCTCATTCTCACGACGCGAATGGACTTGTTGCGTAAACCCCAGACTATTGATGTGCAGCCCATGGGAGTGCAACCGGGCCTGGCGATTACCAAAGTGGAAAGCCTCATCGCTTCCCTGATGGATAGTCTCATTGGAGGAGGCCTCGAGCTCTGTGCCCCGTCGCCAAATCATGGTGACGCAACATCGGCCGCTCGGCACGTCGTCTCTTTTCCAGGGAAAACGCACCAGGAGTGCCGGAAGGTTGGTGAGTTTGGGGAACCATACCAAGGAACAGGGTCGCCGGAGTATGCCTCCTACTAATGTGAATCACCGTATTGCAGCGAGAATGCTCAAGATCTTGCACCTAGCCCATGCCGCACTTGTCGCCGGTACTGTCATCACCAAAAGGTCTGCGAAGCCTTTCGGACTCTCAATGGGCCGACAGTCTGCGTGCCAGTACTGATAGGAGACAGGAATATTTTCTACCAGAATGAAGGCCTTTTCCGCGAGCAGCGTGTTGTCGACAGTCTGGTAGACAGCCTTGCTTGCACGATCGGAGTGGGTCGAGACGCTCTATGCATAGTAAGTTTAGAAAACCTCACTTGAAGCTGGCATACAGTAGGAGTGACTAAGTAGTTCCAAGGTTGCGGCGCCCAAAGGCCTAGTTGTCGGGTACTTGGACTTGATCATGAGAGATGGATCCGTGCTCTCCTGTACGAGGACCCAGGACATCGTACGTTTTGTAACATTCAACCCACAAAGCCCGAGGCACTGACAGTTAATGGCAGGGCAATCTTATACCACCGCTCCAAAATATAGCTCAAGTCACCCTCCTGATGCCCAACTGGGTGTTGATTGTCGAGAAAGAGGTCTGAAGCCGATCCCGCGCCCTGTGGGACCATCCAAGGCTAACAGCATACCAGGCGACGTTTCGGACTCTTGCGGTGTCTAGGTATTGGGAGACGTCACTGGCGGGGCCTGGTATCGTTATAACGGTAAATCAGGCCAATGCTCTGCGTACAGGCTGTGCTAAAACAAGAGTTACAGGGGAAAGGATATCCAGACCTCGCCACGAGGCAGTTGGTCTTCTTACTACACTCCGTGGCACAGGCTATCCCATTCTATGTTGTAGTCGACTTTGACCCGCACGGGCTCGATATCCTCCGGGTTCTGAAATTTGGCAGCAGCAATTTGGGTCACGAGGAGAATACTACTGTTCCGGATCTGAGATGGCTTGGCATCAGGTGCAGGCATCTGATTGAGTCGGCCGATGATGACCTTGATGTCTCGGCGACGAATTTTCGCCATGCAAACAACATGAAGCCACTCACAGCGACTGATCGGCAAACTGCCGCTAGGCTAATGAAAACTCTCCAGCGCGAGCAGGAAACATGCCTCCGGGAGCTGCAGGTCATGCTAGTATTGGGCTGCAAGGCCGAGATCCAGGCGGTCGATACCAACGGTGATTTGACGAGCTGGCTGGATTTCAATCTGCTGGAACTTGGCTCCGCCATATAGTCTAATCAGATCTGAACCCTGTTGACGTTCTGAGAGGTTGGTCTGCTTTGAAGGGACTTTGCAAACAGGGTTGAATGCAGCCTGTGCGGGGCATAACGGGCTATACCTTGCCAGGCCATTATCTTGCTAGAGACAGGGCGAGGATAGCTAGAGTGCGAATCTGCAGGAGAGAGGTTCTACTGTCGGTTGATTGTATGCATGATACAAAAAGAGGATGGTGGTTGATAGTCTCTGAAGACCTACCTAGGTAGTAATTAAGCTCCATCTCTAGCTCAAACCCCCACCAAGGAAGCACAGTACGCGTGCGCACGGTCTAGATTTGCCGCCAAACTCCACTTAAATTTTGAAAAAAGACATCCAAAGCCATGATGAACCAATTCTTCCAGTCCATCAACAAGCCCGCCATTCAGTCAACGTCTCCGCGTGTGAAGCGTGACAATACAAACATGCCTCCCAGCCTGAGCGAAGAGGAGATCGACGATCTCATATACTTTGCCCGTGCGGGAGAAGAGCACGACCTCGCCGAGACACTCACCAACATATCTCAACGTGAAAATGTCTCGGCAGCCGAAATCTTGGTGGCAGCGAAAGACGAAGGACAGTCAAGCTGCTTACACATGGCTACGGGAAACGGGCACTTGGGTATGCATACCCCTCACCGGCAAATTCCTCACCGGCGGGCACATGTTGCTCACTGCGGCCGAGTGAGTGAGACTCTGCGCATAGTGACTGACATGTAGAATAGCCATCGTCAAGTCTATTTTGGGTCACTTCGACAGTTGGCCGGCTGCCGAAAAGAAGTTATTCGTTGACTCTACCAACGAGTACGGCAATACCGGCCTGCACTGGGCCGCCATGAACGGCCATCTTGATGTGGTTAAGCTGCTCATGGAACAGGGTGCGTCACCAGCCTTGGCCAATGACAAGAACTATATCCCACTAGACCTGGCAAGCTTCAACGACAAAGTCGAAGTCGTGGACTACTTTCTGGCACAGTCAGGTGGAATCGAGGGGGACAACAGCGAAGGGTTAGAGGGCGCTGTGGGTGAGGTCGAGATGGCCGACGGCGACGTAGGAGACGCAGAGGAAGTAGTGGAGGGCGAGAGAAAGGCTTGATTGTGGTTCCATTCTGCGAACGATGAATCTCGTCGTTGCTTGATGGCTGTTCGGCGTCCGGGTCTCACCTGTGGCCACGGGCATACCTACTCCACCAAGACAAGACCTTTTCGATGGCGGTTTCGATGATAATGAGAGATTGCACGCGTCAGTCGCGACACATCTGGCGTCGGCGCATCTTCTATAGCTTTTACACTAATAGCCATCGACGCTATCGGTATCAGGAGCATCTCCTCGACGTTGGACTTTGATTATGGCGTTACATTGGTACTTGACACAAAAATCGGAAGTGCGGCCCTGCTTTCCGAGCTCCACGTGCGCCGACTGCATGGGACATTGAATGGAGGGTCTGGTAGGAAAAGGGGGTGGCAAGATCACTGCCGTCTTCAATTCGTCCAATACAATCTTCTCTTGGATGGGTTCTGCTTTGGCAGTTGATGAGTGAGGTGTTTGGTTGTTGTAAATGAGGACCCTGCTTGCCCGAGCACACACCTCAATTTGTCCTGGCGGGTCCTCCTCTCCAGTCCTCCCGTGCACGCACCCCACGGACCATGGATGGCGTGACGGCCTCACGTCTCAGCACTCCTACCTAGGTAGGTAATACGTATGGCTTCAGGAGGTGCCAGCACCATGGCATGTATCGGCCGATCCCTCAGTGCTGTATCAGCCAAAGAATATTCACCCGAAGCCTGCACTTACGTTGCAACAGAGAGGGAAAGAAAGAAAGGCCTTTGTGTTTTCTGCTACCTAGGATCAGCATCAGATAGGGAGGTAAGGTATTCCGCCCCCCACGCCGCGCTCATACGAAGTACATGGACATAGCAAGAGAAAGAGAGAGGAAGTCGCCTTTTTGGGGGTTGGGGGGGAGGAGAGATTAGAGCGTGGGGGTCCAATGCCCAGTGCAATATTCCTCCTGCTGTTAAAAAAATAGATATCTTCTCCTCCTCTCTTATGCCCACCCGCGCGCCCGGACTGACTGACCCCCATTTTCCAATTCATCAGGCTCTACTTCGTAATTCGAGCCGTCCGTTACGTGCGGTCGCAACACAATACCTATGGCCGCCCGGACGATACCTTTGCCAATCCCTTCAAGGCATCTGCATACAAAGCCATGATAGTCAACACCAGCATATCATCCCTACCGCAGCCGCTGGTCGTCCGACTTTGATTTTCGGTCTAGATCTCCAAGCGTGCGGCCGGCCGGTAGCGATCTCTAGTCGAGTGATAATGCAATGGCTTCGTCACAGCAGCAATCTACACCCATGGGTGGCTCTTACAAGAGGGCTAGCCGTAAAAATGCGCCGCGGAAGTTCATTTGCCAGGAGCCTGGTTGCCAGAAGGTCTATTCGAGGGCGGAGCATCTCCAACGACACCAGCTGAATCGTAAGTGGCTACCTAATGAGTCGCTTCGAGCTATCTCTCCAGCACCATGGCTATTCGCTGACACCCTGCCATCTTCTAGACTACCCCAAGGAGATATACGAGTGCGCAATCGATGACTGTGGTCAGAAGTTCGTTCGCGCGGACCTGCTCGCCAGACACCAGACCCGCCATCGTCACAGCAGCTACATGCCAAGGAACCGGGTGCCAAGCTTCAGCGTTTCGCGAGGTTCAACCGGTCAGGACCGGGCCTCGATCTTGCGGCCTACTCCGAGTATGCCTCATGATGCCGCTGTGCTGCTGACTTCGGATGCTGGCGTTAACCCGGGCCTCTCTGCCATGCGAGCCGGCCCAGACACGGAACCTCCGCCTTGGCCGTCGCCCATGTCAAAATCAGAGTACTACCCCCGAGAAAGCCATCTCCTCCAGCAACCACCTCCAGTGACAGTGATGCCGTTCAATGCCAATGTACACTTCCATCCTGATGCGGCGGCGGCAGCCTTGGCAAGAGATAATTTCGCCATGTGGCTCTTCGATCCCCAGCCTAGCTACGCCGAGTTCAGCGTGGCCCAGCTGCCTTTCCTAGAAGGAGGGCTAGAGTCCCCCTTTGATAGCAACATCCACCACGACTACGAGTCCCTGACTAGTCGCTCTCAGCTCGAGACTCCTCCGCGACTGGTCGACACAGATGAGCTCCTCACAGAGTTCCGGCGTCATGAGATTCTACACTACTTCCAGGTCTTTCGCGGCAAACAGCCCAAGTGCGAACCTCTAATCGCTAACCTGGTGCAAGAAAGCGACGAAAGAGGCGATATGCCGGCGCTGAGCCTGGAGATGATTCGTGACTGCCTGGACGAGTTCTGGAAAAATTGTGCGCACAGGCTTCCGATCATCCATCAAGCCACTTTCTCCTGCAACCGTTCCCCGATCCTTCTTGTCCTCGTCATGGTGGCCCTCGGTGCTTCGCTCCGGAGCCGCGATCAGAGCGGCAAACTATCAGATTACGGGGCGTTCGCAGACGTCATAATCAACAGTGTCCGATGGGAGATCTTGACGCACGAAGAAGCAACCCCGCCGGTGTCTTTGTGGGTTGCACAGGCACTGCTTCTCCTCGAGTTCTACGAGAAGATGTACTCTTCTCGAAAGCTCCACGAACGGTCCCATATCTATCACTCAGCTACACTCACACTGTTGCGGCGTGGGAGCCCGCTCATTGGCAAGTCCGGCAGCGAGTCTCCACCGGGTGAGTCGAGCGCCGCCGAGCCACACGGGGCTGCTGGCCTTGACTCTCGGACCTGGTGGACTCGTTGGGCCGAGACCGAAGCCATGCACAGGTAAGAATAATCCCAACACCTGGGAGCGTATGCGGCTTGACTAACCGATCCAGGGTGGTCTTTGTGGCTTTCTGCTTGGATGTTGCGCACGCGAGCATGTTTGGCCATTTGGCAACTATCGTACCTCAAGAAATTCGGCTCCCCCTGCCTTGCGATGACCACCTGTGGACGGCATCACAGCCTGAAGACGTCCGGCAGCTGGACGCCAATCTTCGAATGTATGGAGTCAAGCCTGTCTCCTTCCTCGACGGCCTCAAGCGCGCGCTGCACGGTAAAGAGGTTAGGACTCACAGCTTCGGAAGAATGATCATCATGACTGGACTACTCAGTGTTGGGTGGCATCTCAGTCATCGGGAGACCCACTTGAAGTGGTTAGATCTCACAGCACCGTCAAGCGAAGCAAAGGATAACTGGCGCAGAGTCCTTTTGAAAGCATTCGACAACTGGAAGGAGAGCTTTGACGCTGCTCAGGGAACCCTGGAGGCATCTGCAAGCTCTGCAGGCCACCGGGCCGGCTCGAATGGACCCATCCAGAGTGCTAGCGTTCTCTACCATCTGTCGCACATATCATTGCACGTCGACATTGTCGATGTGCAAGTCTATTCCGGAGCGAGAAGATTACTGGGACGGAAAGTATCGAGCCGAGACTACACTAACGTTGTCTCGCGTATGCAGGGCTGGTCCAGAAGAGCCTCGACGCGTCATGCCATCCTACATGCGTTCAAGCTGCTCTACGGCGTGCTTGTCGACCCTCGCAGAGACATACGCCGTGCTACGGACGGTGTGCAGTCTCACCTAGAGTCTTGCCGCGATCCACACCAGCCCTGGATAATGTACTACAGTGCATTGTCAATATGGTCATTCGTCCGTGCACTCGATCTTCCATTACATCAGACTCTGAACTCGCCTCCGAGCTTGGACAGCGCCCACGGCTATCACACTGCCGTCAACTATCTTCGCGGCGTTGCGGAATTGCCAGAGCTTAGTGAAGCTGTGGCTTTGACTCTAGCAGACGGCTTACCGGATTTGCTCCATTTTCTCCAGGGCTTCTTTTCGGAAGCCCAATCCGAACTCTTGAAAGAGGCTCATAATCGTCTTAAAGTCTGTAGAGATGCGCTGGTCCATGGCGGATGAGTAGGGATATCTATTGGCTACTGGATTCCTGCCTTGCCCCTATAGACTTATTTGGTCTTCACGAGATCGTTGCTAAGAACTGGGAACACTTCGCGACGCTGCGCCGGTCTCCAATGATTGACATTCCCAGCTCGAAAGTCGATGATCAATAAGCATGGCGTTCAAAGAGAATCAAGGGATTATCGTTGAACATTGAGTGCTCAATGGAGCCTGTTGAGCAACAAGTTCATAACATCACCACAGGCGTCTTATCCCACTAACCCAAATTCGTTCAAGTCGGGACGCAAGGTGTAGTTTGACTACGGACTTGTGTCGATGATGCAGGGAAATCTTTAGGCCGCCCCCGACGGCTATATTATACGCAATAGTTTGACCGCGGTCCAATCCACGTGCAGTTATCATTTTCATCTTAATGGTGTATCTGGTTCCCTCGGTGATTTCAAATCGACGGCCCGCGCATTGAAGATCGAGTGTCTCACCCTGACCCCTCCGAACTTCAAACTCAGGGAGGTTTCAGACCATCCATAACCCAACTTTTATCGTCCGATCGTACCCAAGAAATATAGTTGTCGACAGGGAAATATCTCCACGCCCCTACCGGGGACTGACAAGTTCAATGCATGACTTCCTTCGGACGAAAACCAGGAAGCAATTGAAGGGACCCGTTGATGTTTCAGCTCATTCCGGGGAAGTTCGAAACTACCTGCCTGATGAACCGAACAGTCACCGACGTGGCAGATGCCTGCATGATCCCTTGATGCTTGCCAGTGAGCAATTGGTTGGATAAATGCGAGTCATCATCTGGCCTTGGCTTTACACAACGCCTCGCCGGAACCAGTGTCGAAGAGATGTGGTCGGTTTCTGGCTTCTTTTCTCATGGACTTTGTATAATACTTAGCCGCCGTGCCATGGCGTGGCGTGGTCGTCTGCGAAAATAGGAAGAGGGCATGCAGGACCTTCCATGGACTTCCACGCAACATATTACATCGCTGTCTTTGACGGCTGTCCATGTACCTGCTAGGCAGTCATACATATGACAGACGGTGCCAGTAGAGAATGCAGGCTCGATCAATAGAAGACCATAAGCTTCCGGACGATAGCTATGGGCCAGACAGCGAACAGAAGACAGATCAGAAGGGCAGGGAGCCTCAGCCAGTGGTGGTCCTCTCTGCCTTGCTCGTTCTTCTTCTATTCTCCTGCGCTGGCGCGATTTTGGCGACCTTGGGTATTACTCACAAGGCCTTCCGCCTTGCCGGCGACCTCTCTGCTCGCGTCACTCTGTTTGTGGCGAGCTTGCTTGGCATAGCCTATGTTCTTCTTCACATCGTTACTTCCCGACGGTTCCTACGAGGACGGCAGAGTCGCCATGGGCATCGGAGCAGCCTAAATGCAGGAGCAACCATCGTGCTACGACTTGGGGTCATTGCTTGGCTTGCGGCGATTGTATCTTCATCGGTCCAACTATCGAAGCTGGGAGATTCTGTCTTGAGTATCTACCTGGTAATCAGCTCAGTCGCCTTGTATGTTGCAAATTCATCTCCATGTGCGCGAATGACATCACTGATCGCTCCCAGTATCTTATCCTGCACCCTCCTACTCAGGACCTTCGTCATCTCGCTCAGGTCGTATTCAGATAGCGCAGATGCAGAGATACCGAGGGCACCAGTTAAGCCAGAGAAACCATTGTCATCTGGCTCAGCAACCTCTGGAGTCGATGTCGAAGAAGCCAACGTTCTTTTCTACTGGAAAAGCACCAACGTCATCGAAGTACCCCTTCAGCCCCCAGGAGGTCAGGGGGACTCACAAACGGAGACCGAAAGCCCGGGTTCATCCCAAGACAAGAGCCCAAGGTCCGTCCTCCACCCTCTAGGTTTTCAGCCTGGACTCCCTGCCAGTCCATCACCAAAAGTGGTTAGGCCCAAGATCACACGCAAGCCATCTACACCCCCTTCAACAATGCACGAGTCCACGGACCAGACTCGGTACTCCGTCAAGAGGAAGCCAGTACCCGTCATTCAAAGGAAGCCTGTCCCAATAGGTCAGAATAGTAGTGTTCTTGACCGGCCAATCCACGCGGAGCAGACCAAAGACTTTCACAATGCCCAGAACATCGTCGTGCCCCTTGGCCGTGCCCAGCACGAAAGTATTTCTGGACCGAAAACCATCGAAGCATGGATTGAGAGTACATTCAATATGAGCAGACCAGTCTCTGGGTCACGAGCACAGAATGATGCTAGTCCGCCAGGAGTTTTGAGCCATGGCGACGATGGAAGCGACACAAGCAGCAGCTGGGAAACTGCCAGTTGTTCTGAGCTGATTAAGGCGTGGCCACTGCTGAATGAGTCGAGACGCGGTAGAGCCGGAAGACCAAGGGTAATATTCACGACGGACCGGAGAGCGAGAAGGATCGTTTTGAAGGATGCGAGGACTGTACGCAGGATTAGGCGGCCCTCCAAATCCTCTCGGAGCCAGTTGCAGAGCACCTCGCCATCGAAAAAGTCTGATCCAAGCAGGTCATTACTGGATCGCGAGATGGCAATCAGCTGGCCGGAGGTCGCTACGAGTTCTGGCATTCACAAGTCCGCCCGTGTTGTACTGCCCCGTTATCGACCTATAAGTCCCATGACGGTGCTTGAAAATCACCGAGGATAGCTTCTGCCTAATGTCAAGTTCAATTTTCTTGGAATAATACCAAAACCGTGTCTATTCGTCTTGTGCAGCTGTCACCTCTTTTGTTTTGAGTTCACATATCTGTCTATCCAGCCATGCCCCGAATCCGACAAAGCCAGTGCCGTTCCACCGTGCACAATATCTCCTCAATACATTGTATCGATCCCTTATGTATTCAGACTCGGCTGCTTTTCTGTGTTTCGAGGCAGAGCTTTCTCCTACAATAGCCCAAGCGAGCTTGGAGAGGCAAACGGGGCAAAGATATGGTGGTTGCCTGACGTCTTCAGCCAGAGAACTCGTCGCCCCCATGACGCAGGCATAGTAGGTGCAGTGGCCGATCCCAAGACAATGTGCCAGTTCGTGCGAAGCTGTTATCCCGACGCGGTATTGCCAACAGCCTGAAAATGAAGACGTGTCTCTTGGATTCAGTATGCTATTTGAAGCTTTGATTGCTTCCGTGAGGGCAGTATCTGTATCGTCGTCCCTAACGGACCGAGTATTTGATGCCTTGCGCTTTGACGCCTCACAAAGCCGGTCAATATAACTACGGCAGTGCGAGGCAGGCCACATGTGTTCTCGATCGATGCCGCTGTAGAGGTCGAGCGCAGGATGGTATCTGAAGGAGCTGACCACCGACACGCGACTACCCCCGAATGCACGACCGCAGCAAAAGTCATCGTCCTCATCCTCGAAGAGATCATGAGAAACAAGCAGCACAGCTGCATAAGCGTCTTGTGGCAGGCACTCGATCATAGCATCGATTATGTCGTTCAGATTTAGCTGTCGCGTAGCTATACCGTCTGGACTAGGCCTCGCACCGACACGGACACAGGTCTCGCTGGCCGTGGCAATACCGACATAATTGCTGTTATTGGACAGTGAACCATCCCATGATACCCAGCGGAAGAAGTCCGGCTTGGCTAGCTTGACATCGAGACCATGATAAAAGGCAGCGAGATACGTCTGTATGTCGGCAGGCTTCGGAGTGGCCAGATTCAATGGTGTCGTAGGGTCCTTCGCGTCTTCGGGGACGACCGGCCTGGCCCAGTCCTTCATGACGGTGGCATCAGAGGCAATCACCGGAGCATTTATTACGTAAATACTCTTGCGATCGGCAGTGACGCGATTGCGGCCCTTGAACATTGAGAAAGACCTTAGGCTCTGTGGTTCGGAGCCAGGCTCAAGGGCCAATTCATCTCCGGGTATGATCAACGGTGCCGGAAAAGTGCCGGGGGCGGGTGCATCAGCAGCAACGGACTGACCCTTCAACAGACGACCCGAACTATTCATCGCTGCCATACGTCTCTCCACTGGGATAGTCTTGAAGCCGCATTCGCGGGCATGAGGCGAGCTTTCTGTGTAGACACTCGCGTGGGGACATTTGCCGGCGGGCGGAGCCATGGTGGGTGGCGGATGGAAAGGTAGAATGATGTGTATGCAGATGACTGGCGAGAGTGGTGAAAAGGGTTGGGATCATGAAAAGGTAGAAAAAGGTGGAATATTTTGTCTGTTGGCCCAAGACGATGGATGATGGATGATGGATGATGGATGATGGCCTGAGGCAGGGGGGTTGGCTGGCTGTTGCCTGCAGCCCTGCTCCATCTCCATCAATGCTGGATGTCCCATTGATCCTCCTCGCCCACTCGGCCCGGCTCATCGCTTCGAGGGTCTGGTCATGAAGCACTGCGAATAGCTCGCGTCGAGATAAAACAGCCTTTTCACTTCTCTGAACCCATTCTTCACATAGACTAGCCGCCCCTCGGGGGTGCTGTCTAGATAGCATTCCAAACCCTGCTCGTCGGCTTTCTCGACACCCCATGCCACCAGCAAACTGCCGGCGCCTTTGCCCTGGTGCTCCTTTCTCGTGCCGATGCACTCGAGGTACCAGTGTGGGCGATCACCCATGAGCTGTTCGTGCTGACTTGCTAGTGAAGCAAAGAACTGCGCCCCGAACTCGGGATCGCCATCGCTCGGCCAGCTGGACAGCTCGGGCGGAGGTGCATAGTGCTCGTGTGGCGACAAGGGCGCCATCCATTTAGCAAAGGCAATGATCTCACCCTCGTCGTCCTCTGCCGGGCCTGAAGAGGTTTTGTCGTCGATGACGACCAGAAAACGCGAGTGGGGATCGTCCATCTCGTCCATGAGTCCAGAGTACCAGAAATTGTGAGCTTCAACCGAGGTAACGGGAAACACGATTTGCTGAACCAGGTTGCCGGCAAAGGCCGAAAAGTAGATATCGCACATGACGGCAACGTCCTCCCGCCGCCCTGGACGGAGCTTCAAACCCATGGCTTCGAAGGATGGGAACAACCTCAGTGCTGGGAAGTGGGACTTGCAACAGCGGCACTGGTTGGGCGGGCCGGGCCGGCGATGGCGATGGCGAGAGGAGACCAAAATGGTAAGAAAAGAATGAGACCTAAAAAAATGAGGGGCAAGGGTGCACAAGTCGCTCCGGTATTTCCTCGGAGATTACAAGGCGGCGGGCTAATATGTCTTCATGTTCGCTGTGCTCTTCCTGATATAACAATAAAATACACCAACCAACCTGCTGCCCCCTTCTATCCTTGACCTTAAAACCCTTGCTTTTGCACCTGAGCCTTTGCCGCCGCAATAGTTGCAGCTGCGTTGGGATCAACGAAATTGCAGCCTTGCTTGCCTGCCTGGAATTGAGCTGCTTCCGCCGAGCAGACTCCGAGCCCGCTGGCATTCGCGCAGCACCCGCTCGCACAGTCGGCGTTCGCAACACATCCTCCCGTAATAAACTGGGCTCCGTTTCCGCCTCCGACATTCTTGGCGCCTGCGTTATTCGGCGTGATGGCCAGGCACGCAGTAGCAACTGCAAGCATTTGTACAATTAGCTCCACAGGTCCATGAGAAGGGGCCGAGTGGCGTGGGAGTAGACTTGCAAGTCAGAACGGCAACCAGCACGCGAACCATTGCTACGTTATGTCATCGAGGTTTAGTATAAAGATGTTGTGTTGTGCAACAAGAGCGGAAAATGACTCCAGGTCGAGCGAGAAGAAGCATGGGATTGAAAATCGAGGATGTAAAGTCGTAACTCGGTGGACAATGTTGACTCTTTTGTATGGCTATCAAATATGGTCGTATGGAGCGATATTTCAGTATTTCGAAGTGCTTAGAGATGGGAGGTTGTTTCAAGGCGCTACATGTCTGATAACCGATATCATCCAGTTTGATCGACGCTTGAATCCGTAACGTGCCGCTTTGGCGTCTTGGATACGTCAAGATGTAGGGCCGCTCAATCGACCCGTGACAGTCTTGGTCGATCAAGGTTTCAAGATCTGACAACCGGGTTTCGCGTGCTATTCAAAGCTTCTCGCGGCTGCGCATGCCGTCTTCTGTGTTTCTCGAAGTCCTAAATCTGAGATGTCCCCCGGTATTTCCTGGCTGATGCAACTTTTCCGTCTTGTCTTTTTCGTCTTGTTTCTCCTGAAACCACTTTGTACCATCTTAACATTCCGGAGTGTTAATAAAAGCCTAGTCACAACTGGTTGATTGGGTGAAAGTCAAGGTGTGACGTTATAATCCCAGAAAAAGTCGTATGAAATCAACACGAAGAACAACAAGGTGGCCACACATTACAGCATTGTGAAGTGAAGATTAGAAGGCCATTGCGACTTCAAGTTCATTGCTCAATAATATGTGCACGTGAATTCTATAAACCTTTACTTTCGTTGTCCAGCACTCTTAGATATACTCGGGGACAAGGTCGACGTCAGCACAAGTCTCCAGCTCCAGATGGCCGAATCCATTGATGCGGAAGAACAGCTGGGTCCCAGGGAAAGCCCCATCGAGACTTCCGTGCCACCACTTGCACACTGCGTACGCGGGTGAGCAAACAGGTCGCCGCAGTTGGGAGGACATAGTCACTTACCATACCAGCCGCCGAAGCTCGAAGGCGTTGTCCCGGAGCCGACATTGGTCCATTGCAAGCCGGTGTCGTTGATCCAAAAGGCGCTCCGGTCTGTCGCCGCGCCGCCAGCATTGATACGGACCGGCTGCCAGGCTGCGTAGGTATTGACGGAAATGTCTGGCACCATTGACCACGGGATTCCTTGAGATCCAAGGTCGAACACGAGCCCGGACAGGGCCTGGCCGTCGGCACTGGTCAGGTCAGTGGCATTGAGAAACCCCGGGATGGCGTGCGAGCGGTTGCTGGTGAACATGGCGTCGTTGAAGCCCGCGCCGGTGTGGTGCGCGTACAGCCAGAGGCCGTCAAACTCGGCCTTGTTCTCCTGGCCGCCCTTGAGCTGCGTGCGCAGGCTGAACTCCCTCGACGAGTTGAAGTCCTGAGCGCTGACGCTGCCGAACAAAGCAGCCCAAGCCCCAGCAGCGAAGAGAGAGGCACGCATGTTGCAAGGTGGGACGATTGGCCGAGATGGGTTCGATTTCCGTACTCAGTGAGCGATGAATGAGTGCGTCAGTGACAGCAAGTAGGCGATCATATCCTGTCTTTCGGGCGGTATCATGGTGATTTAAATAGGGCGCGAGCCCGGTGAAGGCGTGATGCATATCTTTGTTGAGGAAGAACTCCCGCCAGCAGATCTTGCCACATATTGCCTAGTCTGGGGTTATTGCTCAACCTCGTGATGGCTTGAGTCGGTATTGAGTGCGGCCGAATTCTCGTGGACCGGGTATTGCAATGCCGGAAGCAGTCTAAGAATACGTCACGCAACGCCCGGAATTGCTGTAAATGGTGGATGCATGTAGGTAGAAAGCTAGGGAGAGCTGGATGTCGATCCCTGAACGTCATCAATGAGTGCACGCTGGGTTACAAGGGCTCGTATTGCTCCGAGACAACCTGGTGCGGGCGCATATTGATCGACAGGTTTAAGCTTCCTGGTCTTACCAGGGTGGTCCGGGAATTAGGGAACATTGATTGATTGATGAAATCTCGTATTCACAGCTTACCCTTTTACCTACAGTGCTGGTTTGCTACTTGGTGGTGAAAATCACGGGACTCGAATCATCACAGGAGACGTACTAGGTAGCCACGGGGGGGGGGGGGGGGGGGGGGGGGG